>JAZAYU010000004.1:0-600000 GCA_038501625.1 Corbicula japonica
AAACCACTGCACAACATGCATCCATTGCTTTACATAACTTATTTGGTATTTTGCATAACGTAGAACTATATTATGTCGCAAAGGATTAAAATTTTTGACACATTAATAACGTCCATTTTCAAATTCAGTGCGGAGGTCTGGGCTAACCACCCGGCTACTGATATTGAACTCATCCCCACAAAATTTTTACGAGCGTTATACGGTGAAACTGGTAGATTCCCGCTAGTAGTTAAAAAATACTGATGTTAAAATACTGGTCAAAAATTTGCAGATTAGATAATCATTCATTACTTAAAATAATATATTTAATGATAAAAGACGATGCTGACACAAACAGAACTTACAACGGACAGAACTTGGCCTATCAAATAATAATAATCCCGGCAAACTAGACGCATATTCTCTATTTAAACGCGACTTTGAGTTTGAAAAATATCTACAAATTATACCTGACGGAAAATTTAGAGTTGCACTCACTAAATTTAGAATTTCACCACATACTTTAAGAACTGAAACTGGGCGTTATAAAAATTTACGCCGAGAAGAAAGACTATGTAGATAGTGTAATATGCAACAATTAGAATCTGAGTTTCACTTCCTGTTAGTATGTCAACATTATCGCGAAATAAGAAGTAAATACCTGAAACCATTTTACAATCATTGGCCGACTGTAAACAAATTTGAACAACTCATGTCCACAACAACACCCAAAAATCTTCTTAATTTAGCTAAATAAATAAACTTTGCAAACTTAAAAAGAAATGTGTAATTTCCTTTCTCGTTTTTCCCCGTTACCAATCATTTCAGTTATTATCTGATAAATAACATTTTCTCCTTAACACTATTATCTACAAATGTGTTATCTTTAATATCATTAAATATAAAGTGCGAAACCGTATTGTATGTTATCCAACATCATTACCATACCCTGCGTATTGAACACTGTTTCGCTCTTCTGTAAATCATGTTCCCTTTGTGTTATTACATGTACTGTATTGTATTACATAAACATTTTTTGATGTTTTATGCAAAAAAAACTTTTCGTATTGTATTAAAGAAAGGTTTCGAGTACTCGAGTACTCTATCGGAACAAGATCCGAGAACCCGAGTTTACTCGTTCCCATCCTAAGGTAAAACCAAAAGTCACAAAATTGGCCGTAGCTTTTGTACAGAGGATAAAACGGAAAAAAATCTCCGAGAGAGCATGGTTAATTGAATGATAAGTTTCAAAAAGACACCACAAACAATTAACAAAAATGAGAACCCGAAGGGTTACCGCCTAGGAACGGTCAGTGGCAAATCAAATTACCACTGGTGCTTTAAACCAGGTTGTATGGATCACCAACCCCAACAGGTTTTCATATCAACATACAAGTACAAGTTGTCTTGGTGAAAAAACACCAACCCACCCATCAGCTCAAAATGTTGCATGCAAACATTGTTGAGCTAAACCCCCAGACGCAAATTATTTGCCACTGACCGTTCTAAACCCTTAGTGTTCTCATGTTCGTTACTTGTTTGTGGTGTCTTATTTGCATTTGACAAACTTATAAACTCGTGCTCTACTTTCCTCTCTTCTTTTTTGCTGCCGGGGGAGGCTGTGTTTTGTTAGTGTGACAATTCCTGATATGCATATTTCTATTTTTTTATAGGACAGTGTACACTTTGATTCGTTCGCCGTCTGATTTAGGGTAACGCTAAAAACATTGCAATAAAAGCTGAACCATTTACACGGCTGTTGAAGTATGTGACGGCGGATGCTGTACAATGTACATGAAAATAACTTTCTAAATATATGTCAAATGTTGTTGTTTTTTTGTTTTGTTTTTATATCTGACTTCAAACGCCGAGAAGATGAACACTAGCTTAAACATTAGCGAAAAAATAATTAGGCCAATGAAATATCAATAACAAAAATGTAAGAGGATATACAACAGCATTTGCGTTACCTGATGTACAATGGATCCAACCGATTGAGTTTTTCTGATTTCAACTGAGGTATAATTGGTTATATTTGGAGAGTTGTCGTTTTCATCAACAATGGTTACACTTATGTTGCTCTGTGTGCTGTTGTATTTGCCGCTGGTAGAGTTTGCTGACACCTACATTTGAGAATATGCGGATTCAAAAATTGAAATAACATAGCAATGTGAGATAAGGGTAAATACAAAATTATATCTTTCACTTAATAGCATGTCTTTATATGTAAATAAATGTTTACTAATATAAGTTTTATGCAACTAGTCAAGTAATATCGTTTTACGTCTACGTGTTAAATACACTGTACTGTAGAAATACAGGGTCACCTCATTTGCACGACTGATTTTTATGGTTATGTGTACACGTAGGTCCTTTCGATGCGTCACTAAACTATTTCCAAAATCATTGAATAATATATAGACTCCACAATTATGTGATGTTTACTAGATGCATGAGTAATAAAGTAAGATGGCAGCCATTTGCATGTTTATGTAAGATTCACTTTAAATGACCGCATTCATCTTATAAAGTAAACGTCAGCGAACAAACTAACTCGCCTTTCACCATACTTTTTTTGTTTTATCTGCTTATCGGAAGAGAGCATCAGTAACTTTCGTCGTATTACATATTTAACATCTAAAAGGAACACACGTTTAACACACCGTAAGGTTAATTGTGGGGGTTTGTTCACGATCCAAAGTTCCTTTCACTATGACCGCACCGGTTTTCTTGTTTACTTCGAAGAAATCGTTTTCACACATTAAAAATCTAAAATCTGCATTTTCTCCCTAAAAATATATACATAAAAAACAAAGATTTTTAATGCATGAATATTAGCTTAATGTTTGCCACAACTGCAATTTATCATTCCAAATATTTCTTTAAAATATTTCAATAAAATTTCTCTTAAATTACAAAAATGTCACAAAACAGAAAAATACACAGTAGTATTTAGTTGCTTATCATGCTATTATCATTACGTCCATATTGAAAAGATGTTTATTTAAAACAGTACTTAACAGTTCCATTTATCATTAATTTTTCACATTTGCTATCGTTATATATTTTTGTTCGTTTAACATACATTTAAAAAAGTGTTGAGCAAGATTACATAACTTTCAAGTAGATTAAGGACAGAATTCCTGACGAAATGTTACTGAACTTTGTGCATAGTACGCTTCAAATAAATACCTGATCAGCGTCCGTTGCGGAAACATAGCTGACAATTGTTCCGATAGGACTATTCTCCATCACTGACATGTTATATAAATTTTGTGACATCATAGGCGGATTATCATCAACATCAGTGACATTTATTACCATACTGGTGAAGCTAACTCTATCATTTGGTCTGTCGGTTTGATAACCCTTAAATTAAAGAACATGAAGAAAATAAGTTGCTCGATATTAGCGGAAAGATAATTATCGGAACATGTAAACATTGATGTTCACTGGTAGTAAATAAATGTCTGTTTTTTGCTGTTGTTGCTTTTGTGTCTGTTGTTTTTTAACGATTTGATGCTTAAATTATATGAATGTTCTATTTACGCAGCAAATACACAAACAACAAACAACAAGGAATTACCGTTTGCATCGGAACTACATAATAGCTGTATACAACGTACTAAAAAGCGATACACTATCTACAATATATTGCAATCATCTGTCTAAATAAATGTTGCATTTAAGAACAAAAACAAAAAAAAACAACAAATTGTTTTGATCTTGAACCCGGAAAGAGGTATGATGGGAGTCTTTCTTAAATTATTTAAAGTTTGCTTTTCATTTCATTATTGTCTCCATTATTGTGAATGCTTTTACCTGTACAATTTACTTATGTTTATCTTTTGAGCTGTTGGATATTTTAAATAAAAGACATATATTATTCTGACTACCGTTTGTTATGATGTGGTCTATTTTTCATCTTGAAATTAATTCAACTTTTTAAGAAACCCTTCTTCCAATTTTTTGCACTACCCCCATCTAATGTTCATGATTGCGCCCCTTTATTTATTTACAAATATTTGTGTCTTTTCTTCTACTTAAGAAAATGCACCATTTCCGTTAGTTAATTCTTGTTGAAAATCATATGAGTCAGCATATAGTTACCAGTAAAAGAAAAATAAATAACATGAGATCGACCGTAGTTTACTATTTTGGAACACTACAAAGGCAAGCATACTGCTGAATGTTCAAGTTCTATACCAGTCTTAAATTAATATTATTTTGGTTTAATGTAATTGCAAGATAAAAAAAGACAGAATCTCATACCTTGATAAAAAGCTGATATTGTGGATACATCTCCCGATCCAAAAAGCTTGCATGGACTGATCCATTTGTAGATATCTCGAATGTTGTTAGATTCCCTGGTGTGACTTGAATGTATAAATCGAAAACAATATTAACTTTACTTTTCAATAAACAAAAGATTCGGTTTAAGCTAACATTGTGCAAAAGAAATCGTAACCATGAGCTGTCCATTATTGGTCTACTAACACTTCAATGCTTCATGTCATGCGTTTGGTTTAAATAATTTTTTTCAAATAGATGCACATTTAATGATAATATACAATGGGGAAAATGTCTTGCTATGTATTAAAGAACAAGCGAAAACGCTTTAATAAACTCTTCTCCCTGGGTAGTTAAATACAAAACAGTAATTGTGCGTATATTTGTCCGGTAAATACGAGGGGCATTTATAAAGTATTAATCAGTGTGGCGCTTTAGTTGTATACGTAACATTTCTGCTTAAATGTTTAGATCAACCCTTCGAAGTATTCCCCTTTGACTTGTATGCACTTTTGCAAGCGTTTAATCCAATCAGAAAATGCTTTTCGGAATGCTTCTTTGGGTATAGTGTTAAGACACTGGAAAAGCGCGCTGCCGACGGCGTGCCGAGATTCAAAACGTCGACCTCTCATGTAGTTCTTAATAAAGGGATTTAACCAAAAATCGCATGGAGCAAGATCAGGGCTATATGGAGCGTGTGGTAAAGTGTCAATGTTGTTGTCGCTAAGATACGACATTACCACCACTGACTTGTGGGCCGGTGCGTTTTCATGCAGGAGCTTGATTCCGCGTACGCCGGTACGGGGACGGTCTGCAGTATAGTGGCATACAACAGCAGCAAGTACCGAATCTCGGTAAAATGTTCCCGTAACACTCCTACCTTCTGGTACAGGAATTCGAGCCACCATTCCCTGGCAATCAAAAAATAATGCATACATAATGCGTTTTGAGGTGCGAGCTCTACGGGCAATTTGGGGCCATCCATCATTTTCACCGACCCACACCTTATTTTTTTGTTTACTGTCAGGCTCATAAAACTATACCCACGTTTCATCGCCAGTCACAATTTCATTCATGCGTTTTTGGTCAGCATTCTTGTATGTATCAAGCAGCTGGGACGCTATTCGCACGCGCTCGCGTTTTTGATCATCAGTGAGGAGGTGGGGTATCCACCTGGCGCAAACCTTGCGTAGCTTTAACGCGCGCGTCAATATTTGAAAAACCGATGAAGAATTAATGCCACATAAATCACTTATCTCCTCGACTGTACAACGGGCATCATCTTCCACAGCTTTTTTAACAGCGGCAATATTTTCGTCAGTCATTGTGGTCACTGGACGATCAGGACGGGCCTCATCTTTTATATCCTCCCTACCAGAGTTAAAAAGACGAACCCACCTTCTAACCGTGGAATACGAGAGAGCACAGTCCCCATAAACCTTGTCTAAGTCTGCTTTAATATCAGGTGCAGCAACGCCGAGCAATGCGCGTACTTTACAATAAGCTCTTTGCTCATCTTGAAATTTGTTCTCTTTGTCTGCCATTTTAACTGCAGTGTATCTGACCTTGGTCGATTCAAGTGAAGATTTCAATCACTGTAACGATTTTACCC
The DNA here is from genome assembly GCA_038501625.1 of Corbicula japonica. Classification (NCBI taxonomy): domain Eukaryota; kingdom Metazoa; phylum Mollusca; class Bivalvia; order Venerida; family Cyrenidae; genus Corbicula; species Corbicula japonica. The sequence continues at coordinate 5,882 of JAZAYU010000004.1, forward strand.
GCTTTCCTCGTGCACGTAACTGTAGAGGAGAGTCTAAGCTTTCCATACATGTATAACATGTAGAAATTTATTTCGGATTAACGTTAAACAATCACACTGATTAATACTTTATTAATGCCCCTCGTAAGTCATTTACGAAGTAAGATAATAGAGAAAAAAGTTAAATAATGCTTGGAGAAAAAGAGAAGGTAAGGAAGAGAGAAAGGAAATAAATGTAGTTGAGAGGGAGAGAGAGAGTGAGAGGGAGGGAGACAGGGAGAGAGAGAGAGAGAGAGAGAGATGAGAGAGAATGAGCTGCCAAACTCCAGTCCTAAGTAAGAAACCTGCGTATAGATTGTCTTTATATCTGTACATGAGTAAATATCGTTGTGTTTGCTTCATGTGAAAGAGGTTCAGACCCAAACAGTAGATTGTCTATAAGAGGAGGTCAAGGGGGTCATTAAGGTGTGATCGCTGGTTTTTAGAAATTAGCTATATTTGGTGGCAATTGAAATATTATTCATTTCATAGACAATTCTTGGTAGAAATGATTCGCGATAAAGTGTCGTTTTAATATGAACTTGGGTAAGATCGAAAATATTTCTTAAAGTGTAAGTTGTTCTGGATTAGTTGCTTGCTGGTAGAATTGACTGTAGATAATATGGCACGAGTTTATTATTCATTTTGTAGAATAAGACTAGTCTGTATTTTTTCTACGTTCACTAAGGTTTGCAATTGTTATTCTTGATACAAAGATAAGTTGTGCCTGTAACAATCCTGGTGACTTCTGAATGGATAAATTCAAGTGAATTCGATTGTTCTACAGTACAGTTTGACCAGACAGTATCGCCATATTCTAATAGAGGTCTAATGAAAATAAAATACATTCGTTCTAGTTCTTTTCTGGTTAAGAGAACCTTGTATTGTCTTAAAATTAAAATCCTTATCCAAGCTTTTTCGTTTTTGCACAAATTTCGATTTTAGACAAGTAAGAGTTCAAAGTTTCCGAGGCAATTAAGGGTTGTCGACAATTACATAAAGGCTAGTGTCGTCAGCAAACAAACGGATTTTATATGTCATTAATGTAGATAATAAACAGGACAGGCCTATGATCGAGCCTTGAGGCACACCGGCTGAGACGTTCGTAAGTGTAGAGGTTGCATTGTTATAACATACTCTCTGCTCCATATGATATATATATCTATATAAACTAGCTGATTGACAGTTGAATCAGTTGGAATGAAACCATATTGGAATGGGATTAAATACTACGGTCAAATGATAATTAAATAGATATTTCATAACGCATCTCTCCATTACCTTGCTAAGATAGGTAAAGAGTGAGACAGGGCGGTAGTTACTTGGGTTGTTACTGGGGTCAGATGGGCAGATTTCTTAAATATTGGAGTTACATGTGCAATGTTCCAGCAAGGAAAGAAGAACGCGTTTTGCACTAATGTATTAAAGAAGCGTGTAATAGGTTGAGATAAAATGATTGAACCTTCCTTTAGTAGACGCGGGGGCACCAGATCTGGACCAGAAGCTTTTGATACGTTAAGAGACCGAAGGATATCTTACCGTCTTGTTCAAGGATTTATATATTAGACAAGGGTGGATGTAGTGGTGCGTGTAAAATTGGAAGTGGAGTAATGTTGTCGTCAAGTAAAGACTGGGAACAGAAATAGTTGTTAAGCACTTCGACTTTTTGAATATCGGTTGATGCTTCGATATTATAAAACACTAGCGGCGGAATAACATTAGCCGTCATTTTTCTATTCAGTAGATGTTTTGAAAGTTTAAAACACGTTTTAATATCAAGACCATCGGAACTAAGTGTAAATATATTATCATGCATAAGTTTTGCCTTACGAATTTCGCAGACTACTTTGTTTCGTTTTTGCGATATAAGGACCGAGTTAAAATCAGTATTGCGAACTTGAGCCTTTTTGTGGATACGGTGGCACTGTCTTGTGAGTTTCCGAATATTATGACTTTTCCAGGGGTTATCAGACGGACGAATAGTACAAGTTTTGTTACGTATTGATTGCTCTGCACAGGAAAGGATTGTTTTGTTTATATGTCAATGGCCGAACGTTCCAGGGCGCGACAGTTGATAATGCTGTTCCAGTCAGAAGCTGAGGGAAGTTGTCTGAATTTGTTGTAGTCGACAGATTTATAATTCCATACAGTGCGTTTAAAAGAATTTTACCGTGTACTTTTTTAACTTTAGGACAAATAAAAAATGGACAATTATATCGGACAACGTCGGGAATGAATAAATTGTTAACAAAGCTTGTCATGACCGACCTGGGATTAATAATTCTGAAAAATGTGTCGGTTTGCTAATAAGCTGATGGAAACCGTAGGAAGTATAAAGTGGCTGAATTCTGTTGTTACTCTAAGCGATATGGAATTTTAAAGTTAGGAATAAGAATCATTCGGAGTCTTATCGGACAACCAAGTTTTAGTGAGAACATCATATTGTTGTAATTCAGTTTGAGGAATGGGTAATTTTGGTTTCAGACTTTGAATATTAAGGTGCATAATACTAAGCCCCCTCTGTAAAAGGCCGAGAGTGGATAGTGAAGAAAAGGTGAAGTCGGACCTGGTTTTTTGGTGGACGTCGGAGGAAAGCGCGATTCTCAATATGATATATGCAGAGACAACGAATGGGAGTAAGCACTAAAACTTAATTGTTATACATGCGAAGTTATAATTGCCTATTAGAGCTGTGGAGAGAACTTTGGTCATTGTCTTTGGCCAAGAAATTCGTTTTGATACAGTACCGTTTCTGTTTAAGTTCAAACACGTTAAGTAACCAGCGACGTATGAGGATTGTTTGTTTATACAAAAGACGAGTATAGCGATATGGTAAAGACCGAATAGGCTGACATACGTGCTTTCACAGATGTGAAAAGAATCCAAGCAGGTACATACAGCGGTATTTTTGTATTCTTACATGTCATGTGATATCAGTCGGTTTTACGTGGAAGAATCAGACCGCTGTTATGCACACTTTATTTACTGGATTAGGTTGAAGTTTGGCTGAAAGGAGACAGAACTTAGGGTAAAAAGAAAAAAAGAGTATGAAAGAGAACGAGAGAACAAGATAGATCTAAGTAAGGATGGGGACTGATTTTGAAGAAGGTTACATCGAGTATGTTAAGAATTGCAATCGTTCAGTATTCTAAAATACTTATAAAGTTTCTGTTTCCGGTCAAGGCATACATGGCAAGCCATTAAGGAATCGTAATATTTCGCGCTGGTTCGAAATTTCGAGTATTCCGATCCAGCAAAAGTGCGCGATTTAGACCCCGGTGAAGTAGTGATGTATATTATATTAAATATCTTAATAAAAGAAAAATACGAAATGCAATATCTATTCTAGGCGAATCTTTCGGGTTGTTTGGTAGAAAGTCTCCCCGAGCAAAATTGAATGATACCACAGTGACTTTAATGTATTACAGCTAGAATATTCTAGAGTACTTATTAAAATAAGACGAGTTTCTGGTAGAGGTCAATGCAATCATGGCAGGCCAATGAGGTATCATTATATTTCACGCAGAATCAAAGTTCATGCTAAATATAAATTCATAATTTAGCGAGAGGAGAAGAACAATTGCTATTTTTAATATAAAATCATTATTCTAAATTAAGTTTTGCATTTGCAAATTATTTTTCGGAAAAGATATATCTCATAAGTATATAAGTTGACATATTGTATTTTCGGTATTGTTCTGTACTTAACAGATCGAAGGAACAGAAATTGCATAGCTGGACGATTAATTCGTTTAACGTCACACCGAGACTCAAGCAATCGCCGGCATGATCAGGTTTTCGTAAAGCGTATGAATTGCATAGGCACCATGTAGACGTGAAATAGACAGGAAGTAGTTATACTCTTCTGTACATGTCTAGTCATTGTACGGGTATGATGAAACTGGAACTTTGAAAGCCACCGAAAACGACAATATGAAAATATTACACTCGGTTTGATTGAGCCTGTTAATGGGCGGTCATTGACATGGATACTTCTACCCACGCCGTCTAGCCTGGATTGATTGCCTCTAAATAAAAACATCGGTAAACAGTACAATTTCAATCCATCCCAATAGACAGTATGCATGGTATTATTACTGTATACTTTATATTATTCCGCTGTACCATTATATAATAATCGCCTTACATACTTTATTTTATTTCGCTGTACCAGTATAATCATCGCCTTACTGATAAACGTTAATTGACATCATCTGCATTATATACTATATTTCAATGGCGTTAGCAATTTTGCATCGTTTTACATAACTTATGTCAAATATAGCTGTTAGTCTAAATAAGAACCTGACGGACCAATTGAAAGGCTGGTGCACTATAGGACCAGATTAAATCTCTAGCGCCATCAATCTCACGTACCATTGTGCTAACAGTAAATATCCATAGTGTCTTTTTGATAAATGTCTGTGGTATTTTATTGTTTAAATTAGTCGAGTTACAATTTATGATATTTATTTCACTTGTCGTTTTTGACTGTGGCTTTTAAGTTGGATTTTACTGACTAGACTTCTTGTCTACTTTTATATAAAGTTTTATTGATATTTTGACTACTTTACTAAAGATATTGTTACTATGCACAAACTGTTTTTAATCCTGTTTAATCTTTAATTCAAAACAAAACCTCAACATGTCCAATAACTTAAACGTTTTACTTAAGTTTAACGAAAGGTATTAAATTATTTTAAAATACTGAAGTCTTTCTGAAAATATTATGTTTTGCAAATAGAAAACACAAGTCAACTGCCAATCAGGTGAAAACTTAGTACCACAATTTTATTAGCTTCAATTTAAAGTAAAATACCAAAAGACACACATCCTTGCTTTTTTTCATTTTTGGTAATTCAGATAACGTCACCAAACGTATCATTATCAAACATACGTTACCACATAGACATATAATAAATGCAAACAAATATCAAAACGTGTACAGTAATAAAGGTTTTCATACAATCATAGAACAGGAGGTAGTCTGTAAAGGAAATTCAATATAATTGTAATACGTTAAAATTTTGCCAGTTAATCCACTATTTTCATTTTCTTTCGGCTCCTATAAAAATACTTCTGTGAAATTATTAAAATGGCTGCGTTTCGTTCAATCAGATGGGTCGACTAAAAACCTAAAGTATACATGATTTTAGTGATCTGTGTGACCGATAAGTACGCGACTTCTATATTTAAATATATCTGAATTTACAGTCATGATTGATTTTATCACGCACCTTTAATCCGTTTGCTATATAAAAAGAACGTTTAAATAATTTGAGCTTTATATATTTACCAGCTTCCAGTTGGTAGGTAATTTCTGCATTAATTCCTTTGTCTAAATCGTAGGCTTGCACAGAACAATTTCCGGAGATCGGAGAGCTTTGCTTTAAAAACATAATTTGTAGTAAAACAAGGATGCACAAACTCATAGCCTATCACATATTATTTCTGAAATACTTACGGTTAACGATTAAATTACACAAAGAGACATGCTGACCGATAAATATTAATTTTTACCGAAATACTTCGCTGTAAAAAAAGTATATTTGCATGCATTCACAGCTTATAATACAGTCAAAAAGAAGGAAATGATCATGTGTTTATAAGTGATCAATTTAAACAATAAACAAATTGAAAGCTGATGATTTACTGCGTTGGATTTGTCAACGGCAAACACTTTACAACAGTGGCTTTAAACTAGATTCTAAAGTGCACTAACCTTACACTCGTTGCATCATATGAACAAACAAGTACAAGTCGCCTTGTTACATGATGCATGCAAAAGCATAAACATACACCATTCGCAAGTAGTGATTGCAGCGTGGCGAAACAACGTCGCAGGCACTTTGTGAATAGGCAAACACTGGTATGTTTGTCGTCTCGCTATTTTCAAATGTTAGTTTACTTTCTTATTTTTTGCACCATGCCCGTAAAACTGTCGTGCACGGAACATAGAAATCGAAGATATTTCAGCATAGATAAACAGATCTTTTCTTTGTTTCCCAGTTTATTTCTGCCGAAAAACGGACGAAAACACTCACGAGGGCCTCGTTTTCCATCTGAACAAATCATACATGATAAATATAATTTTCTTTCAGATATATTTATTTTTCCGAACTCATTTTTTTGTGGCGGAAGAAGTTATTTTCCTTCAAATACGTCATAATGCGTGTAATCTGTATAATGTCTGTTAAAAGTCCTTGCGAAGAAAAACGGGGAAAACGGATCGGATATGCACGAAAATCAATTGTAATGCAGAAAACAGAACTGGGCATGATTTTCTTCTTCTTTGCGTAGGTCAATGACCATAAACGACAATGTTGGGTTTGGTTTGATACTGAAACTTTCGTTTACAATGCCTTGTTTAGTAAATACTAATCATTTTCAGTAAAATGTACAGTTACCTTAATTTGATTAGAAGACGCGAACATTTTACGGTTTGATATTTTGTTTATATTATTATTAAGAGGATACATAAAAATAATGATGTTAAGGTAAGAGTCTACGAATATGAAATATTTAATTTATAAAGAAACCATGTGTCCTTCACACCATTTTGTTTTAGCTACATCCATTGTTTTCCCTTCTTTGTTTTTGTCACACGTTTTTGTTGTTGTTTTTTTTCAGGAAAAAACGGTTCGTTTTTAGATGTTCCCTTTTTGGAATAGTGCAGTAGTAAGAATGTGATAAAATGTGAAAATAACGAGAGGAAAATCATACCATTGTGTTCCTTTCCACAAAGGGCGCGTGACGTAATTTCGCCACCATCTGTTGGCACAGTCAAGCGAAATAGCGACGAACATAACGAGACCAGAACTCATAAAGTTAAATCCGCAAGACTAAGCGTAATTTATTTTTAACAATTTCATAGAAACTTTCCATGTCATTATTGTGCAAACGAAGAGGTAGGGAATCTACTGTAGATAGATTGATCACCGAACATGAATGAAGAACTTGTAAGAACTGTGTTATGTTATAATAAATACAAAACACTTGTGAATAGCACTTTTGAAGACAACCCTTGTGTTAAACGAATTTTAAGAGATTAAATGATGTTATTGTCAAAAGTCAGAACCAGATGTAACAATTTTTCAAAATAATATTGTTATTATACGTTTGCTTATACTAATAACCACAAAATTCGAACAAATTATCATGAGGTGGTTTTACTGTACAATCAATTTTTTTTATTAATTACATAAATATAAACTGTATGTAATATATGTAATGCATAAAAAATACAAGCGTTCAACATTAATCAGCTTCCTTATAATTAATATCACTTACGTTTTCTTTGATTTGGCATTCGTATATAAAACTAGTAAATTTTATTCCTTGATCATCGGAATCATTGACCATGATTGTAATATATGCTGCAGCAGTGTTCACAGAAAAATTTAGTGTCATCGATCCAATTTCTTCGTAGTTGAGCTTTTTCTTGAGAATGAATTGACTGTTATCTTTGTCAACCAAGTAATCCGAAGTGATCTACAAAATTAGACAATGCAACCGTTTAGTACTTGAGAAAAAGCGAAGTTGACCTACTCCCTTTTCATTAATAAGTATCAAATTTTGCTTTTGTTTGTTGTTTGTTGTTACTATTTATTTAATTAAAAAAAACGTTTTCAGATGAAGTAACGTTAATCATTGAGGTAAGTAACCTCATCATTCTTTCGCAGAAAACAATACAATTTTTCATGCTTAGTCCCAGTTTCGATAATCAATCTGATTCGAAAACACAGCCTCCCCACACAGCGAAAAAGAAGAAGAGAGGGAAAGTGCAGGTGTTTATAACATGTGTTTTAACAATATTATCAAAATGGCCAAAATGCTTACAATTGAAAGTTAGGTTAAACAGATGAAAGTGGAACCTTGAAAGCCACCGAACACGAGAAATATGAAAATATTGCAGGCTCAGTTTCACTGAGTCTGTTCATGGGCAGTAATGGAGATGCATATTACTGGCCACGCCCCCTAGCCCCGGGTGGAGCGCAACTTAATATTTACACCAATAAACAGTACAAGTTTGATCTATCCCAAACGATGGTATGCATGTGACGGTGAACATGGAACCTTCGATACGGTATTTTCAGATTAATACCATTCCAAGTTCAGCGGCGTATGGTCCCCGGATAGGAGAATGGGTTTACCCTAAACGAGAAAACGTTGGGCGGAACTAAACAAAATAGAATTTTGACAAGGGATCCGAGAATAATAATCCTGCATATCACAGACAACGCCGTAGGAAAAATTTAAAAGCAGGAAGTATATCCTTGTGGTGATTGAACAATATCCGAATCTAAATAGGCTGGGATATTGAAACTACCCATCTATAAACTGGCGGAAATATTTTTTAACAAAAGCAATTTTAGAAATAGATGAAAAGGGTACTTTGAAAGCCATCGAACACGACACATATGAAAATATTGCAGGCTCGGTTTCATTGAGCCTTTTCATGTACAGTAATGGAAATGCATATTACTGCCCACGCCGCTTAGCCCCGGGTTGAGCGCAAATCAATATTTACACGTACTATTACACCCTGGCTTACCTGGTACGTTTCGCGAACGGCACTACGCCGCGATCACGGCATATGCAACGCTTTTAACCGGCATAACCGGTGTCAATGTAGGAGATTTTGTGGGGTAAGGTAAGAAAATCGCAAAGTTTTTGGTTAGATATTTAAATACTACTCAAACAATAGGCCTGTACGGCTGTCAAATCATGCCTATTTATGATTCCAGTCTTCTCTGTGTCAAGAATACAGTAGTTTGCTCAATCATTCGTGAAAATGGACCACTTTGTGCTGCAAAAGTTTTAAATTTCCCGTTCAAATGTAGTTTTTCTTGAGCTAAACTGAAGTTTAGTGAAGAATTATGTCAGTATTGAAGACAACGCAGTGTAAAATTTGTGTGTGTTTTATCTATATTTTACTTACTTCTTGCCAAAAAATGAGAGGCCAAGCACCGTACACCGGCACTTGATTTTTGCTACGCTGCGTATCACGGCATTTTATTCAATGCTGGTATTAAACTTTACTTTGGTTGTCGAAATCTTTAACTGTTACTTCACATTTAATTGAGCTGTAGTTTGTTGTGTTGGCGTACATTGCAAAACAAAAATTCTTCCATCAACAAGCAAGAACGGATCCGGAGGGTATTCTTTGGATTTGCGCATCAATATTTAATTTTAATGTGGATTATGGCCAGAATGTAGAAATTATCACATAACACTCCGTGACTGACCCATACAAACTTCTTTTGTGGAAGTCTGATCCGACCATGAACAAAGCTAGCAGAGTATTTCACGCAATACCCGAGTCCGCTACCGATGAAAACCCCAAAAATAATTTGTGAAAGATAGATTTATCTGACGTTGTTTCAATAACAGTTAAATTGAATCATAAAAATCTACCCCTTGTTAAGAAGCAGTAGGGTGTGGGTGGGGCAAATCAACATTAAGCATTGTTTCAAACTTTGTCTATAACATGTAAATGACTGAATATATTAATGTTTAACATACTTAATGTTTATTGACAAAAATCATTTATAGAAGTCGGTTTAAAGACTAGATTTTGAAAGATCGTATTGAAAAGAATGCAGTTTTACAAAAAGACTGATTTATGTTATATTTGTGCGTTTATATTATTTTTAAAATACTAATTAAGGAATTATCCGTTGTCCGATTTTGTCCAATTTTGGATAGGTTGTTGTTTATACTAAATGTGACGGGTATTGAAAATTTCATTTTTGTTGCAATTTTGCCTACGTTTGACGTATTTGTTCGTAATTTGACTGTGCTTATTATGTTTATTGCAAGTAACTGACTTGACCTTTGTTGTGTGGTGAGAAATGAAATGTTGTACATTATGCTGTAATCACTTTAATCTGTGTATCAATTGTATGATACGCAGAATCTTTTTTCTTCAAAGGTCTAAGGTCAGGCATACATAAATAAGAAAAAATACATTTATAACTCTAGAAGTAGTCAAGATCATTCATTTAAATGGCAAAATGAAAATTAGGCACAGCCTTTTATTATCACCAATGGTCTGCGGTAGGTGTCTGTTATTAAAATAGAGAAAACTTAATATTTCAATAACTCATAAAGTAAAGTAAACAAGATACAGTGATGACACTTGGTATACATATTTGATGTAAAGTTATTACAGCATTATGTACATTATTTCATTTTTCATTACAAGTCAAAGGTCAAGTCAGTTATTTGGAATAAACATTAACTATCTTTCACAAATTATTGATTGGTTTGCGTGCAATACTCTGATAGCCTTGTTCAGGGTTGGATGAAAGAAAGGGATTCGATTGGGTCAGTCTTATGGTAGTTATGTGATAATTCCAACTTTCTGGCCATAATCCCCATGAAAATTTAAATATTGATATTAAGTAAACATAATCACAAATCTTTCACAAATTATTGATTGGGGTTTTCATTGGTAGTGGACTCCTGAATTGCGTGGCTAGCTTTGTTCAGGGTCGGTTCAAAGATTTCCACACAAGAAGTTCGTTTGGGTCAGTCTTAGGGTAGTTATGTGATAATTCCAACTTTCAAATTTATAATCCCCATGAAAACTAAATATTGATGCGCAAAAAGGGGGTTTGAGCAACTCAAAATAACACCCTTTGAATCCGCTCCTGCTGGTTGATGGAAGAATTTTTAAGTACCGGTACTTTGTTTTGCAATATACACCAACACAAAAAACTACAACTATATTGATGTGAAGAAGCAGTTTGATATTTCGATAACTAAAATATTTTTAATACCAGCATCGTATAAAATGCCGTGATACGCAGCGTAGCAAAAATCAAGTGCTGGTGTACGGTGCGTGGCCTCTAAAATTTTGCAAGAAGCAAGTAAAATATAGATAAAACACGCTCAAACTTAACAATGCAGTGTCCTCCAGTGCAAACATTTTTTATTCATTCACAATTCTTTACTAGACTTTAGTTTTATATCAAGAAAAAATACGTTTGAACTGGAAATTTACAACTTTTGCAGTACAGAGAGGTCCATTTTCACGAATGATTGAGCAAACTACTCTATTCTGGACACAGAGAAGACTAGAATCATAAATAGTCATGATTTGACAGCCGTACATGCCTATAGATTTGAGTATTTTTTAAATATCTAACCACAAACTTTGCGATTTTCTTACCTTACCCCACAAAACTTCCTACATTGACACCGGTTATGCCGGTTAAAAGCGTTGCATATGCCGTGATCGCGGCGTAGTGCCGTTCGCGAAGCGTACCAGGTTAGCCAGGGTGTATTAACAAAGCAGATAAGTATAGTGCTCAGCGACCTTCAAAGGACGTGACTGATAACAGCACTGATTGAATGTACGAGGAGACCTATTACAGCCGCCACACGGCACAATGTGTAAGTGTGTGCCAGATTTGTTAGGAAGATGCTGCCTGTTTGTTTGTTTGTCTGAGTGTTTGTCTGTCTGTCTTCGGTCTCTCTGTCTGTTTGTCTGTCTACCTGCCTCTATTTTAGAGAGATCAATAAAACACAGGATCAAACGATCTAGGATCAAGGTTTATGAAATAAGTACAACTCTTGAAAATATTTGCTTCTTAACGAGACGTTCAACATATTCTGGTCCAAACACATCATCAATGCCAGACTACACATTTTTAAGAAAACTGATAGCCTGCAATTACAGATATAAATTTCAAGCTAGAACTGTGACTGAAATATCGCAATGGTTTCTAGTTGTGAATCGAATCTGATTTGTAACGTGCAATTATTTACTCTTTTTATTAGTATCTAATGGAAAGTCTTGTGTCTATGTTGTTTGAATGCACTAATCAAGTGAGCAAAATAAAGATCCAGTAATTACGCTTTACGATAAATAATAATCTTTCACAGAAGGGTGATGCAAGATGCCACGTGCTTAACCCAAGTTGATTTATTAACTTGTGTTTTTACAACTGATAAACACTGCTCACTGGCCTTCGTGTTATCTTCTATTATTTTTTGTAGTGGTCTTTCTCCAATAAAACAAAACAAGTAGACAAATCCCTCTCAAGTTTAAAATGTTAAATCTAAAATATTTTTATAACTTTTATAAATTTTTCATGTTCAACATTTTAATACTGATTGAAAATGGGAATATTTCTACAGGTTTTAGTAAACAAAAATTTAAATAAAACAGGGGAGTATTTAGCACACGCTCCGAAGGACTACAGGGAATGCAAAACTATGGATGACTTAAAGCTATATCTAAAGAATAGCCATAAAAAGCAGTTCTTCTTCTAACTAGTTTCCTCCAAGGTTTCGCCGTCGAAACAATCACCATTGTTTTTCTTGTTTTCCATGTGTATCTTACAGATCTCAAAATGGCAAAATCCTATTCTGTTTTGTTCCGCCCATTGTATTCTCGTTACAAACCACTTTGTTTTATCTGAGGACCATACGCTGAACAAGGAATGGTATTAATCAAAAAGACCGCAGTGAAGGTTCCATGTTCACCGTCATATGCATACCATCGTTAACGTTTCTTCGTACTTAAAACTAGTAGTAGTAGCGGTAGCAGTAGTAGTAGTAGTAGTAGTAGTAGTAGTAGTAGTAGTAGTAGTAGTAGTAGTAGTAGTAGTAGTAAAAGTAGAAGTAGATATCAAAAACGAACATTAAATTACACTACTTGTATGTTATCTTGTCCAGGAAAAACGATATCGTCATCACATATGGTAAAATTTAATACGGGTGTTCCAACAGCTGTGTCCTAAAATAGACATCATGTATTTATAACCGTTACGATAAGAACACTCAGAGCATGTAAAACTTAGTTGTGCATGATTTATCTAAAAGTAATATGATATATACTAATCAAAAGTTCTAAGTGCACTCTTAATAAATGTTGATTTTCCGAAGTGTGTGATTGAATCTTCCAAAATGTTGTCAATTACAAAGAAGGGGTATCAATTTCCTATTAAATCACAAAAACAAATTTGAATCTGCTCAACGGTACACAGACAGCAGTTCTCAAGTAAATAATCATTGCATAAGCTATCAGTTGTAATCATTTTCTCATTGTTGTATCATCAAAATTTGATGTAAACTGAAAGAAAAAGTTGCAGTTTGTCATTCCATTGCAATCAGATAACATCCTGTAGCTTCGTTTCTTTTTCTGGGCACGATGAGCAAACATACTCTCTCTGTTTTATCCATAACGTGTTAACATGGATGTCAGGAAGAAAATTCTAATTTCCTCATGTTGTTTTGTACCAAAAGTTTACGAGTGGTCTAGCGATTTGGGACGATACAGTTCTCTATGATAGATGTGTAACAGCCTTTCCAGAAGAACAAATGTATTTATTTCGATAAAATAGACCGGTAATTTGGAATCGTTTTTAATATTTTTGACCAAATAAACGTGATTTACGAATAATTCGATTTTGAATTTTAATTGATTTCTTTTAAGTTTCAATAAGTGGGAACTTATCAAACAAATGCAGTTCTAAAATTTTCGTTTTTACGTTCATTTACGTAAACATTTAATGACGTAAGAGAGTAATGTCAATGTTCAACGTTATCAACTTTTTTATATATAATATAATATCATTTGAATTTTTTCTTATAATGATAAAATATGCAAAATTCAGGCATTTCTTTTGTATTTTCGAATAACATCAGGGTGTTTTATAACAAATTCAAAGTTGTGCCAGTTGTGAGAGCATTTTGACGGCGCTATCGTGATCAATAGTCGTCAAACGTTCCCTTGTTATGAAATATTCGTGTTTCTTTTAGATTGCCCGGTTGTAAAAAAATATTTCGATTGACGCATGAATAGCGTATGTCGACGTAGATAACGTAATACGTAAAACAAATGCACGGTTTTCAAATAATGATGTTTGTTTGATCACATTTAACAAAATTTTAAACTTTTTATTTTATTATAATAATTTTGATATGAGAATATGTTGTGGCAAATCTGAGGTTGGTGCACCCTTTGACCTGGTTTAAACCCCCAGTGGCAATTTGTTTTGCCACTGACCCTTCCAAGGCGGTATCCCCAAAGGTTCTCTTTTTCCCTATTTGTTTGTGGCGTCCTATTTGAATTGACATACTTATAACAAACATGCTCTCTCTCTCTCTTCTCTTTCGCTGCGTGGGGAGGCTGTGTTTTTTTGAGTGTGGCGAGTGTAGTGATATTTTACTTTTTTTGATTAGTATTTGAAAACTAATTTAAACGAATTGTATTTTAAGTATTTGAAAGTAAGTTTAGCCTGTCACATCTGTTATCGTGGGAGAGTGGGGAAAGTGTGAGGTTGGTGCGAACGAGGTTTTAACTCCCAGTGGCAAATTGTTTCGCCATTGACCATGCCCAGGCGGTAACTCCTTGGTTAATTGTTTGTGGGGTTTGAAACTGATCATTGTATAACCTTGCTCTCTTCTCCTCTCTACTCATAGGCTATGTGGGGAGGCTGTCTGCTGGATGTGGTCATTCTTTATATGCATATTTCACTTTTTGAAATAGTGTCTTGAGTTTTGTCAGTGTTATTAGACGTACTTGGTGTGACGTCATAAGTACTTAAACAATAGATTAAAAAGTGAAACATAAGTATTTTGCATGAGTGTGAGTTGAAGATGGAATAATCTGTTAACTCTGTATAACTGTTTTTCCGGGAAAGAGACTCCGCCGAGTTCCCGCCAAAACAGTTCACCCAAGGTGACAGGTTATAAGTATCTTGCATAAGTGTGAGTAGACGATGAAAAAGTCTGTCATCGAGGTGAACCATTTTTGCGGGAACAGGCTCTGCCGAGTTCCCGTCAAAACAGTTCACCCGAGGTGACATATTTTTCTGTCTTTCCCGATTGGCTCATGCAAGATACTTTTTCTTGCATAACTTTTATTCTTCATTACATTTCTGCATGTGTATACAATCTAAATTCCGTTTCCTTACACTGAAATATTGACGTTAACGCAAACATTATTTTCTTAATGATGTCACAAGCCTGAATACATTACGTCATATACTCAAGCATTTCACAAATAGACCTTCAAAGGTTTATATAAATTACAACTGCAACTTGTTTGTTGTCGGCACGCCTGAATACCTGTAATTTGAAGGGATGGAAACGAATAGCAAAATTGCCATTCGAATATTCGGTTGTGCAAGTATTCGATTATTCGAATATTCGATAGTTATTATGTTTATTTGCGATCTCTGCTCAAAGTATGCTGGAGTTTGCTGTACGAGTCAGTAAACCGGCACTTCCGGGTGTATAGCGGCATTCCAATTATAAATAACGCTCAACGTTGTCATCAGGTCAAGCTTAAAAAAAGACAAAATCTCAATTTCTAACATTTAATGTTCATGTGATGTCCGCTTGCAGATTAATAACATGAAGTTACTATAAAAGAAGTCAGTCTACTTTCGTTTTCCTTGTACGTGCATTTCCGGGACAGAGTAATTTTTTGGTAATATCGTTGTCGTCAAGGTCTTAAAGACGATTGTCTAAATATTACACACATTGTTTATCATTTTAATTTCATTTTAATTCATTCATATCATTACTTCTTACGTAAGCTCTATGGTGTGATGTAGGTTTCTTCCTGGTTTCAACCCTTTTTAGTAGAATACTACAAATAATTTATCCTTTTTATTATTGAAAATATGCACACGCATTATTAATTTCGCACCTCTTGTGCAGAATTTTTTATGAAAAGCCGATCTGTATTGTGCTCCAGAATCGCCGATAATTGACTTTAACGGGTCACATAAACTGCTTCTTGCTGTTTATTGGGGGCCAATATATTGACTATGACATGTCTTATAATAACACCAGGTGTTTCTGTTAATTGCACATCGAATTTAGCATGTTAGAGGGAAAATAAAATGTATATGATTTTCTTTATATCTCATGTTACAAAATTTAATATTCGAATATTTAAAAAAGTATTCGAATGTCCCGTCGGCATTCGAATATTCGTCGCCATCCCTAGTAATTTGTATACATGCATGATTTTCTAGTAAATGTCCGGCGACTGTGTTAGAAAGATCTCAATATGTTTGATTTAAAGTTCTAGGATTAATATCATAAGCAGGTCATGCTAATTGCTGGAATTAGAAGCCATCTTAATAATTCCTCGTTTGTTTAAATAGCGTTATTATCTGGGTATACTAGACTTCACTTTATGTGTTTTTATTTAATTTTTGTCATTAGTGCTGTCTCGGATGTGTAATTTGTACCGCTTTTATAACGCACCATGACCAACATATGAACATTTATATGGTTCCCAACCAAGTATACCGAACCAAAGACTTCTACATATCCAATTACTGCAAATAGTTTAACTTACCTCAGATACGTAGATTGTAGGATCTAATGGGTTACAGTTCAAATTACACAGGTAGGAAGTGTTATTGTCGAACGGATTTTGGTAGTAGAGGTCTACCTCCAAGCTTGTATTCTAGAAAAAACAAAACAAAATATTATTATAACTTATCATTTTTTCTGAAATTTTCATTGAAATCCCTCCGTGCGTTCTTAAACCTAGGAATTATCAAGTAAACCTTTTGAGTACTCAATGACCGCACTGACAAATTAAATAGGCATATCAAGAATGGCCACATCCAGAAAACACAGCCTCCCCACACAACCAACAAGTAGGAAGGAAAACTGAGCATGGGCAATAAAATGATCAACACACCAAAAAACATAAAGAAAAGACGAGAGCCCCCATAGTCATCATAGTCGATGTCAGGGATAAAAAATCGAGCTTCTAGGTTCTTTTACAAGATTTCCCCATAAACCTTCATAAACTCTTGTTTGTGGCGTTCTATTTGAATTGACATACTTTAAAAACATGCTCGCTCTCTCTCTCTCTCTCTCTCTCTCTCTCTCTCTCTCTCTCTCTCTCTCTCTCTCTCTCTTCTTTTTCGCAGCGTGGGGAGGCTGTGTTTTGTGAGTGTGGCGATTCCTGATATGCATATATTCTTTTTTTCTCAACCCCCTGCCACCGTCGTGCAAGACAATCAACCGTAGATGGGTTAATCCACAGGCATGCAGAGCGTTGTAGAATATCATGTTGGAAACCTTTCTTTTAGAATTTACAGCTGGTCATTAAGAATAACGTAGAGAAATTAACATTGCCTTTTATTTTTATAAGCAGATTACTTTCATTGAAATCATTCACACCATTACAAGCTCTAGAAAAGCGAACAAGCTGTGAGATATAAAGCCCGTAAGATGTTGCATTAGGAACATCGCCTTCAGAAATAGATGAAAAGGGAACTTCAAAAGCCACCGAACGCGACAAATATAAACATATTGCAAACTCGGTTTGATTGAGCCTGTTCTTGGGAAGTAACGGAAATGCATATAACAATCCACGCCCCATTGCCCCGGCTTGATAGCAACTCAATGTTTACACCAATAAACAGTACAATCTGGATCCATTCCAAACGATGGTTTGCATATTACGTTGAACATGGAACCTTCAATTTCAGATTAAAACCATTCCATCTTCAGCGGCGTATGGTCCCAATAAAATGGGATTTCCCTGAACGAGAAAACAATGGGCGGAACTTAACAGAATAGAATTTGACAGGGGATCTCAGAATATAAATCCTGCATATCACAGCCAACGCCAAAGGCAAAATATATTAATCTGGAAGTTTATTCTTTGGGTGATTGAACATTATCCAAATTTATTGGCTGAAATATTGAAACCACCCATCTTAAAACTATCCGAATTATTAAAACAAATGTAATATTAGAAGAACCATCAACATAGTTCATAAGTTTCGTGCTCAACGACATTCAAAGGAGGTAACAGCACTAATTGAAAACGGAATATTAAAACTAAAATCATCTCTTTTATCATATATTTTGGTTGTGAAGTAACTACTTTCGTTGGAAAAATTCAGATTAAGGAAGTTTGCTGGCTTTCTGAAAAGTTTGCCTTAGTGTTTTGCTGTATTTTATTGGAATAAATTGTATTAACCCTGATATGTTAAAAGGTTACTATCGCTATTCAACAAATCATCAAGGTACCTCGCGGTGTTGTAGTATGTCATTTTGATGTTCGGTAGAAAGAGATTTCATACATTCTCTTTCATAACAGTATAAAAACAGATAAGCAACAAGGGGTGCATAATAAGTACACATCGGGATGCTATTATCTGTTAATAAATGGAGGTATCAAATATATCATGTATGTTATTCAGTAGGAAAGTTTGAGACTTTATTATAGGTCTTGACAAGTCCATAAATTATGATTATCACAAAAACAATCTGTAAAAACGTGCTCTTGACAAAACAAGCAATAAAGGTCTTATTTTCTCTTGAAAGTAATGAGAAAAGGTTTCAAAAATTATTTAAAAACTTTGAATAGAAAGTGAAATAAAAACATTATAAGATAATTATGATTTTATAAGTCGCCGACAGTTATTAAGTATTGACATAATAAAGAACGTCAAACCGACAAAAATAGGGTTGTGCCGCGGTCAAAACCTCACCTTACGATTAAGCATCTGCAGTGATAAAGCCATTCATAGTTTCTTTCAACGGTGACATAAACCATTATTGAAATTAAATGCTGTTTTTAATAGAGTTATATGTTAACAGAATATTCATGAAAACATTAACAAACGATGTACCATGAACAAATTATGAAAAGGGAGCTTTGAAAGCGAACGAACAAGACAAATGTGAAAATATTGCAGGCTCGGTTAAATTTAGCCTGTTCATGGGCAATAATGGAAATGGATATTTCTGCCCACGCCGCCAAGCCCCGGGTTGAGCGCATATTATTTACATCAATAAACAGTACAGTTTTGATCCATCACAAACTACGGTATGCATATGGCGGTCAACATGGAAACTTCAATGCGGTATTTTCAGATTCATACAAGTCCATGTTCAGCGGCGTATGGTCCCCAGATAAAAGAATGGGTTTGCCCTAAACCAGAAAACAATGGGCGGAACTAAAAAAATGATCCTGCATATCATAGACATCGCCAAAGAACAAATTTAAAAAGCAGGCAGTATATCCAAAGTATTTTTTGCAAATTATTGTCTTCTGTTAAACCACGTTTGAACATCTGATCCGTCGAGTTTCAAATTCTCGCCGACAAGCTGCCAGGCTAAGAACTTCTCGCTGCCAGGCTGCTAGTCGGCTTTCTTTTACGCTACCAGACTGCTAGGCTGTCAAATTCACGCTGCCCGGCTGCTTTGCATTCAACTTCAGGAATATTTTTAAGTTATGCCTTGAATTCATTAAAATCAATGACTGCTAAAACACATAATTTTTGATAAAATTTCAACGAGTTCCATTTATGATTTGAACGATCACCTTTTGTGTTTGCATGATCTCTCTTTTAGTCAGAATAAATAGACTTACCATTGTTTTTAAGAATTTATCAAAATCAGGTACTAAATGTAGGTTCCATTTATTTTTAAAGAAAATAGAGCATCTCTTTATGAAACTGCATACTCGTACATTTTTACATTTATAAAAACAGGCGACACTTATCTCTCTGTTGACAGTTTAATCTATGAAAAATATTGTAAATTTTATTTGAATTATTGATTAACCATTTCCTCAAAATTCACAGTTTCAAAAAGAAACCCATAATTTACGAACAGTTATAAGCGACCTATGCACGACTTCCGTAAGTTATTCAAACTGATCTTGGGAGGGAAATGGCATTTTACATGATAACATATATAACAAAAAAACGTTGCATACCTAAAATCATTATTTAAGACACTTAGAATAGTGGAACCTATCAACGCGGCGCTTGTCTTCAAACTCTGCAGGTAAAGTTGTTTGAATATTTGAAGAAGACGAGGCCCCTGGAAAGAATATTTGCGATATTTACCTGTGTATTTCCTGTACAATTAATGAACACCTTCATTGTTGATGGAACCTGAAAAAAAAGAAGATTGATTAAGTCATTTGTATTTCATATATCATGCTGGTGATTTAATTGATAATTTATTGAGTTTTTTAAGGAATATATATAGCGCGAGACCTAACATTCCAAATATTTTCTAAAGAAATTTCCAAACTATTACCAAGCTTATATTATCGATGCATAGGAATTTGCATTTGAATAGTAATTTTCAAAAATCAGTTTTTATGAACAAATATTTCTTCGCAAATTAACGAAAGTAAATAATAATACAGTTTAAGCCATGTTAGAAATAAAGGTAGCTTTATAGAGTCTACCTTCTGAAACAATAAATAACATTGTTTTGTGGAGCGTATGAATCTTACAAATATGTTTCTATAAGTATAACGTTGACATACCGGTCCCGAAATGTGTTTTGGCGACAGCGTTTATCCACATTAACCAACTATCGTTCATGTTCAGGTAGTGAAGTTGAATGTTATTTAAGGTATGACCATCCTAATGGGCACTATTAAGAATCCAACATCTGATTATTTTTTCATCAACTGCTTCATACCACTGACTTGTATGCAAAATTTTAATAATTTTCACCGTGTAGTTTTTGAGATTTTTAGCTTTTTTTATTTAAAAAAGTGAGAAAAAACGTGAAAGTATCCAAATTCTTTAATCAGTGACAATTTTTTTTGTTATTGATAAATTCAACCCTAATTTTTTACAGTTCATCCAAAATATGTTATATTTTACTAAACCAATTTAAGATATAATATATAAATACAGAATTTATCTTAAAATGACATTTTTTGACCAAATAAATTTAAAAAATGCATTTTTTTTTTATATTTCACGAGACTAAATTAATGAAAATTGTGCAAAATCCTGATTGGTGCAATATACCAAACTTTACTATTTTTTAACTATATACCTTAAACAAAATTTGAACAAAATTTCAGAGAAGTTTACCGTCCAGTTTTAGAAATTTTCAAATTGATGACTTGAATAAACACTATTCTGATAGCGAAAACCCCTTTAATCTTGATTATTTTGCTTATTTTAGTTTAAATCATGAGAATTTTATATTCAATGACAGAATTACACAGGAAAAAAAGAAATATGCCAATTATTTAAGCTCTAGGCTTACAAAAAAAAATAGCTTCCAGTGGGATTTGAACCCTGGTCCTCTTGCATGAGAGAAATCTAATCTAATTTACTACTATAGTTACCTCCCTTGGATACTTTTCTGGATATAGGTATTCATTACACAGGTCTTACCTTAATATATAGAGCCTCTAGAAGTAACAAGTTTTCGGACTTATGTTTTACGAAAGGTGTTCAGCCCAGTGTTCCAGCTTTAACAAAATCTGCATATAGAACTAAAATCTAGACACACTGTTTGATTCTGGCAGGAATTTTGTTAAAGTCATTATATTTCTTACTTTTCATTGATGCGGAGAGCAACACATAGATATGTACACGCACACGCACATCAGGTTCAAAAAATTTTCAGATATTGGTGAATTGATTGTAACATTTCTTTTCTTGTTTGCTTGATACCTTTGTCGATAAAACATAAATGTGTCAGAATTACTTTAAAACTTGACAGGAACTTAAAATTCAACGAGTCTTATTTATTTTTTTGACGTCAAGCAAAGTTTCGGATAAGCTCCCAAAGTGGCGTTCTACAAGGATCCCCGCTACATGTTCGTAGCTTTATGTAAATTAACCAGTATTGGTTCTGTAAATAATGATGTGTAGGAAAGGAATTTTAGTGTGGCTGCTTTCAGCTATTTCGTGTGTTCGTGAAGGCGAAACAAAATGTCGAACTGATGAAAACATGAAAGGTCGATATAATAGATATTTATTCCACAAGGATACTTGTCATGAATCAAACACAATAAATTTTATACAGACAAAAATATAATTTCTACGGTGGATGATTTCTGCCAGTTTGTGTGATCGTATCAGCTTATTTGTCGTGTCTTCGCCTTTCGATTTTCGAAGCGAATATAAGCGATTCATGTCCATCAAGTCTAATATGCATTGTAAACTTTTTATTAATCCTATAGATGAAAAAATCAAATAAAGAAACTATTTAAAAAAACTTTTATACGAGGGGTGATTAAAAAAATCGCAGAAAAGTGCTTTAATGTCCTTAATTTTGGAAAGGGAGCAGTTCATATTTGCCACAATGTATATACATCTATTATCTATTGATACACTAAGTAACAATCCGACGTCTATCCGGTCTACATTTTGGTTATTTCCAACCAAAAAATTGTTTAAAACATGACGTCTCTGAAAATCAATGTTCAACATATGTCAACCAAATTACACCCAACGTTTCCGCAATTATCTGGCATGACGTCAGTAACATCAGTTAACGTCTGACATGTAAACAATGTTCAGTGTTGAAAGGTGCTAAACTGAATGTTGAGCAACAATCAGCCATAAAATATTGTGTGCGCGATCGACTTTCAAAGAATAAAACTATTGAATAGATCAGCAAAGTCTATTGGCAAGCTGGAGTTAAGAAAACAGCAATTTACAAATGGTATATTCGGCTTCAGGAATGCCGGGAAAAAATAAGCGTAGCGGCGGGCCAGCGTCCAAGACGTCGTTAAACGTCGCCGTCGTTGCTTGATAACGATAGACGCATCACCCACTATACGATAACTCATTCGCAGGACTAATTGTGGTTATGGAACTCTATTCAGGATAATTCATGAGAATCTAAATATGCGTAGTATATAGAAGTATGCAAGAAAGATATTAAACTGTTGACTGATGATCAGAACCGAATAAGAATGGATTCTTCTTGAGAATGGCGTTTGAAGAGGTTCAAACAAGGAGTGGATCTCATGAGCAGCATAGTAACTGTTCATGAGACATGGATCAGTTTGTATACTCGTGAGACCAAGGATCAAAGCTCGATGTGGAAGGTCCTCGGCCCACCGTTTTCTAATAGGTTCAAGCTAGGCAAGACCCCGATGAAAAAATACACTTGTGGGACTGACTTTGATGATATCAGTCAACTTTATAGAGCAGTACAGGTTCCATTTCGTAACATGCACCCAGAAAAACTTTTAAAAAGTCATAAAAAGACCGCTTGAGAAAGAGTATTTCGTATAAAGGAAAGTTTTTTGAAAAGTATTGACTGGTAGGTGTGAACTGCTTGTATATGCAGGCGCGTTGACGTTGACGTCAATATAATGTTGGGCCGGGATTCCTTCAGTGACGTTACTAAAGTGACAGTAACTATGAATGTATATTTGTTATGGAAATGAAAATTTGTAATCAAATTAGAATTATGTTAATTGTTCTTCTGTGCAATTTTATAAAAGCATTCATTTGTGTCAAGTTT
Organism: Corbicula japonica; assembly: GCA_038501625.1. Classification (NCBI taxonomy): domain Eukaryota; kingdom Metazoa; phylum Mollusca; class Bivalvia; order Venerida; family Cyrenidae; genus Corbicula; species Corbicula japonica. The sequence continues at coordinate 29,147 of JAZAYU010000004.1, forward strand.
CGTTGAACGGTATTTTGCCGTTACTGAGATTTTGATAATTTTCTTTTTATCGATGAGCGTGCTGGGAGGAGTGTGGTTAGCCCTTAACGTGCTTTTAAACCGAATACCCCCTGGTATTTCACAAGTATTTACAATTTAATTCTATTTTCATTTTCCCCGGAAAATACTATAATCAATCGCTCGAAAAGAATATTAATATGTGTTTCTGTTTTAAATCGATAGATACTGAAGCGACAACTTCCGAAATATTACTGATCACATTCCTCCAGATATTTACTTTCACTGATATCATTAATGTACATCTAATAGTATTCCCATGTTATACTGTCAAAGTTTCACTTTTATTCAGTTAACTACTTTATCCACTTCCAATTAGCTCCTTATGAGATCTATATGGGGCGGAAAAAATCATTACATCTCTGTTAGAATTCGTATTAAGTCTGGAAATAAGATTTGATTTTGTAAACGTCTCTGCTTTTAGAAACACATTTGTTAAGTGTCGTTCTCGTCGATATGATTCAATTTTATGATGTAATGCCAATTTTTTCATTGTTAGAACCTACCTCGTGTCGGCATTTAACTTTCGGGAAATCATCAGGTTTTAGTTGATGTTTAAGTACAAGACTGTTGTAACCGTTCCAGCTGAAGATTGTTTTGTCGGTTAAAGTTGAAGTTATATTCGGGTTTAAACATGTTGTTAATGTTGTTTGTAATCTAAAAACCGTTCCTGAAACATAACATCAATATCACATAAATTGTTTAATCATAAGATATCTGTGGGCTTCTTTTCACAATCTTTAAAACAATGTAATAGATGAAAGGGGAACTTTGAAGACCCTCGACCACGACAAATATGAAAATATTGCAGGCTCGGTTTGATTGAGCCTGTTCATGGGCAGTAATGGAAATGCTTATTACTGGCCACGCCACCTAGCCCCGGGTTTATTCCAATAAACAGTACAAATTCGATCCGTCCCAAATGATGGTATGCATGTGGCGGTGAACATAGAACCTTCCATGTGGTATTTTCAGATTAATACCATTCCATGTTCAGCGGCGTATGGTCCCCAGATAAAAGAATGGGTTTGCCCTAAACGAGAAAACAATGGGCGGAACTAAACAGAACAGAATTTTGAGAGAGGATCTTATGGTATAAATCCTGCATATTACAGACAACGCCAAAGTCAAAATTCAAAAAGCAGGAAGTATATCCTTGGGGGTGATTGAACAATAACCAAATTTATATTGGCTGGGATGTAGAAACCACCCATCTTAAAATTGGGCGGAATATTAAAAACAAAAAGTAAATTTAGAATTACTATTTACATGGTACATAAATATCGTGCTCGACGACCTTCAAAGTACGTAAATGAAAACAGCACTGATTGAATTTACGGGGGGACGTTTTACAGCCGCCACACGGCACAAACAACGCTACTGTGATTTTGATTTTGTAAGTTTGGTTTTGATGAAATATGTCGTTGTATAAAACAATTTTACAAATGGTTTTAAAATATATACAAATCGCACATAAGACATGAAAACAAAATGTGTATACATGTACAGTATTTGACAAATTTTTAGATGAAGTATAAAAATACACAGTTGGGCAAGTTTAGTAAATTGATTGGAAACATTTGTAATGAGTGTTCTTTTTTCGTTGATTGCCTGGCTGGTGTGATAATTCAGACATGATATCTTTGATATTGTAGACATTATTCGCTGGAAAAAAGGCTTTTTCTGAGTATGTTGCTATTTGTTAAGAGCGAAAACACAATGCAATTTTAGCAGCAGATCTGATCCATAAATTTTGGCATTTGCTGTTTGTCTACCGGGAATATATCTCAACATACCGTTTCCGACGGTTAAGCTCTTCGTATGGGTAACCATTTATGTCAGTTGAGATGTGAACATTATAGCAGTGTATAGTATTGTAGTTTGGATATTAATTACAATTTTTATAAGCCATACGATTAACACATAACAATGTCCAGGTGTAGTATTAAAATATATTTCCTACTTTACGAAGAGAAAACTAACTGTTTCATTATTATTGCATTGTACAAGTGCAATGATAAGTAGCGTAACAAAATACCCGATATCTCAAGATAATTCAAAAACAAAAAAAAACAAGAGTTGAATCTATTGTCTAACAATATTGACCTGGCATTCTTGCATATGACCCTTTAGTCGGTAAATATCGTAAACATTACTTTTAAATCGATATGAATGTTTATTGATAAGCTATATCATAATGGCCCAGCAGTTTTCGTATTGGCCCAGCAATTCCCGTATTGGCCCAGTTGAGTCATCTTTTGAGTTTAAAGTTTTTTATTCTTTAAATTTATAAAATTGTCATGAATCAAATGAATTCACATTGGCCATGTTATTAGGCCTCGGGCAGTCATATAAGCCTCGGGCCAGTATGACTACTCTTAGCCCCAATAACAAGGCCAATAGGAATTCACTTGATTAATAACATAATATAACCAGCTTTAAACGGCCTAGGTTTATATGCCCGGCCGCTTAACGTAGTCTTTAAACTTGTTTCAATTCAGGAATATAGACGTAAGCTTATACAATTAAGTTCAAATCCTAGTACAAACACTTTATTTCCGATTGCCATTCTCTATAAACTCGTGCACATCGTGTTTTCTCTGAATACTAGCTGTGTATGATTTTAATCACTGCGTATTTAGCGTGTATGTGCTACATGTAATTTACAACAACTAGGTTTTTTATATTAAGTATAACAAGGAATCTGAGTTTTTTTGTAAAGAAAATATCTGGTTGAAAACTCACAAAGAAATCAATTTTAGTAACAGTGGTCATTAAAACGATGAAAAAATAGAATGTGTACTCGGACACTAATGTCCCAACTGCTTGAACAACATGTGTAATAACAAAGGGCCATAACTGTTAAAAATGGCCGAAGGAAAAACCCTTTCTTCATCTACAAATCCTGCTTGATCACGTGAATGAAATCCGCCTGATAGTTTAGGAGGAGTTAAAGCCACACGATTTGGAGAACTTACGTACGTACGGACGGACTAGTGCAACTCTATACGACTCCCACTTCGTGGTGGGCATAAAAAAAGTGGTGAGATGAAAAATCATCAATCCGAACCATGAAAAATGTGTATCGTTTAGAAACCAGGAATTTAATAATAAAAAATTAACAAGAGCCAGTCGGAAACGACTGCAAGCTCGACTATTCGAAAAGTCAGAATTATTAAGCACATTGTAACTGGGCTTCATTTAAACTGGGGAGTGATTCAGGAGTTTATGACACCTCCAACAAACACACATGAACAAAAGTTTCTTAATCCAAGTTAGGAAATAAATAAATTACACTTAATTTATTATTGTAGATTTTTTTAGGGTTAACACAACCCAGCCCATAAACCCCTGATCCGACACCCATCAACCTACTATCCCTGCCCACCTAAAGTGGTGTGGCGTGGTGAAGTACAGTATGGTATGCTGGTTGCTGGTGTTGTCATTGTTGGTGTTGTTACTGGCGGTGGTAGTGTTGTTGCTGGTGGTGGGGGTGTTGGTGTTGTTGTTGTTGTTGGTGGTGGTGGTGTTGATGTTGGTGGTGGTGTTAATGTTGTTGGTGGTGGTATTGGTGTTGCTGGTGTTGTAATAGTATAGTAATAGTAATAGCATAGTAATAATATAGTAATAGTAATAGTATAGTTATAGTAATAGTAATAGAATAGTAATAGTATAGTATAGTAATAGTATAGTATAGTAATAGTATAGTATAGTATAGTAATAGTATAGTATAGTAATAGTATAGTAATAGAATAGTAATAGTAATAGTAATAGTCTCGGTCTCGACTAGGTCTGGGTCTCGGTCTGGGTCTCGGTCTGAGTCTCGGTCTGGGTCTTGGTCTCGGTCTGAGTCTCGGTCAGGGTCTCGGTTGAGGTATCGGTCTCGGTTTGGGTCTCGGACTCGGTTTGGGTCTCGGTCTTAATCTCGGTTTGGGTCTCGGTCTCGGTTTGGGTCTCGGTCTCGGTTTGTGTCTCGGTCTCGGTTTATGTCTCGGTCTCGGTTTGTGTCTCGATCTCGGTTTGTGTCTCGGTCTCGGTTTGGGTCTCGATTTGTGTCTCGGTCTCGATTTGGGTCTCGGTCTCGATTTGGGTCTCGGTCACGGTTTGGGTCTCGGTCTGGGTTTGGGTCTCGGTCTGGGTTTGGGTCTCGGTCTGGGTTTGGGTCTCGGTCTGGGTTTGGGTCTCGGTCTCGGTTTGGGTCTCGGTCTCGGTTTGGGTCTCGGTCTCAGTCTCGGTCTTGGCCTCGGTTTTGGTCTCGGTCTCGGTTTGTGTCTCGGTCTCGGTTTGTGTCTCGGTCTCGGTTTGGGTCTCGGTCTCGGTTTGGGTCTCGATCTCGGTTTGGGTCTCGGTCTCGGTTTGGGTCTCGGTCTCGGTTTGGGTCTCGGTCTCAGTCTCGGTTTTGGTCTCGGTCTCGGTTTTGGTCTCGGTCTCGGTTTGTGTCTCGGTCTCGGTTTGGGTCTCGGTCTCGGTTTGGGTCTCGATCTCGGTTTGGGTCTCGGTCTCGGTTTGGGTCTCGGTCTGGTCTGGTCTGGTATAGTATAGTATAGTATAGTATAGTATAGTATAGTATAGTATAGTATAGTATAGTATAGTATAGTATAGTATATGCCCCCACCCACCCCACAATTTCTCAACACTTTCAACCAAAGTATGTAAATTTCATCTGTTTTAAACATTTTCTAAAGCATTACATATGAAAAACACTAACATTGAACCTTTAACAATTATTTATAAGTCTTAATTCTAATTTCAAGTGAAAAGGGGCAAAAACCAAAAATTCTAAGTCGAAAAAGGGCAATAATTTGAACAAAATTGAAGTTAGAGTTATGGTTCTTGGCATACAAACTTCAAATATGATGATGAACAAGTGTGCCAAGTTTTAAAGCTGTACTATTAGTAGTATTGAAGTTATGAGTTTGTACAGTAGCTTGCACGCAAACTTTAACCTGAAATTATAAGTAAAAAAAGGGCCATAATTTGATCAAAATGAAAGTTAGAGTTATGGTTCTTAGCATACACACTTGGGATATGATGATGATCAAGTGTTGAAAGTTTCAAAGCTGTAGTGTAAGTAGTATTGAAGTTATTAGTTTGTATAGTAGCTTGCACGCAAACTTTAACCTGTAATTCTAAGTCGAAAAAAGGGCCATAATTTGAACAAAAGTAAAGTCAGAGTTACGGTTCTTGGTATACACACTCGGGACATGATGATGAACAAGTGTGCCAAGTTTTAAAGCTGTACTATTAGTAGTATTGAAGTTATGAGTTTGTACAGTAGCTTGCACGCAAACTTTAACCTGAAATTATAAGTAAAAAAAGGGCCATAATTTGATCAAAATGAAAGTTAGAGTTATGGTTCTTGGCATACACACTCCAGACATGATGACGAAGAAGTGTGCCAAGTTTAAAAGATGTAGCTATAGTAGTTTTTAAGATATAGGTAGGTTGCACGTAAACTTTAACCAAAGCGGGACGCCGACGGCGACGGCGACGCCGACGCCGACGCCGACGCCCAAGTGAGTACAATAGCTCGACATATTCTTCGAATAGTCGAGCTAAAAAATGTAAGTTGGCGGGCGGATGGGAGCAACATCAACAACCCATCCCTGAAATGTGTCTGTCAGTCTGAATTTAAATTACGAATTAAACCAACGTGTTATAATATTTTTGTTGAGATAGGTTGTACTACCACCCACCCTGACCCACCTGGAGAGCTTTTTTTCACTTTAGGGTGATTGAATCAAGTACCAACACTCTACCCTCTCCAACCCCTTTAAGAATTTTTAAGTAGCCCATCAACAGCGAGGGACATGTTCTGTGCGGAACAAAATGGCGGAATATTTCGGTATTTTGTGCATTTCCAGAAATATTTTGACCTGGTAAGTAGGTTTATATAATATACAACTGTATGTGGTGGGTAATTTTGCATAACAAATACGTGAGACGTTCGTATTTGGGTAAAAAATTGGCTTTTGTTTTTATTATTTACATTTTGTTATCTGCTCGTGCCTTACTTACATTTATATTAACGCATACGAGTTTGTTATTAAGATTCTGCACAGAACAACACAATGCTTACCACTTCCACGGCAAACATTAAAGGTGTTTGGACATAAAAAATTTGGCCATAAAGTACCCATGTTAAGTGCATAAACTCGATAATAATTTAGCTAAAATAGGCCCAAGAACGGTATATTTTTACTAAAAACACAGTTTTAAGTCACGCAATTTTCTATGTTCACTTTGTAAACAATCAATTTTGTCATTTTATATATTCAAAAAATTTTTTGTTAAAGCATCTTGAAACATAGGTTAAAAAACCGAGTGGAGCTTACAAGTCTGGCCACCGGGTAGGCGTAATTATATTACGATAACAGTGATATAAACCTACTTACCAGGACAAAATATCTTCGGAAATGCACAAAATAACGAAATATTCCGCCATTTTGTTCCACACAGAACATGTCCCTCGCTTATTTTTCCGCAAAAACCAAATACGTTGGACCACCTGAATATTTGGATATTTTTTTTACGAATTTTATTGATCAAAAGTTGGATTTATGAAATTATATGTTTATTATGTGTTATTGTGATTTTTAAGATGTTTTGTATAAGGCCTAAAATAAAATATTGTTTGTTTCTCCATCCATGACCGACCCGAAAAAATCGGCGAGACCCAACAAATTTTATCGCCGAAACCTAAATGATATTTTTTTATTTGGTACAAAAACCTGGAGACGAAAAATGCATATATACTCGGCAAAAAAGTTCTGAACACTTGGACATTTTATAAATTATCTTCTTAATTTCACCAAACACAACAAAATGATACATACCAAATAAATCAGCAATGCAAAGTAAACAATGAAAAAAAAGTCAGAATAAAATCCGATCAATACCTAATAAGCAATTCATTGTTAAAGCCACTGGTGATTACTACACAAAAGTTGCAAAAATCGCTAGACTTATACTGAGTAAATTCACCATGATGAATCCCGCAATTTTTTCAACCGGCTTCGCACGGAATTTAACACCCGACGGAATTTCAATTGTGGAATTAGGTTCAATTTGTGTACAAGAAAACCAGATAGATCAACTAGCTTGACCAACTTCACTGTTTTGTTTGGAAAGACGTCTAGGTGGCCGGTGCTTTCCGACATTTGCCATGACGGTCAAATTAACGAAAACCTTCCTTGTTCACCATGCTAAATAAATTAATTTGAAAAACAATGCAGATGTGTTTTTCTCAAATATGATTAGGTGTTGATTACATTGAATGGTTGCTTTTATACACATAATAAACTGGATGCTTTGATTCGTAAATACAGAATGGAACCTGTTCGAATCATCACTAACATGTTTTGTCATACCTTTAGGTCCATGAGTGAGTCAGTGTGATACTTTAATTAATAAAAACATAAGTTTGGGCGTAATTCTGGAAATGGCTTGGTATCAGATTTTGATTACCAACTGTTATAAGCATCACAGTGCATGCTCATAATTGCATAAATCAGACACTGGTGTAATGTTGAGTGATTTCATAGATTTCACACCTCTACCTTGATACGGCAATGTTTGCAACTTTTGACTGTTGACCCCTGTCGTACTAAAATGACATTTCTCGCTTATTTACCAACCAATTTTAATTTCGTTTATGTCTTTAACTCCGCAAATAATTAATCTTTGTCTGCATGTAAGAACTTATACCAGTTATTTGCTATATTATAAAATTTACGCAAAAGACTTGTGTGCAGAACTTTTTTGTTGAGTATATTTGGAATCAGTTTGATTACGAAACCGGACGACTTGGTCTTTTGCAGAAAGGCATTCATCTACATATATAATGCATGTTAACTTGGTACCTATTGAAATATTAAGAGTTTTGATATTCTCCTTGGAGTCATTCCGAGAATATTTATATGTGGATCATTATTCTGAAACATTTTAAATAAAAAATATTTTGACCTACCGACCTACCTATACTTTATCTGCTTTGGTCGGGATGGGGAAACAAAGAATATTTTAAGTCTGGCTTAGGCGTTAAAATTTTAACAAGCCTGGTGACATATAATTGGTATTTCTTACTGTTATTATTTTATATGTTTATCAACGCTGAAAATTTTTAAGTTAAGTAATTATCAAAATCAGGTGTTAGGAAAAGAACTGACAAAACTATAGCAATCGTCTTTAAATGAACACTTGTGTGAACATTTCTTAAGTTTTAAAGCTCTTTCATTGAAGGATTCTGAGATTAAGACAACTGAAACAAAAGAAAATAATGAAATCGCTAAGTAAAAAGCGGCATAAATATGATAAAATACAGTAAAGAAGTATGAAACTTTTCCTGCTAATTGTTAATGTGATGTCAGACAACTATGTTAAGTATCACAGCTTTACCTTGAATGGTAATGGATTGAATTGACCACCATGGAATTTAAACCATGACCTATAGTCAGCATTTGATTGGTCGATTTCAGTTTTACTGGTCTAGTCATTTGGCATCTTTTTACTGAAGTTTGTCCATTTGCATTCACCTTACATTTCTAATCAAAAGTCACTTATGACATTTTACTGTTGCTTGTGTTGCCTAGCTACATGTATTATACAACCCCTTGTATTAAACATCTTCGAGAAACCTGTTTTAAAAATTTCTTGCTTGTTAAGTGTCTATGGCCAATTGCACAGTTGGGTTAGCATTATTTTCCCATGTGTAAAGTAGTTTCTTAGTTAAAAAATAAAGAATAATCTTTTGTCAATTATTTGCTTATGGTGTAAAAGGTATTCTGAAATATAAGAGTAATTTAGTTATTATTATGATTATATTTTTAGTATTCAAGTTGAGATCTCTGCAGTATTTTCAACAAAATAGTGAAATATCGAATCAGGAATGGCCACATTCAGCAGACACAACCTCCCCTCTCAGCCAAAATGTAGAGAGGACGCCACAAACAATTAACGAAAGTGAGAACCCGAGGGGTTACCGCCTTGGAACGGTCAGTGGCAAAACAATTTGTAACTGAGGGTTTAAACCAGGTTCTAGGGTGCACCAACCTCATACTTGCCCCGACAGGTTCTGAAATCACAAAAAAAGTACAAGTTGTCTTGGTGAAATAACTCCAACCCACCCATCGGCTCAACAATGTTGCATGCAAAAGCATACAAACATATAAAACATAAGAAGCTAATAACATTACAAAGACAAAGGGCGGGTACTAAATCTTACCGAGACCAGAGCTTCTGGAGTAAAATCAGCAGGAACACGATGACAGGGATAAAAGAAACAATTCGAGCTTCTAGGTACCCTTTAAGAAAAGATTTCCAAAATAATCTTCATAAACTCTTAAACCCCTGCCACCTTCGTGCAACCAAAGAGGTAAGCATAATGATCAACTGTAGATGGGTTAATCACAAGGCCAGCAGAGCGCTGCAGAATATAATGTTGGTAAACTTTCTTTTTGAATTTACAGATGGTTTTTACGAATAACCGGGAGAAATTGACATTGTCTTTTATTTTCTTAAGTTTATAAATGAAATCTCCATAAAAAACTGGCTATGAAATACCTTGTTGCAAAAGTGATTTTAAACTGCATCTGTAATTTGAACTAAATCTGGGTATCGGCGATAAAACTATGCATCTTTCACCTTTTTGCAAAAGGTTTTCCTTAATTTGTGATACCGATAACCTTGTTTAAATATTTGTTTCTGTAATGCAAATAATTAACATTGTTGCAAGCTCTTGAAAAGCGAACAAGCGGTGAGATATAAACCCCTTAAGATGTAGCACGAGAAACATCACCGTCTAAAAATGGAAAATTTGCTAAATTAAAATTAAAATAATCTCTTTTATCATATATTTAAGTAGTGACGTAACCCTTTTCAATGGACAGATTTAGATCAAGAAAGTTTGCTTGCTTTTCTGAACTGTTCGCTTTATTAAGTTGTCAATCTCACTAAAGTCATATCTAACAAAATGTTAGATCTGATGACGAACCGCAGACAACATACATAAGTAATAGCGGTTTTCCCCGATTACTATTTTTAGAAATTGTCGACATAGGAAGCATGATATATATAATTCGCAAAATGATCTGAAGATGTCATTAGATCGAAATGAATGCAATACTACATAAACACAATCATTTGCAGTAAAATATGTCTTAAGCAGGCTGTCAACACTTTCCATGGTTTGAAACACTATTTTTACTTTCACTTTTGCGATTTTGTAGGCGACAATCTGATTGGTTAAAAGGGTTAGTGATAAAAGCACGTTTTAGTTACTCGTCGTCAGATCCTGACAGCGTAGCGGTTTTCAGGAGATGATTTTAATCAGATTGTTAAGTTGTAGTTCTTTGTGATAAATCTTATTTACCAGTGATGGAAAATGGTTATTATCTATATTAAATAAATCATCAAGGTACGTCGAGGTGTTGTTAAAAGCTGTAATAATATCATCTTGATGTTCGGTAGAAAGAGATAACATACAGCCTCTTTCATTAAAGTATAAAAACAGATCAGCAACAAGGGGTGCACAATTAGTACACTTTGGGATGCCTATTACTTGTTTATAAATAGAGGTACCGAATTTTTTTATAAATATTATCCAGTAAGAAAGTTAGCGACTCTATTAGGTCTTGACAAGTCCATAAAGTATAATTATCATAAGAACCATCTGTAAAAAATGTTGATCACAAGCGATAAAGGTTTTATTTTCTCTAGCAAACTTTTTTTTCAATGAGACTTGTTAGCTTGTCTCTTATTTAATTATGAGGGAGCGAAGTGTACAAAGTTGAGAAATCATAACTAGACAAACAGAACGCCTGAAAATTATTTGATTTAAGCTTTTTGAAAACGTCATTTGAATTTTTAATCGACCAAAATAAATTTTTCCAGTGGTTTCAAAAACTTTTTAGCAATAATTACATGATCTTTTATAGCTGTTAGACAAGATGTTTAGACAAGATATTCAGTTGGGCAGTATTTACCACTTCGAGATTATTTTTCCAGGGTGGTAATACCTGTACATGCCACAAGTAATTACCGGGGATGGTATTTACCGCCTAGCTTTGATGTAATTAACAATAACATTTCATTACATTTAATTACGTTCTAAATATTAACTATGAATTTCTGAAACAAATGTTGTGCTTCTTTAAATTTTGAAAAAAACACAGAGCATTGATCCAAATCTGAGCTGTGCATTCACACCCACGACTGATTGTATACTGTAACTGCCAGAGGGATGTTACGTTTATTGTTTATCTGAATTATCACAACCTGACAACAGTTTATGATGATATTTTGGGCAATATCTAAATGAATAAATATTAACATTTATTCTTAAACTGAGGCCCACATTCAATATACACATCAATAGCGTACAAATCATTTCAGTTAAAACTTGGAAAAATGCTATGAAACATTTTGTATTACCCAAATGCACCATGGCAAATGCTGTAGATTATGACTCTGGATCCCCACTAAGCGAAATTATCAAACATTTGACTTGTTGCATTTTCAGTAATCTCCCACAAACCCCAAAATACAAGTGAAATATAAGAGGCAAGCAGCAGCAAGAACATGTATTTGAATGAAGACTGCACTGACCATTCTTCAGACCCATTACAGTAATGACAGGAAAATCTGAATGTTGCGATTCCTGATATGCATATTTCACCTTTTTACATTTCCAGCTTTAACAAAATGCTTGGCACTTCGGCGACTTTGGCACCTGTGGAGCGCCTTTTCAGAAAAAGTGTTCAAGGCGAAGCTGCTTGCTCACTGACTAGAATTTTTTTTAATCTTTAGTGTTTTAAAATGCAACTATGAAATATAGGTTTAAATAACAGGATATATGCATGTAAATGAATAAATGATGTTGATGCTTTATAAATTTACTTGAATAAAACATTTAATTTGTTCGGTATCTGTTTTAAGTTCCTGTCAGTGACTTTCATGAACTAGTAAGTAATTGAAATCTTAATAAACTTCTGTAAAGTAGCAGTAATTTTATTAATTATATTTGGGAAAAAGTATAATTTTAATTGAAGAACTTATCATGTTATTGTGTTTTAATTAATTGCATTTTGAAGTTATATACCCCAAGTCTGATGCACATCTGATTGTCGAAACACATGTGTGTATGAACGCAGTAAAATTATATTTTGGCCATCACTGTTTTCCATTGCTGTTTAAATGTCAGTGCACGTGTTTAAAAAGGTCGCCAGACCTGGTTATTTAATAGTTAACTGATTATCTTGTCTCTATAACTATTACATTTAGTATTGAGCAGTCTGGTATCAGTTGCATCGCGTCAGTAAACGCAGTAACAGTTGTCTTACAATTTCTCGTCTTTCTTTCCCCATGCCTTATTCCCCTATACTCCTTTGACCGTCGACGTCTTAAACCGATTAGCAAAAATTTTAGGAGACACAATAATCTCATTTTTAGGATGCGAAATGTTTACAAAAAAAAACAGTTCATATGATGTGTTTTAGTAAACGTTAAGAACCGTGCAGGGGTTATTTAGTGATCAGATATCACATCATTAATATTAAAATGTTGTAAGTATTATCAATGGAAAAACGCACAGTTACATTCCACAAATTTCAAACAAGAAAAAAGTCATACCAGCTGGTGTAGAACCATTGACAGTTACTGTTGCTGTAAAATAAAATTAAATATTGATATATTAGCGGCCGTCTGCAGTCGTCACTGCACTGTCACATATATAAACGAAAACTATCAAAATCTCTCTAACGGCAAAAAGCAGTTCAAAAGAAATGCACGAATAAATTTTATTGATGCATCTATATTTTACTTAAGAAAGTTAGAACAGTTAAAATAGCTTTATTTGAAATATCCCTTAATTTCTGTTTACATCAAAACATAAGAACTGACCAGGTAAATAATAATAAGATAAGGTAAAATAAGGATATTTGTAAAATTGTGATTGACCTTGAATTTCCTGGTCGCTTAAATGAATGACAAAGGAATAAACATTTTGATATATTTTTTCCATTATCGAAAGTCTTTTCATAGGACCTTACATTGGAAAAAAAGTTGGTCACTGATTTCCAAGGCGGTACAATGTGTCCTCAAAGGCTCTCTCTATATAGTTAATTGTTTGTGGTTTCTTATTTGAAATTTTTAGGTCTAGCTTTTTTCCTCAATGTTCTTAATTTTCCTAACTAGATTCGTATTTGAGTTCCTTTATTTTTTACTCTTGAGTTGTTTTAAACTTCTGTTATATAACAACCGATGATAAAGTAACGTTTAAACTGTAAGTTCGTTGGTGCATGTGCAGCAGTAGTTTATCACCTTAATTTTTTATGATTTTCAATTATTAAAACTATGCGGTCTTAGTATACAAAAAAATGTAGCTTTTAACATAAAACAAACGGGAAGTAGAGTTTTGGATTGATTTTTTCTTGTTACTTTCTTCGGGTAAAACGTGAATGAATGAATGAATGAATGAATGAACGAACGAACGAACGAACGAACGAACGAATGAATTACACTGTTTGTTTTAAACTCACGATTCTGTGACATGCATGCTGTGATATGTGGATTTTGAGATAGACACCTAAACATCTCTTATTTCATGTCACACATTGTGTCTACGCTATGTTTTGCAGCCCTTTTACACTTGACCAAAACCTCGCTTCTGTTTCTGTTAGACCGGAATCACCTAGTAACTGATGCGCATTATTAAGGAAGTAACTTTCGACTAAAAATTGAGGTAACTCTTTATATTCGTTGTCTCTTCTCTCTTCTTTTTCATCCGTGGCAGTGCAATGACGACTGTAGACGGCCCAATTGAAAATTTAAATAAATATTACATATATAACAATTTACAAGATAATTTTCACTTGGTACGCATGCTTTAAAGAATAATAAGTTTTATTTCATAGAAGTATGGTTTGAATATTATGCGTATAAAGTAACCGAAAAACATTTTTAAAGTTTCTGTCATATATATATTATATTAGCAGGTCAGTAATTAGTGAAATAAATAGCTAATATCGTACTTAAAGCTAATAACAATAAAATACATATCGCAGTTTGATGATGCTAACGTAATAAATGTTCACAAAGGTATGACCGGATAAATTTTGGCCAATTTAAATTTAATTCTAATTTTGTAGCATGCGAAAAAAACAAAAGCTTAAACTGCAACAGGACTAAAACTAAATAAATATATATTATTGAGAAATCTTACATCAGTATGCATTGTCATGCATGAAAAAAATTTTAATAGTGAAGGAAGAATTTGAAAAGTCTTTAATGCACATAGCATATTGTTGTCCGTAAAATAATATTCACGTGAGAAAATAAAATGATATTTTGTGTTGTTTAGTTCATGTGTTTAAACGTAAATAGAATTCGACGGTAATTATTATGTCTATCTTATTTATTTCGCTGTCATATATTTACGCGACCTATCAATTAAATGTAAAACACATTTTACAAATATTGTATACATTTTATACAATACCAAATATTGTATACAGATAGATAGATAGATAGATAGATAGATAGATAGATAGATAGATAGATAGATAGATAGATAGATAGATAGATAGATAGATAGATAGATAGATAGATAGATAGATAGATAGATAGATAGATAGATAGATAGATAGATAGATAGATAGATAGATAGATAGATAGATAGATAGATAGATAGAATAGATAGATAGATAGATAGATAGATAGATAGATAGATAGATAGATAGATAGATAGATAGATAGATAGATAGATAGATAGATAGATAGATAGATAGATAGATAGATAGATAGATAGATAGATAGATAGATAGATAGATAGATAGATAGATAGGATAGATAGATAGATAGATAGATAGATAGATAAGATAGATAGATAGATAGATAGATAGATAGATAGATAGATAGATAGATAGATAGATAGATAGATAGATAGATAGATAGATAGATAGATAGATAGATAGATAGATAGATAGATAGATAGATAGATAGATATAGATAGATAGATAGATAGATAGATAGATAGATAGATAGATAGATAGATAGATAGATAGATAGATAGATAGATAGATAGATAGATAGATAGATAGATAGATAGATAGATAGATAGATTAAGATAGATAGATAGATAGATAGATAGATAGATAGATAGATAGATAGATAGATAGATAGATAGATAGATAGATAGATAGATAGATAGATAGATAGATAGATAGATAGATAGATAGATAGATAGATAGATAGATAGATAGATAGATAGATAGATAGATAGATAGATAGATAGATAGATAGATAGATAGATAGATAGATAGATAGATAGATAGATAGATAGATAGATAGATAGATAGATAGATAGATAGATAGATAGATAGATAGATAGATAGATAGATAGATAGATAGATAGATAGATAGATAGATAGATAGATAGATAGATAGATAGATAGATAGATAGATAGATAGATAGATAGATAGATAGATAGATAGATAGATAGATAGATAGATAGATAGATAGATAGATAGATAGATAGATAGATAGATAGATAGATAGATAGATAGATAGATAGATAGATAGATAGATAGATAGATAGATAGATAGATAGATAGATAGATAGATAGATAGATAGATAGATAGATAGATAGATAGATAGATAGATAGATAGATAGATAGATAGATAGATAGATAGATAGATAGATAGATAGATAGATAGATAGATAGATAGATAGATAGATAGATAGATAGATAGATAGATAGATAGATAGATAGATAGATAGATAGATAGATAGATAGATAGATAGATAGATAGATAGATAGATAGATAGATAGATAGATAGATAGATAGATAGATAGATAGATAGATAGATAGATAGATAGATAGATAGATAGATAGATAGATAGATAGATAGATAGATAGATAGATAGATAGATAGATAGATAGATAGATAGATAGATAGATAGATAGATAGATAGATAGATAGATAGATAGATAGATAGATAGATAGATAGATAGATAGATAGATAGATAGATAGATAGATAGATAGATAGATAGATAGATAGATAGATAGATAGATAGATAGATAGATAGATAGATAGATAGATAGATAGATAGATAGATAGATAGATAGATAGATAGATAGATAGATAGATAGATAGATAGATAGATAGATAGATAGATAGATAGATAGATAAATCATTTATTGACGTATACATTTAAGTACATAGTCGTTCCATATCAACATAATTCATACAAATACACATTGTCATGGTACATGAATACAATTGTAACAGCTTAATAATACAGTCAAATAATATTATTTGTTATCAAAATCAAAATGGAGAACGAACATTAACAGCATTTCATTTCCAAACAAAATTTACAAAAAATGCAGTATTTTTGTATATGCTGTGATACAGTTAATCCTAATCGGAATTTTTATAGAATACCCGTTTTATTTTTAATTGAAGAAATAAATAGACTTAACAATTTTTAGTGCATGCTTGCTGACTTCGTTAATTCAGTTGTTTACATGGCATTAAGAAGATCATTTCGGAGTTTTGTAGCAAAATGTATATATTTACATAAATTGACTAATACAAATTTATTTGTTGTGCTTAATAATTCAATCAGTTTATGCATACTCGGTTGTCTATTAAAAAGGTTTAATGTAGAGTGAGCGTATATTGGAATAGCAATCACATACAAATATAAAATGAAATTCATCTTCTATTTCGTTGTTATTACAAAGCTGGCATAAACGTTCATTTCTTGGTAATCTGTTAGCACCATATCTACCAGTTTCAATTCGAAGTTTATGTGCAGATAATCTTAAACGCGATAAACAATTTCTGTATGTTTTATTATGAAGAATTTTAAGGTATTCAGCCATTTCAGATGGTCTTTATAAATGCACATATATATTACTTAACAATGAGCTATTTGATATATCATTTGATTGTTTTTGCAAAAAACAATCTATCACCCTTTGTTTGAAAAGTTTGACAAAATACTTAACATCATATTGAAAAGGGTTGTTCCAAACATCAGAAAACCCATACTCATTTAGTAATCCATGAACTTTAGAAGCCCAAGATTGGGTCCCTTTTTCATGTAGTTGGACTGAAGCGTATACTATAGTTTTCAAAATAATGTTATCACTGTGAATAATGTTCAGCCAATATTTAATAATCTGCTCATATCGTTTGATAAATAGCGGATAACGGCCTAATTCACTATAGACTGCTGCAGTGCATGTACTTTGTTTCACTCTTAATATTGATTTGCAAAATTTTAAATGTATGCTTTCTAAGTCTTTGGATTTTGAAAAGCCCCATACAGCACATGAATAGTTGAGAACTGAACCAACAAAGTCAAATAGCTGCATCACAATATTAGAAGTTACATTATACCTATTAATATTTCTTAATAAAACAGACATTGCTTTTAAAGCTTTACCAGTGACATATTGATTATTAAGTGTGAACGATCCTGTATAATTAAAAACTACACCAAGGTAATTAAAGTTTTCAACAGTTTCTAAAGCGTTACCATTATAATACCATATTTCATTATTTTTTATAGGGCCTCTATTTCTAAACACCATTATTTTAGTTTTATCCGTGTTCACCTCTAGTCCCCATTTACTACAATATTCAAATAAATTATTCAAGCTAGCTTGTAAATCCTCGGGAGTGTTTGCCAAAATTGCCATATCATCTGCAAAGAGCAACATAATTAAACACAAATCAAAAAATGAAAGACCACTATTAATGTTTTCTTGAAGATAGAGTTCAATATCTTCTAAAAATAGGGAAAATAAAATTGGTGAGTTGTTGAGGCCTTGTCTCAAACCGAGTGATATATCGAAAAACTCTGTTAAAGTATTACAGTGTTTTACACATGACTTTACAGTTGCATACATTGCTTTAAATATTCTAAGTATTTTACCATCTAAACCAAGCTTGTAAAGCTTAAACCTCAATGCATTCCTGTAAACGGAATCAAAAGCCTTCTTAAGATCAATAAAGGCGCAATAAAGACGTGACTTTTGCGATAAAACGTATTCAACTAAAGTATTTAATACGAAAATCGCGTCAACTGTGCTAGCACCATGTCGAAAACCAAGTTGGGCGTCTGACGATATATTAAATTGATTTGACCAACTTTCGACACGTTTGGTCAGAACGCTCGTAAATAATTTTCCAAAGTTACTAATAAGTGTTATTCCTCTATAATTATTAGTATAATTTTTGTTTCCTTTTTTATATATGGGAACAATATAACCATAGGACCAAACTTTAGGAAAATAGCCGGAGTCAAAAATCTTATTGAAACAGTCAGTTATATGCCCGGTTAATATGTCCGCGGTTTCAATAAAATACTCATTTAGTAAATTGTCTACAGGACATGAGGCTTTATTTCGTTTCATGCGACTTATCGCTTCACGAATTTCCTCAGTTGTAATTGGAGCATTTAATGTCTCAAATGTTGGATTATTAATATTAAAATCATGATGATTAGAAAAAATATCAATTTCGTCTATCTGTGTGACATGTATATCGTAAAACAACTTTGAAAAGAAATCGTGAAATTCAGTCGGAGAAATAGTACAACTTTTATCCGGTCTGGCATTATGTTTAAAATATTTCCAAAAATCCCGGGGTTTCTTACTTCGTAATTCACTTAGTTCTTTAGATTTCTGTACCTTGAATCCCTTTTTCTTTTTCTTAACCAGAGATTTATACCTAAGTTTAGAATCACATAATAATTCCCTGTTTTCTACCGTTTTATTCATATTAAAGACCTTAAGAGCTTGCTGATAGTCTTGCCGAGTAACCCGGCACTCCTGATCAAACCATTCCCTGTTACCATTACTATCAATATAGCGTTTAGAACGATGTTTAAAATACGGATCCGCAGTGCTTTCAATAAGCTCGGAAAAATCTTCGACCATTTTATCTATATTATCATTACTAACAGTGTTATTCAAATTAACATTAAACAAAATTTCATTAAACTGTGGTAGTTTACCTATAATATCACGTCTAAAATTTGTTTTATGAACATCGTTCCACTTAAAATTTACAGATGTCTCGACATTAATAAAATAATTTACTCCAGTTTCCTTTGTATTGACTTTAAACGAAAAGTGAATTGGTGCATGGTCACTGTAGGGATTGAAAGGTAAAACATTGAATGAATCAATCATTGGAAAATCCCGTGCAGATAAAACGAGATAGTCAATAGTAGTGCACGAATTTCTATTGTAATAGGTAAACGCATCCGTATTATAATCGTTACCAATTCTACCGTTAGCAATCCGTAACGAGGTTGCTTTACAAAAATCGAGCATTTGTATTCCTCGTGCATTGCATAATTTATCGGAGGAGGCCCGTTCAACGGAAACATCTGGGATATAACTATCGTAATCTAGGCCATCAATATGCGTATCAAAATAAATAAAATCATTTCTATTTCCAACCCAACAGTTCCAGTCGCCAATTAACAACACCTTACCAAGCTCATCAAAATGGAAAACATCATTTGATAAAACATCAAACAAATCCTCTTGAAATATTTGAGTTATAGGCGAATCATCGGGCCATAAATATAGGCCACACAAATAAACATCAGTGTCAAAACCAAAGTAAGATTTATCCAGTTTTAACCAAATTAAAGTGTCAAAGCTATTTTTCACAACAGTTACACCATCTTTATACAAATCGCTTACATAAATAACAATTCCACCGCTGTTTCTTTTGGCTCTCTTGTTTCTAAATTTCCTGTAGAAATTATAACTAGAATATCCATCAAAACTAATGTCAGAGTCATTATCGGTCCACGTTTCAGACAAAATAACAATGTCATAGTTTTTAATTAAATTCAGAAAATCCTGATCATTGAGTTTATCTTCAGTTAGTCCATTACAATTCCACGCTGTGATATTAAGCACATTCTCCGGTAAATCCTACTTTTGTTGAGTCGGCTTCCCATCAATATACAGGGTGTCGTAGGACAACCACGCACGTTTTCCAGCGTCCCTAGAAACACGAAGCTGTGGTAATAATTTGCGTCGTTTCTCGGCAACCTCAGTCGGAAACTGTTCTTTCACAAAGAAAGAAGTGCCTTTCAAGCAATGCCCCTGCTTACGTACGGCCTCTCGATCTTTATAGCTTGCAAACTTGCAGACGATGATCCTATTGCGACGTTTATTGGGGTCTGCTTCCTGCACACCAGTCCGATGCGCACGCTGGGTATCATTTAGTTTTGTCCATAACTTGTTTAAATCTTGTTCAAAGGTATCAACTTTTTTCTTCAAAACAGTAAGCGTTTCTAATTTCTTTTCCATATGACACAATTTACTTGATATAGACTGCAACAAAACATATAAATCAGCATTACTTGGACTGTTCACAACACTTGAATTACTTGAATTACTTGCCATATTTGAACCGCTCAGAGAATTAGTTTGTTCAGTATCATGTATAGAATCGTCAAATACAGAGTTTGTATTATTATAGAGGATAGAATTAGCTTCATTCAATATTGCACTTACAGATGAACAACTCCCGTGATCCACCGCCGGGCCTCCAGAAATGTACTTTTTATTAATGTTTATAGTATCATCGTCAGTACTACTCCCCTTTTTACGTTTATTATCCTTTTTTCCTTGTTTAGGCATGACACAATATATAATTCATCCCATAGTTCACAAATTTTCACATTTTATCACCAAACATCAAGTAAATCCGCCAAATTTCGAATAAATTTTCACAGAGCAAACAAAGACGTGTCCATTTTGTATCACGTGACCATGACCAGTACATTCTGTGAATTATTATCCGACCAGATAAGTCGGCAATGTTTTCATTGGCGTCACATAAACAATGGACTACTATTTTAATCGTTTTTAAGGAGGAATTTGGCATTAAATGAAAGTTCAATATATTTCTGATACGAATTGGACATTAATTTTAACAATTATCAATCATATAACTAAACATTACGTCGCAAACAGCACCATCTACGCCCGTTTTTGACATTCTATAAATGACCTGAAATCGCCGTGATTTTCATTATTGACCTAAAATAGTGACGCATAGAGTTAGTTGAACAATGCAGATTGATTGTGTCAGTGATTTCTTACCTGCTGATAGCAAACACATACTAAATTTCTTTTCAGTTGCAAAATAAATAACAAAAAATGGATGTTTTAACATATCGATTTTTCGTCGATTTTTCACATTTAAAATCCAATGACAAAAAGTCGGACGAAATTTTTTTTGGCAACTTTTTGATATGTTATAAAACATTTTTTTTTTCACATAGTCAATTTTCGAAAACTTTTACCGTGGATTTATTTTACGATCGCAATTTTACAGAAGCCTCCAATTCAATGAAAAATATAATGTAAAAAATATATCAATTGAAGCTATATGTTGACTACAATAGAACTTAAGACTATCTCCAAAAATTCTGAGTCAATGTAAATCGATCCCCTGCTGGATAAAAGTAAGACCAGTGCTAGCTGAAAGCGTTAACCACTGCGCTATACAGGCGATGCAATATGGTGTAGGCAAAATAATACTTTTGATGCGTAAATTCGCCTTTACCAGTGTTTACATTCTATTTATAATAGACCTTGAGCTTCCAATAGACCCCTCTCCCCCTCCGCCCACCCCCTTGGGTAATTTTGAAGGGTATATTTTTCTGAAAGCCCATACCATTCTATGCATTTTGCAATTTGTTTGCACTCTGACGAATGGGGCGTTTTTTCGTAACGCCTGTTTGAATATGTTACCTTTGAAAAAAGTTAGTGTAAACATAAAGTATTTGACAATTATAAAATGTCTAAAATAAACCTATTATTTCTACAACAGGAAGCTCTTATCTACATTACTAATGCAATAAAAACATCTGTAACCTGGGTATTGTTCTAAAATAGTGATTAAATTATGTTACTTAACATAAAAACCTAGTACAATAAGATGTATGAAACTTTTCTTGCTTGTAGTAGCAAGTAATTTGTGCTTATAAGTAAAATATAGTAAGATAAATGAGAATTCAGGAAAAATGTAATACTGTGACATACATTGGGATATACGCCCGTAACGCTATATTGAAATATGTTACCGAAAGAAATGAAAATGGGAAAAAAGGCCATAAATGTATTAGACCTTGAGCTGCCAATAGACCCCCTCCCCACTGGGGAAATTTTGAAGGGTATGTTTTTCTGAAAACCTATCCCATTCTTCGCATTTTGCAATTTGTTTGCTTTCTGGCGAGTGGGGCGTTTTACCGTAACGCCTGTTTGAATATATGTGACCTTTGAGAAAATTTTATGCTATGAAGAAATAATTGGCAATTATAAAAGTTCTGAAAAAAACCTATTTTTTGTGCACCAGGAAGATGTTTTTTTTAATGCAATAAAACATCTGCAACCTAAGGTATAGGTCTATCTATAGTCATTAAGATATGTTACTTAACATCAAAACCTAGTTTAAAAATTCGTATGAAACATTTCTTACTTGCATTTGCAAATAGATGAAAAGGGAACTTTGAAGACCCTCTACCACGACAAATATTGCAGGCTCGGTTTGATTGAGCCTGTAATTTGAGCAAGTAATTTCTGTTTTATTTGTTTAATTTATTAATATAAATAAGAATGCAGTATTTAAATGTTTTAAAGTCACATTGAGACACACTTCTTGTTTAATGTATGTAAATGAATACATATTTTTGGAAATTCCAAAAACCAAAATATCTGAAAAACATGCAAAAAAACATCTCACAGATAGCAAATAAATTATCTATAAATAAAATAAATTATAAAGAAATAAACTCTGAAAGACATATTGTGTGATTAAAAGGTAAACTTTGTTAAACACTTTGTTAATAATATCCATAACTTTAGTTATGTGTGACTTATGTTATATCATATACTTATTCCTATGGTTAATAAATTTGAAGTTTTGGTGTAATTGTTTTTGTTTAAATACACCTCTTCATGAGTTTTAAAGATTAGTTAGCTTTATATCATAATAAAAATAAATGCCATATCCTAAATCCCCATTTTTAAATATGTTACCCAAAAGAACATAGTTTAGTTACTGCACAACAGCGATATAAATTACATACCTTCTTTCATGATAAATTGAAATTATAAAATTCAAGTTAGTAATAAAAAGCTATTAAACTATTTGCGTTTGATAAGCTATTAGTGTGTTATCAAGAATATTATGAGTAAAAAATTTGTTTTTTCATGATATCATTTGATTTTTTTTAATTATTTATTTTATTCAAGGACAAGCAATATACGTCTCCATTAAAATTACTTGTAATTGATGCGTGGCCACTGTTATAACCATAAGTAAGATGAGGTAATATGACTTTTGCTGTGATAAAACAGTAAACAAATCAGTGCCAGTGTTGTTTTAATAAACCAGAATCTTAATCCAGTATATAGGTTAACAACCTTCCTGCACTTTATGTATCTTGTATTAAAATAGGTAATATATATTAAGAATTATGTTACAAAAGAAAATTAAGGTATTGATGCTGGTTATATTAAACAGTAATGTATTTTTAAGTTAAATATGGTTAAACTTAAATCTTTTTAAATTAACAATAAACCTATCAATATGGCTCAGTAACAACGTTGTAGTACAGCTAACGTTTACACTAATCATGGGCTGTTGCATCCAGTCTAAAGCTAAGTCCAGATACTCTCGATTGAGACAGATAACATTAATTTGTTATAACAAAATGTAGAAAAGAAAGAATAAACAAAATGAATAATTTTTTTATCATTTTATTGTTCTGTTTATGTCTTTGTCATCTTATAATATGTTACCAATTTTTAGTTTAATAATCAGCAAAGATAATAAGAAAAGAAAAGCAAGAAACTGCAAACAATTAGTTAACATTTTGATAAATATTTTTTATATAATATTATATTATGTGAAAATTGATCTATAACAAATTTGAAAGCTACTTAATTTAAACTTTA
Source organism: Corbicula japonica (assembly GCA_038501625.1). NCBI lineage: Eukaryota > Metazoa > Mollusca > Bivalvia > Venerida > Cyrenidae > Corbicula > Corbicula japonica. The sequence goes on from JAZAYU010000004.1 coordinate 53,214, forward strand.
CACAAATTAGCTGATTAAACTATCAGATGTTAGAAATGTTTTTAAAAGTAGTTTTATTCATCTAAAATTCTAAGGTTCAGTGTAAAATTTGTAAAACATTGAAACAGCATGAGCATTATATGGCAATTTTTTAACTCAGGTAAAAGAATTTTTACCTAAAAAATTACTATACATAAGTCAAGTTAACTTGTCTATTAGCTTACCATCACCTGCATTACACAGATTGTCTTTCAAATTAGGATGTTTCTCTTTAACAATTATTTGTCTTTAAGAAAAATAACATTCTACAAAAATCTTAAGGAATTCTTAACAAATTCTTAAGTTTTCTTTGAACAATGAAACAAATAATGTTTCATTTAGGACAATTTATTTTTCTTATTTCACATGATTTATTTAACAGTAATGTCAGTTATTATTGCTCTAAAAGGCCAGAACTGGTGCTTTCAACTTTGTTTTTAGTAAATATAGTTTATAGAAAATTCATATTCACAGTATGAATGACTCTACGGTAATCTAGATACAAACTATAACGCGGTTTAGAAATTTGTTTTCTTACATACCGGATAAGTATTTCCGCGTGATTTACCGGGGAAGGAAAATCTTATCTTTTCCCCAGGGAAAAGATAGAGCACGTGCATATAGGAACTACTTTCGGGACTACTTTCATAAACACAAATGACGTCATACAACACAATGTTTCGATGTTTATTTCTGTGCAATTTTATTTGGCAATCAGTATTGTTAAAATAAAAAAACATATAAAACAATAAAATAGTTTTACTTGCAACTTCTTAAAAATATGACCAATTTCCAGTTAAAAGGGAGATAAGCACTGTTAGATTACAAAATAAACACAGTACGAGTTGTTTCCCTGGGAGCTCTGCAACTTCTGTATCAATGACAATTTACTCATTTAAAGTTGGAGACTAAGTTAAAGTTGGTCCTCGGGATGAAAACCGCCAAATTATAGAAATTTATCACCTACTGGGTATATATCCAATGTTCATCTGATGACCTGCTGTACACGAACTGGATAAGGGTATGCCTGGGTATGATTTACATGATTTGTTCGATTGCTTCAGTTCTGATGCATTTGCTGAAGAACCAAAATTGATAGCAAGGCCCTTAAATGTAGGTTCCAAGGCCACATCAACTGTAGGATTTCACTATAAAGAAATTGACAAAGGTCTAGAAGTTGTTGATAGTCAAACTCTATCCCAGATCTTAAAAAATCCAGATATGCTCCCCTGAAGTTTGTCAGGGACTCTAGAGACAAAACCACTAACTTTAAGACTGAGGGTCATCTTCAAGATGTCCACAAATTTCTCGATGAAAATTCTGAGAAGACCAATCCATAAACGAGTTGCTCATGAAATTCTTGTTGGGTGTAAGAAAGCATGATGCCGGAGAGAACTTTAAGACTGAGGGTCATCTTCAAGATGTCCGCCAATTTCTCGATGAAAATTCTGAAAAGACCAATCCATAAACGAGTTGCTCATGAAATTCTTGTTGAGTGTAAGAAAGCTTGATGCCGGAGAGAACGAGCCAACATCACTGAAAGGTTACATCAGTAGTCTGGACAGGACCTGAATTTGCTATTGTTTAGATCCTGATGATGCAGATCTACCAGCATGTTGATGCATGTTCTACACTGTTTCTATTGTTGACAATAATAACTTAACCTGAAAGCAAACATGAAAATCAGAAATGAGTATATGGTAGTGCAGGTGGATCTGGATCAAACTGGTCTTGCTAACCCTTTACTCAATACATATGACTTTTATTGCACATGAGAACAGTGTAGATCCAGATCAGCTATCATGGTTTTGGATCTTGCTAGTCACTTCAAAGTTCTTGGTCAGAAACAACTTTATAATACAGGGATGTGCTGGCTGATCTGGATCTACACTCAGTCTGTTTAATATAACTAGAATTAATATGAAGGCTAAATTGAGAAAATGAAATATTTAAACCCCAAAATGGGAAAAACATGTTTAAAATTAGTTACTTTGCTTATAGACTTTTCACCTCTTATTGAAGCTTTTGTATAACCTTTAAAACAAGTTAAATTTGCAAAAGTCTGTCAAAATAAAAATTAGTCAAAGGTATAAACAGTCATTTGTTTGCAATATGTTTCGGTGGGTTACACTAGCTGATGAATTTCAAGGATCATTTTGATACCAAAACACCCCTAATTTAAGGAAAAAAAATGACCCTTCAGCTTGAATAATAGTAGTCAAAATGAGGCCTTTTGGAAATTTCAAGTCATAGGGACATCTTTTGGGTCAAAAGGAACCCCTGCTTTTCCAAAAGGATATTGTCTGACACAGATATACCAAGTCGAAAACAAAGTGTCAGACATTTGGTTAGATAAGATGTGAAAATCTGTCTGACTGAAACGAATTCGGTCATACCGAAACATGTTAAAAAGTTATAAGCAAGCACTGGGTTAGATTATTATAATTCTAATATTCTAACCCAGGCAAGCATTAGGAGTTCAAATTTTTGTCTGACATTCGGTCTTATAACATAAGAAATCATGTCTGACCAGCTCAAATTTTACCAGACAGGTCCTGCGGTCTGACAACTTTTGGGACGTCTGTTGTCAGCAAAATAACCCACAAACATTGTACCTAAAAATGCCTACTTTTCAGGAGATCGAAAAAAAACACATTTTCAAATTTTATTGAAAAAAAATGCAGCTAGCGTTTTGAAGCAATTTTGTGGTAACAACCTATCTACAGGAATTTCTATAGCTTTAAAAAAAACAGAGGTCATTTGACCCAGGTCAAGAATTTTCAAAAGGTCATAAATTAGATCAATGCAAGTCATTTATCTTCTATTCGGTGAACTTCAATATTTATAAAATTCCTTAAATTTATTTAAATTAACTTTTAGGGGTCAAGTAAATATTGACTTCATATTTAAAATGCAACAGATACAATACTTGTCTTTATTCTTTGAAAATTAGACATTTTTTTCTAAATTTTCCTGCGTCAAAATGACCCCAAGTTCAGAATAAGATGGGGTCAAAGGTGGACAGTTTCAATTTCGCTTACATCAAAATGCAAGAATCTGCATCGTATTGAAATCCCTGATCAAGGATTACATATCTCTTTTGACATCAGATTTTAATATATATGTCCCATGACTTTCTTGATCCAGGAAAGAAATTTGAATGGTTTTTGACAGCCATGCTCTGGAAGTTAGATACGGGTTGGGGGTGCGAAGTTGGTGTTATGGGGTTAGATACAACGTTTGCATTTTTCACCGACTATATGGGGGTTAGATACATCTTTTGAAAGCCAAAGAGAATAAAATCATGAAATTTTAGATACAATGTATGCATTTTTACCGACAATATGCAATCAATTTACAGCTGTGTGGGGAGGCTGAGTTTCCTGAGTGTGGCGCTTCCTGATATGCATATTTCACTTTTTTAAAGGTGCAAGTACATGTAATGCTGTATGTAACAAATTCACTATATATAGAGATTATACTCTGTAGTGTAGACTATCCAAACCATGACAACTATACCAGAATTTAGTAGGCTACTGTTTAAAAATTCACTTTTGAAAATATATTTCACTGAATAATATTCAGAACATGTAATTTCATGAGCTGATGAGTGGGGTAATAATAATGTTAAGAGATTGTTGATCATAGAATTTGAAAGTTGTAACATTTTGAAAGTTAAAGTTTTACAATTTAATTCATTGCTTTAATTGATTACATACATTCATTCCGTTTTCAATGAATAATGTATAAAAATGTGACCAAAAATGATTTTCCACAACCAGAAAAAAGTAGACTAAGACAGGTGCTTGGAAGACGGACACTGTTTTCTGCAAAATGTGTATAAACTGGCCGCCCCCGACACCCCCCCCCCCCCGACACCCCCCCACCAAAAAAGAGGGTCTACACTACATAAACTCATCTTTTTTGTTTTGTTTTGATAGATCGTCATCAGTCTTTCCACACCGAATTTACTATCAAATACCAAGTTCTCTGAAAATTCGTGTCCTGACTGACACCGCTTATAAAGTCGGAACACGAATTTTCAGAGAACTTGGTATTTGATAGTAAATTCGGAGTGGATAGACTGACAACGATTCCAATCTATCAAAACAAAACAAAAAAGATGAGTTTATGTAGTGTAGACCATGTGTAGACCCTCATTTTTTTTTGGGGGGGGGGGGTGGGAGGGGTGCAGGGATGGCCAGTTTTATACACATTTTGGAGAAAATGGGTATATGTTTGACTGAACAAAAATCAAAATCAACACTTACTTCCAGGACCAGACCTTCCATTTTATCTTGCAAATGGACCCAAGGATCAACTGTTTGTTCCTTGTCTGATTGGAAAAAACAAGCTGTATTCCCTAATGAAGCAGATGGCTTTAAAGGTTGGTCTTAGCACAGCAGAGCTGGGACAGAGAAGTGCTAGGAAGGCACTCTTCTAGAAGTTAGTAGCAGCAGATATCATCGATACACAAGCTATCCACGTCACTCGACACAAAAATCCATCTTCATTAAATAATTATTGCACATAAACATGAGTTCAGCAATGCGAAATCTCGAATTTAGTGGCCACAACTGATGCCTCCATGATGCGAATCGACAATCCGTGGAAATCCTGTCAGACCCACACCAGCTCTATCAGTTACAGTACAGTCAAGTCGCATTTTTAATAATTGTAGAATAACTGGTGGTGTAAACAATATTTCTTTCAATCACAAACGATGAAAGTGAAGACTAGATACGTCTAACTCCAACACAACTCACATTCACAAGTGCATATTCCCGCTGATTACACTGAATGTTTAAACGATTATCTGCAAACTGTCACTGCTAAAATTTATTATCAAGCCATTTATACTGTTATTCTGTGTTTGAACTATTGATATGTTAGCAGGAAATCTTACGTTACAGCAAAAATCCTTTAAAAATACCATGATGTGTCCAATGTGCTTTGTATGTGCAGCCATGTTTGACATTTGCTCTTGAAAGTTTATGAATTTAAAAATGAAAGTCCTGGATTTATTAAAATATCGGGATATGATGAATCATTGTGTTACGTTGATCAATTTTGAATCGAGCGACATGGTCTTAAAACGTATAGGAAACGAAATAATTCTAAAAAATCTACCGGACTATATTCACACATCTACATGTCTATTACGTCATGGCAGGGCGTATGATCCAGACATATTTCAAAAGATTCATGTATTTTTCGGATTTTTATTATCAAAACTTACAAACAATGAAATAAAAATAATTTAAAAGCTGTTTATATCTAAAAATGATAAGAGAAAAATACGTTGTAGACGAGGAACTATTACTGAGCACGTAATATGAGTAATTCGGCCATTTTGTTCGTTTATTCTTCCGCAGAAAGGTCCCCCACGGGGAACTAAGCTTTATTTTCTATAGATTGTGTTTCGTCACATTTTAATTGTTTGTTTACCTTTTAAAATAAAAAGATAAGTTGGTATGCAAGAAAAAGTATCTTACATGACCGCCAGCGGAAGACGGGGTTTTCCCAACCCTCGGGACAGCGGGGGAAGTCGGAACCTCGCTAAAGCTCGGTTCCTCCTATCCCCCGCTGTCCCTCGGGTTGGGAAAACCCCGTCTTTCACTCGCGGTCATGTAAGATACTTATATTCTTTATTCTAAGTCATCTTTCTAAATACATTAATTAAATAATTAGGTAACATATAATTAATTTTAATTAGTTTTGTTTGTAACACTTTTCAACGCAATATTTTTATTTCTTGTCTTTTTACTTTTTTGGAACCAATTCTAAAAATTATCTTTTTAGAATTTCCCTCTAATCATTTAGTTCATAAATGCATTGTACTTTGTCAATATTGTAACTTCAGAATTGTATGTTACGGAGATTTGAAGGTTAAAAATGGACAAGCTTAAACACTTTAAAATTTTAACCACATAACATTACATAACATAGTACAGACTATAAACTACTTACTATTATTATTTTATAGTTTAATCTAAAATGGTTGCATAGTTGTGATATAGTTTTGTAAATTTGTTCAGTTCTTTGTACAACAATATCAGTTTTAGAGAAAATACTTCATTCAATCAGTAATATTAGTTAAAAACGACTGTCAATGTTATTAGAAATCTACACAGGGCTAACAAACATCAGGACATTGCACAGAGCACACATAATTAATTTCTTTAAATAGATATCAGCTTACACCATTAAAAACCAATAAAAACAAGGAGATAAGCCTTATTTTAATGAGTAACATATGTTATGTATGTTGAAAATTTGAAGTCATGCAAGTTTCAAGAACACTTACATTTATAAAGCTTAATAATTTAATTAAACTCTATATTTTATGTTTGTTTATCACAAAACATGAATATAATGTTTGAATTAGCGATATGGTAACATATAAGATTATGGTAAAATTATTAAATTTGGCCGTGTGATTTTTATGAAAAACACACTGTTTTATATTGTTTGATCATACAGTTTTCAAAAACATGTATTATTGCCTAAGTTTGATTACAAATAAAAATCCTACAGGTAAGTTTCTGACTTAAATTTCATCTTTTTAGGGTATCTATGTAATACACTAAATATGTTAAGTTAGTGCAAACATTTTGAAATGAAAACTACATCAATAGTCATAATTTTTCTGAAAGCATGTTATGTCCTGGATATTTTGCAGTTTGTTTGCATTCTGGCGAGTGGGGCATAAGGGTGTTACGGAGGTTTTAATATGTTACCCCTAAAATTTGTAGAAATGGATTTTGAACCTTTAATTCTGCTCTATTCCAGCTACGATTTAATAAAACTTAAATTTTTATTTAAGGATGATGTATTTTCTGTTGACTAAAAAATTCCCCAAGGGTGGGGGGGGGAGCAAACATGTTCCTGGCCACCGGCCTATAACTGTAAACATCGCCAAATTGGCATGGTCAACCTAGGATTTATTACCATGCATGAAGAGTGCTGTAGAATATGTCGATATTATTTTTTATTAAAAGACCGTTACGACAACGGAGAAATTAAATTGCATTTCATTTTCGTCGATAAATAAATCAAATCTGTATAAAAACTAGCATAGAAATAACTTGATGCAGTAGTAATTTTAAACAACTGCAGTTTCACTGTCGCGATCGAGCACCGGCACGGTCTTTTCGGGCACCGGTATTGTCATACAATATGGCGGACTGTTTAACATCTGAAAGGTATGTGTATAGATTTAACTTCACTGAATAGATCACATACCATTTCCTAAGTTGTCAATTCATTGCATCATTTTTGAAATCATATATGTAATAAATGCGCATGCTTTTGATATTGGAAAAGCTTTGATTGTTTCAAAATTCGAGTCTAATTTGGCGGTTTGACAGAATGCAAATTTGAACCGAGAGATGTGATTTGTTTGTGCCAATACTTTTTATAGAACAACTGATCCGCAAAATCTTCAACTGTGATGACTTCTTATTGAATTTTACTTCAAAATCCATCCGACCCAATCCTTTAAAAAGGTTATGATACTGTAAACTGGCTTACTTTCTGTTTTGACCATACATCGGTCGATGTATGGTCAGCACGGACCGGTTCAAGAATTCCGTCAAATTGTACAGATTGTTGAGGAAAAGGCACCGGTTCGGTCTCATTTTACATTTTGTATACGGTTCAGTCTCCATTATTTCTTCGTTAAAGATACCTCTATTGTACTACATTTTTAAACATAAATGTTTATTTTCTGAAACCCAACAACAAAATTTAGGAGAGAGGTATTTTAAGGGTATCGAACACTTTGGTTTATCTCGAATATGTTAGGTTATTACTCTACACGAATTATACATTTAATTTCAGAGGATTTCATATGATGACATCTTCTGCAAAGTTCATAAGTGTCAATTTAATTAAATTAACAATTTAATGATTATAAAACATAAAAATGTTTACTTTTATTTATTTTAAAATCGTGATAGTTATTTTTTCCAGCGATAGCAACTTTGATTAAGAAACAGATGAAGAAGAAAGCGGAAAAGAAAGCCAGGAAAGATTACTCAACCAGAAGATCCAGTGAAAAACAGACAAAAGAGAGAAAATCCCATAAGTCACGAAGATATGTACGCCGATGCAGAATATAAATTGATAAATTGTAAAAATTAAATGTGTGTACATGTGGCTCACACCGGATTATATTTTCTATCAAGGAGGACAGTTTGATTTTTTCTCGAATAAACATTAATTCTTTCTACTTCACAAAAGATTGCTGTAAAGTGTTAATTGCGTCTTGCGTCAGAAGATATTTTTGAAATATTTTAAGTAAAATCTATACACATACCTTTCAGATGGTAAACAGTCCGCCATATTGTATGACAATACCGGTGCCCGAAAAGACCGTGTCGGTGCTCGATCACGACAGTGAGTATCGCTGATATAAATCTAGATATTAGCGATAAAACTTGAAAAACGTTTTCCTTCGTTTGTGGTACCAAAAACTGTTTTCAAGCTGTTCTGTTGTGCAAAGATAACGTTCTTTGAAAATAGTTAACAATTTTACAATATAACAATCAAATTCTTCTTTTTTATCACACACCCTACACCTTTATTTACCTTTATATTAAACAAATTGTCAAGATACCTCATATTGATAATAGACAGAAAGAGATTATATATATATAGTCACCTTCAAAGCAGAACTAACAGATCCACAACAAGAGGTACCAATCTAACTCATACGATATCTATTTTTGTACTATATATATATATATTGTATTATAAAAGCCATCATGAAGCTTTTATTTTCTCTCGCAAACGTTATGTTTGTTTTTTGTTGTTGTTTTTTCAATGAGAGTCGTAATCTTTTCTCTTAATAAATTAAGAAAGTCGAACAATCAGAAGATGACAAAAGAATGTCTGAAAATAATTTAAGTTAAACGCTTCTTTAAAATGTCGCCGGAGTTTTAATGTACCAAAATAATATTTTGCATATACATTTTGTATGGGATGTATGATAAGATTTTAGAGCGCAGAAAAATAAATAGTTGAAAATGGTTTCAAAACAACTAAGTTATGTGATAAAAAGAGGATTTTGATTGTAATATTGTAAAATTGTTAAATATTATCAAAGAACGTTATCTTTGCATAACGGAACAACTTGAAAATAGTTTTAAACAAGGCAGTCAGAACGACAGCAATATCCCCCGCCGCAGATGTGAATGTGGGAAAGGTTACGGATGGTTAAGAGCAAGTTAAACAATAGCTCTGGGCAACGGGCAGGCAGGTGGAAGCCAATTCAAGTGCAAGGGTATGTCGTGTTCAGATAAGTTTTATAGTATTGGCCTGCTCAAACACCAGAGGCATCCTTGACCTTGAGCCAGCCAGGTTTGAATATGGGTTCTGCACATCAGGTTCATGAACTGAACATTTCACTAAAGTTTCATGATATTCATTCCAGGCATTCAGAAGATATGAACTGGACACGAAATGCATGATTCAAATCTTCAAACACCACTGGTGATCTTGACATTGAGCCGGCCATGTTGGAACATGGGTTCTGCACATCGTCTTGATGGGGAGAACATTTGACTAAAGTTTCATTAAATTCGTTCTAGGGGTTAAAAAGTTATAGACCGGACACAAAGCATGCAACTTTCTTGAAATTTCTTCAAGGCTTTTCAAAAAACACCACTAGTGACCTTGGCATTGAGGCGGCCATGTTAGAACATAGATTTTGCACGTCGTCTTCATGGGGAGAACGTTTGACTAAAGTTTCATGAAATTCCTTCTAAAGGTTGAAAAGTTATGGACCGGACACGAAATATGCTCAAACACCACATGCGGCCTTGACCTTGAGCCGGCCAGGTTGGAACATGGGTTCAGCACATCATGTTCATGAACTGAACATTTCACTTAAGTTTCATGATATTCATTCCAGGGGTTCAGAAACCTCCAATTAACTTGCCAGTTTGTGTACATACACTGTATACAGCTGAGACCTCTCTTAAATTTAGTCTTAACATTTTGAGAATGTGCTACAAATTTGTTGTTGTTGTTGTTGTTGTTGTTGTTGTTGTTGTTTTACATACAAACAGTGAATAAAATATTCAGAAAAGCCTGATTTTCAAAGTGCTATAAAGTAAGAAAGTTTATTTGGTCAGTATCCATAGAAAATGACAAAATTTACCCTATAAAATCTTCCAGAGCAAAATTCTTAACATTGCATAGCAAAGTTCTAATCAGAAAAGTTCATTAGGTCATTGACAAGCAACTGGAGGAATAAACTCTGATAATGCATCTTTAAAACATCTTAAGATTGAATCTAAATATAGCTGAAGACAGGTAGAAATATTGGAATTTTGATACTTAAAATTTTCACTCTTCCACTGAAATGTTTGTTTCAAATGTTATCACTGAACAAACGGTGAATGAATTGTTCAGGAAAGATTGAATTTTAAGATGGTATAAAGTTTGTGTTGAAATCTGGTTGATAACTGTAGAAAATCAAAGGTTAAAAACAGAATTTAAAAGAAAAAAATTAAAACCCCATGGCGGGGCCTCTGGGCAATTCAAGAACATGATTTTAATAATTTGAGTAGAGATCATCAATATCAATATTTATACCAAATTTGATGACAATCGGACAAAAAATGTGACCTATATTGCGTTAACAAAATTTTTGCTTTAATCTGACCTAGTGACCTTGACATTGAGCCGGCCATGTGCGAACATGGGTTCTGCATGTCGTCTTGATTAGGAGAACATTTGCCTTAAGTTTCATGAAATTCCTTCTAGGGGTTGAAAAGTAATGGATCGGACACGAAATGTGCGCGCATGGACAGATGGATGGACGGACGAAGACCATTCCTATATCCCACAGCCGCTATGCGGCGGGGGATAAAAAGGAGTCGGCGATAAATCTTGCTTGATATTGAGCTTTGTGTATTTAAGGCAACCAGTTGCTTTTAGAAAATGTTTGTTGTTTTGGCCAACACTGATTTTTAAGTACGTGAAATATTCATATCAGAATTGCCACATCCTGAAGTCTCCCCACGCAACCAACTACACAGACAGGAAAAGAGAGCATGGATGTATAATAAAATCAATTTTAAATAAGACACCACAAACAATAAATGAACAATAATAAGTTGAGCAATATGTTGAGTGTGTGAAGTAACAATATAAATCTCTAATGAAAACGTCTGTCTATATGGAAGTGCTATAAGGAATATCATATTTATAAGAACTCGTTACTCTATTTCATTTCATCCTCGGTGCGGATCTTGACTTGCATATTACTCGTATACATTTTCTAGATAATTTGGACGCGGTCGCTTGAACCATTGAAAAAAGTCATTTACTCACAAGGCTGTGCTGCACAAAGTGTAATCAACCCTGAACAAAGTAGAATGACCACGGCTACATGGCTGGTCTGCATCCTGTCATAAAAACAATTTATTATCAACGCACATTTTAGCTTGCAAGGCAGTAGTTAAAACAGTAGACAACGTAAGCTACCTTCTTATATGATTAAAGCATTTCCAAATGTACAATCTGGGTTTCTAACGTCAAAATGTGTTAAATGACTAAGCTATTACATGCGTATTTGATAACCCCAATACAGTGCATGACAAAAACATTCATAAGTGAATTTATAAGTTGAATAATAGATAAAATTAAACAAAAATAAATGGACTATATATAGGCTATTTAAAGCATCATTTGAAAATAAACGATATCAAGATAATGTGTCAAATAGTTAAGGACTACCCTTATTTAAAGCGAGCGTATCTGCACACTCTAGACATGTTTGAGAGAAATGCACAAACCAATTGTAATGTAATAGGGAAATTTTGATAATAATTTACCAACATAGTAGGTGTTATACATTTATATTTTAAAATGTTTATTTTAGGTCCTTGTTTCGTAACTAATATTCTTTTCTAGAGAGCATCAAATAATTTGTGTATTAATGGTATTGTAGCCACAGGTCAATCTCATGTCTTCACCTGTATGTATTAATTACATTCGACACGATCTTGTTATGATTAAGCAAGACGTTATTTAACTGTTAATGTAGTTTTATAGATATAGAGGAAGTTTCTATGTCAAACTGTCATCTCTAAAAAGTAATACGACTGCACGAACCGTCTAGGGTAGGGTATAAAAACCAGGATTTTATCTGTATAATGAAAAGAGAACGGCCGGATGGCCAGAATAGGTCACGGAAGACGGAAGGAGGATGGTTTGTTAGTCTATTGGCTAAATTTCTAATTTAAGGCGCAATTCGTCAACATAATCTTAGGGTTTTCAAGAAACTTAAGGAAAACTTACTTCCTGGTTCAAACCGAAAGTAGAAATGAACCAGGAAGTAAGTTTTCCTTGAATTTCTTGAAAACCCTAACTTTATTTAGACGAATTGGCACCAAACATTTTAGACCCGCATATACTTATTTCAGATATGAGTTGCTTTTGGTATATATTGTCCATGAATTTCAGAGTTTTCATGCAAACGGTTTTTCTTTTGTTTTAGTATGTGCTTGGTAATTTGAACATGAATTAGACTAAATTGAGCTTGCAAACATTAACTATACTGAACAAAAATAAAAAGTATCCACTTTTATGCTAATATACTCATTAACATATTTTCATTTAATCAGGAACGCTTTGAATGGTGTTAAATTGGTTAATTTCAGTTGCTTTTAATTTCAATTGTTCATAAATATAATCTTCCACACCAAGACCTAAGCAACGGTCAGTCGAATAACAATTAATAATGGATTACAAAACACTACATATTCAATTTAAAGGGAGGTAATTGGAAATAATAGGAATTTCTACCGTAGTTTATCGAGGACCAGTTGTTTTATTGATGAATGTTTTGTGATTTTATTGATTACAAGAGGTGGAAAAATTGATTTAATTCAAACCAATGTGAATATTTTAAAGAATCACTGACATTTTCCTGGAACCCTCATTACAACAAAGGGAAAGATAACTAAGTTGTGGCTGCCGATTTTCAAGAACACTTTATCTCTTTGCAATGATAACAGAAATGCAAAGTTGTTCACATACAGTTTTCGTTTTCAAATTTTACAAAATTTAAGAAAGAAAAGTGGATACCATTTATTTTTATACTCAAATCTAGGTGGCAATAAGTATTTCCCCCAAAATTCATTTTTGAAATTTTAGCCAGTTTTCGCCATTTGCATTGTTTGCGACCTCTTAAACAATAGAAGTGTTTTGTAAAACACTTAGAAATTTATTAAGAAAAGCTATATTTATTAGAAAGAACCGTTTATGTTTTAGAAGTAATAGATAATCTTTTAACAGCTGATAGAGATAAAAAGTAACTTTGGAACTTGACAAGTGTTCGTGTTACTTCAACCCGAGAACTTGTTAGGTTTAACCACTACGTTACATAATGTCTACCGTGATAAACGTGGTTCATTATGCTTTAATGTTAGAGACATTGAAGATGAAAGCCATTTCATATCGAACTTGAATTAATGAAAAATATATGTCAAAAGTGTTAATCCATCGAAATTTACGTTTCATAAATTACCGAATTTCTCCGATAAGAATGAGATTATATTTATATACGCAAAATCAACTCTCTCAAATTTTTAACACTCGTATACAAGTTTATATGAGAATGATTTAGATTAGATTGGTGTTCAGTTGAACATTTGTGTCGCCCTCTAGTACTTGGTCTGAATAAAATACTCAAGTACAAAAAGGGGCCATACTCCATCAAATGAGACACTGTCCTAAAGAATTTGGCATCATCATGACCGTTTTGTTATAAACAATATAATTTGAAATTTTGATGAAGAAATATAAAAAATGGTAAAGTTATAGCCAAAGTTAAGTTTATGTGACGGACCGACAGATCGACGAACGGACAAAACGATTCTATGTATCGCCTTTTCGTTGAAAGAGCGACACAAAAACGGATAGTTCAATTCTGTATCTGGTAACACCAAGGGATCATACACGAGTCTTGAAACAAAAGGTGTGGGACAGTCGGCATACGTCACGGGGAAATGTGTCATCGGAAGGTTAACGTCAGTGACGAAACGACGTTACAAAAATATTAACGTATAAATAACGAATTTTTCGTGTTCATCATTAAATGTTTGATCAAAAATTGCGAGCAATTGACCTATTATAAACACATTTCAGACGTGAGCTTCCGCTCGACTGACGCGGGTCATAATCGAAAAAAATGCTCTATTTTGGGATGTCCTTTTATAGTCATGACGTGAACGGAGTTATATAGTATTGCTTTATATATTCTATTCAGTTTATTTTCAATGGTATCACATATTTGTATATACGCCCCGTCATTAGAAAGTTACCACTTATGTTATTATAAACTGCTGTCACTGATTGACAAAATATTAACGGCTTCGTGTAAATTTCAAGTTTTACTTATGACGAAATTTGAAAAACAATCACTATGATCAAGATCGCAAACACACTTTCAGTGTTAGATACCTTTAAGACTACTTCTGTTTTTGGAAATTTCTCGACTGCAGTCAAACAAAAACAAATTTAAACTTTAATTAAACAGTGGTGTGTTGCAAAATAAAACATTCAACAATTTCAGTTTCTTAGTAATTCAGATTTTCCGCGCCGCGAAAAAAATGTATGACCCTTAACCTATTTTCCAGTTGCTTGTAATGCAATATTGTCTGTTTGATTTTAAAGTTTTTATAAAATATTAAGCTGTTTTGGCGGCAGAAAACGGCTGATAAGACTGAAAGTTATCAGAAATACCTTTATTTACCAGTGCTACTTTGCCATTCCGGATGGTTTCAATTTCATCAATGTATCACAGAGGTATTTTAAAATTGGAATACATCTGTTTGAATGAAATCATGTAATATTTTGCAAAGTAAAAATAATAATAGAAATGCACCCAAACAATTAGCAGACTAGAATAAAGTAGATCTAATTAGATATGCTCAAAAGGACTATCATGCTTATTCGCAGCCGAAACAAGAATCGCCGAGTCTTAAGCGTAAAGAAGCCGCATATTCTTTACCACAGAGGTGAAATCATTTACATAGATTTTTCTTATAGACGGGATTTTCAATGATATTGTTAAACAAGTTTTAGCTTTCCAAAAAGCTAGTCGGTCATTAGCAAATAAATTAAAAGAATTAGTAGGTATGTATTCGTTCATGTATTTACTTTTGGACCAATGTAAGTCAATGATATGGCCAGTTTTCTATCGATCAAAGTCACACAGACTGTATCTGACAAACTATTTGTGAATTTAGTTGATGTTTCAAGTTTCAAGTTTATTTCCATTTACATTTCTCTGTATGTACAAACATAAACAAGAGAACATATAAACATTGTACAATTCTGTTACTTTAAAGCATGCAAACAAAGTTGAACGGCTGATGTTTGATTTATTGAAACATGAAGAATACGTGTACGGGCTAAAGGCATCAATATAAATAATCATGTCTCTAGTAGACGTAATTTATTTTTTTTTTCAGGACGTGTAGAAATAATTACGTTGTTTAAGCACCAGCGAATCTGATGAATATGTTACATTAACGCGAATGCTCAAAGAGGTACCATAGAACTTTCCACAGTTGATACTTATTTGTACATTGAGAGAAAAGCCACGCTTATAATATTCAGTATTCATTACCAACATTCATAAAATGTAGTTTTAGTTGGTTCAGCAGATCTCGTCAAACTTGAAGTTGACGAGCGTTAAAAGGAGGTAAACAATAAATTATGATACTGATGCATTTATTACTTTCACTTAAGCTTTATGCTGCTATTATCTTTTGTTTTTGTTTGAACGATTTTCTGTAAAACTATTAAAGGAACTAAAGAAGCACTATTTGTATTTAAATTAATCTATCATCATAAAAATTGTCGTTATGCCACTGTTCTGAAAACAACTTTTTCTTTACTTTAAAGGCTGGTTTTGCATTCCGTGCAGTATGTTCTAGTAGATCGCCCTTACATAGAAATGATAGTGCTTGTGTTGTCTACCTTACTGTACTTGTCAAAATAATGTTATCGTTTAGTATCCCAAGACCGAAATCAGATCCGTTATATTGCATGTGTATGGGGAAGCAGTCATTGGGGTCACGAGCATCCCCGGAAATCTTTTACAAGTAAAACTCAATTTGGATTGCAACTGCGACGAGTCCAACCGTTCACTATAGACCCCAAGAAGAGAACGCATAGATATATGCGGTTTTGAGAGGGAATATGGGAATCAAAATAAATCAATTCGTATTTCGTTAATAATGCATATATTCAAGGGCAAGTTTTGAACTTTATGGCGGCGAAAGTTTGGTAACATAACTTAAATAGTTAAAGTTTAAATGATAAAAATACAGAAGCACGTATAGAATGGTTACCAAGTTTCTATTTCAAAACAATCGTTTAAGTTTTGTTTTCTTAAAATAGATTAAAAGGTCACTTTGAAAACCACCGAAGACGAAAAATGTGAAAATATTACAGGCTCGGTTTCATTGAGCCTGTAAAAGACTTTAAAGCATATCAAAAACATAAAATACCGCATCGTAATTAGAGCTCCAACTTGGATATCAAAAGCACAGGGAAATAGATAGATCTAAAAAAACATGGCAGTTTTTGTGCAACAAGCTCAAAACGAGGCACTTTTATGCAAATCTTTGAGAAAGAGCATAATACATGTATATAAATGTCCCTCTAAATGAGTAATTGCGAATAAAAGATAAAATGTAATGTTCATAACTAATGAAGACATGGGTAGTCATCAAACCAACTAGATTTAAACTCTCGCATCTCAGGTTATTTTAATAGTGCGCTCGTGAAATGCAAAAGTGTGTAATTATGGATTGAAATTATATTTCAACAAACTTGACTAACTAAGTACTTGTAACTGAGGTAACGTGTCGCCATTTATCCTATAAATTGATATCAGACAAGTTCAATTAACAAAATCAATATTGATGCTTCCACGCTGAATGTGTAA
Source organism: Corbicula japonica (assembly GCA_038501625.1). Classification (NCBI taxonomy): domain Eukaryota; kingdom Metazoa; phylum Mollusca; class Bivalvia; order Venerida; family Cyrenidae; genus Corbicula; species Corbicula japonica. The sequence goes on from JAZAYU010000004.1 coordinate 70,207, forward strand.
TCATAACCTCATGTGGCCGTCCTAGTCGTTTATCTCTCTCGTCCGCAGCTTATTGGTCGTATTGATGACTGTCTTTTAGCGTAGCGCCGCCCAATTGACTACACTTATGATATTAGATAAAAATATTGCCCATGCTGATCTCCTGTGTTTACTTTAAACAATGGCCATGTCACATTCGCTAAACCTGCGGTATCTTCTGATAACATTCACCAAATTTGCACTGGAAATCGCAAACAAATTGCAAAATCGCTGATCCCCCCTTTTTTTTACTTTAAACAATGATCACCTCACTTCGCTAAACTTCCGTTAACTTCTGAGAACATTCGCAACATTTGCACTGGAAAGCGCAAAAAGCAAAATCTCTCTTTAAAAGACAATATTTTGACAATTAAGCAAGTTCTGAGCATTCGTTTCCTCCTAAATGCTTGTTTAAAACATCTCCTCGTTTACTATAAGCCTCTACTGTTTCACGACCGTATGTTAGGTGATTTATACCACAAGAAAGAAATTTTTAAAATTAACACATGGGTAGAAGTGTTCATCAATTTTCAAAGTCAATGCATGGACATGAGTTTTTTTGAAACCCGCATAATGTCATCTAACATGGCATACACTGAAATTGGCATCATTAAAACTAACAAACAAAAACAGGAAAATGTGCGAGAACCACCAATATTAAATGTTTAAGTTCAGCATTCTAACGAAATTGTTGAAGATCAGAATAGTAAATTTAATAATTTGAGTCCCTGTCAGGCTGCGTATCCCCCCACCCTAGGACAGTGACGAAATTTTGTTGTTGAACTCTAGATTTTGGAATACATTTTTGGTTGAAAGTGTATGCTAATGACCGACTAGCTTTTTGTAAACTTTTGTTTACAGACAGCCTTTCCCGCAAAAGTCGGAGCGTGCTCGATTGGAAATTCCGACATTTAGAACAGGGAGAACTCCAATCGAGTGCGTCGGAACTGTGTTCTGGCAGCGTTCTACATATTCCATCGAAATAGGTGGTGTGAATTGGTCAGTTTTTTATACTGCACCAAACTGAAATATTTTTAGATACTGGTTTTATTGCCATAAAATAAGATAATGGTTACATTTCAGTACTATGCCAAGAATTTCACCAACATAAATACCAGAAATAGTGTTATTTTTCAGTAAAATATAAATATTGCTTTTTGTTGACTGATCTAAAAACTAGGAAAACTTAGTTGAACTATGAAGTATGGCTTATTAAGACCATTAGGAGTTCTTTAGACTTCAAAAGATATAATAAACATGCAATTATGTAACACTTTTTATAAAAACCTATCATGATTCTGTTCCGACATCCAATCTCACTCGTTTGGCAGATTCTTAGACTCTTTCTCCGTCGTTATCAGAAAATAAACGACTGTTGTAAACCAAAAAACTAGAGGCCTCTGATTGGCTTCTGGATTACGTCAAGCCTGTTCTCTGTATCTATTAAAAAAAAATTTCTCCAAGTTCTTATCAACTAAGCCTATTGCTCATTACAATAATTCAACATAACACTTGATTAAAGAGTAAATATAAACAATTTGTAAAAAAGAAAAGAAGAGGTACAGCTTATACTGTATTAAACCAGCATCTAGAAGGCGTAAACGTCGCCCTGAACGACAGGATATGGCAAACAGTGTGCAGTATTTGTGCAACTCGAATGGTTAACATTTAAACCCCCGACGCACTACGCCAGCAGTGGTTACAAGCGTCGTAACAATACAGATACAGATCTCATCATAATATGCATTCCAAACATATGAATGGCAATAAATCAGTGACCGACATTTAAGTGGCATCAAATTGCTATCAGCAACTCTGCTAACGGTAAACATACATCTTGTAATATGACTCCGAGTTCGTTGTATTTTTAAATCTAACACCAACTGGTGTTGTTAATCTCCAGCAGCAGTATGTACTTTACTTGCAAGCTTGGGGAATACCGCCTATTTTAAACCTCGAGGAAAGATAACTGAAGCTCGCTAAGGATTCTCTGGCGACTATAATCGCCAGACAAAATTGGTTTACTACTGTCGCTGTCTGCTGAAAGTAAAGACATGCGCAGTGAAACAGTCAAGCAGATTCTGTGGAAGAGTCGGAATTTGATTCTGGCACAGTTCCGACAGCCCAATCGAGCACGCCCGGATATTCATTAGTCTCTAAGAAAAACATAAACGATGTCTTGCTTTTGACCAACAAAATCAATATAACGGATTGAATCTATTTCATATATGGGATCATCCTGAACAGTTGTTTGAATCAAATAACGTAACAGTTCAATTTATACACAAATAATATTTTGCTATGAAGGTTTTCATCACGTGACTTTCTAAAAAAAGACGCATAACATTTTTTCTACACCCTGTAGAAAATGCAACACACGTATGTTTATATAATTTAACATGTCGTTATATATCGGCTCAATTTCTGATTTGATGTTACTACAACGTCCAGATATTGTTTCATCAACATTTAGAAGACTTTTCTTGCAAATAGGGGGAACGGAATAGCATTCCCAAGCTCTAGACGGGCGGCTTTGTCTAAAGTGACCACGTCCGGTGCCGCTGTTAACCGGTGTTACCCTTCAAAGTTCAAGTTTGGTCCATTATAATATGTCGGTCATCAGGATGACCGACAATTATCGTTAACGAACTTTTAAGAAGCTAAGTATAGTGGAGGTATATTTAGCATCAATTTTGACGAAGAGACCACTTCATGCACGATCTCGATTTCTGTGACGTTTCGGAAATCCTACTTTCGCTTTTAGTCGCGCGGACCAAATTTATTTAAGTAAATTAAAATTTTATAAGCCCGAACTAATTATGCAAATTTGTGCCAATAGTTCCAAATACATGTAATATTTCATGAAAGAGCGGGTTAATTTGAAGTAATGCTGCTTTAAGAACAACCTTAAAGGGAATCAGTGGGGCACACCATAAATTATTTAAACTGATGACACTGTACTTGATATTTCAACAACTAACTGCGAGACCTAAAGCCCAAAATCAAATGCTTCACTGTATAAAAAGCTTTCTGTAGGTCTTATTATTCTATAACCACAGTGACCTTTATCTATCTGAAAGCGAATACAGTCTGTAAGGTTAATTTAACAGGTATCCATAGAGAAACCACGCCAAAACCAAACTAGTTTATTTTAGACAAGGTATTCTTCCACTTGGTCAATAATAACATTTTCTTAAATGGTACTTAAAATTGAAACTGGACAGTAATTACCGGCATCCGTTTGATCATTCGAAAAATACTTCAGTGGCGTTGCTCAAAAAATAAGGGAACTTTGAAGACCCTCGACCACGACAAATATGAAAATATTGCAGACTCGGTTTGATTGTTCATGGGCAGTAATGGAAATTATTATACTGCAAAGAAATTTCCTTGAATTTGATTGGATAATTTGCCGCTGATGTATATTCGTATTTACGGATCGGCCGTAGATATGAACTGCACGTGCCTTAATTTCCCCGTCTGGCCTCCCACCTTTTGTTGTCGTCCGCCATTTTGTTTTGAATTTCCGTAAAAATGCACAATTTGAAGCCGATCTTGTTAATTATAAAGCGGTATGCTTAGGGATTACTAAAATTGTTACAGAAAATATTTCTGTTATGTTTTTAACGTTGAAAACGATCAGATTATTCTCAAATTTTGTAAATAAAAATCAAATGGATAGTCCATTCAATTTCTATAGAAGTGACGTCATGCAGGTAGATTAATGACGTCAGACATGTAATTATTAAGGTTCTCAGAGGGGAATTAAGCCGTTCGGCATTAAATAAGCGTAATAATCGAAAAACCGATGTTTTCTTATTAATTTTGTCTGAAAAAGTCTTTGCAGTATAATAAAACAATTATTTGGTTCCTTGAAAGGGTATGTGAGGATATATTGCCGGTCTGGGTGTCATATTATCCCTCGCCTGCGGCTCGGGTAATATGACACCCAGACCGGCAATATATCCTCACATTCCCTGTCAAGAAACCAAATAACTATATATTATTATACTGCAAAGAAATTTCCTTGAATTTGATTGGATAATTTGCAGCTGATGTATATCCGTATTTACGGATCGGCCGTAGATATGAACTGCCCGTGCCTTAATTTCCCTGTCTGGCCTCCCACCTTTTGTTGTCGTCCGCCATTTTGTTTTGAATTTCCTTAAAAATGCATAATTTGAAGCCGATCTTTTTAAATATAAAGCAGTATGCTTAGGGATTACTAAGATTGTTACAGAAAATATTTCTGTTATGTTTTTAACGTTGAAAACGATCAGATTATTCTCAAATTTTGTAAATAAAAATCAAATGGAAAGTCCATTCAATTTCTATAGAAGTGACGTCATGCAGGTAAATTCATGACGTCAGACATGTAATTATTGAGGTTCTCAGAGGGGAATTAAGCCGTTCGGCATTAAACAAGCGAAATAATAAAAAAATCGATGTTTTCTTATTAATTTTGTCTGAAAAAGTCTTTGCAGTATAATAAAACAATTATTTGGTTCCTTGAAAGGGTATGTGAGGATATATTGCCGGTCTGCGGCTCGGGTAATATGACACCCAGACCGGCAATATATCCTCACATTCCCTGTCAAGAAACCAAATAACTATATATGCTTTTTACTCCCCTTGCCGCCTAGCCCAAGGTTGAGCGCATCTCAATATTTACACCAATAAACAGTACAGTTTTGATCCATCCCAAACGATGGTGGGCATATGGCGGTGAACATGGAACCTTCAATGAGGTATTTTCAGATTAATACCATTCCATGAAGAAGGTTTGCCGCAAATGTCTTTATTTAGGACAAACTAATTTTACAAAAATGGTATTCGTCTTCGATTGAGTTACACTGATTACATTTTCTATATTTGTATATCTATCTGTCTCAATTGCTAAGTCGTGTGAAGATAAACGAAATGTTTAGAGTGCGATTCTGTATTTATTAATTTTTATGATGTCAAGATATTTTTCAAAAACCAATTCATGTCTGTATACGCTGTAAATAAAAAGTCTCCTCTAATTAATAATGTTCGAGTACCAGGTTATTTTTAACAGAACAGAACAGAACAGAACTTTTATTTCAGACTTATGCATCAAAGCATCTCGTCATACAAAATGTATATCACAAAAACAAAACTTGCGTGTGATCACGTTAACATAATGGTATATGTTGAAAAATGTTTACATAGTTACATAATTGTGTACTCTAAAATGGAGAATGTTCATAATTAACAATATTCTGAAAGGTTCAAAAGAAAAATGGTTTAAGTATATAATTATTTGATAATTCTATGGAAGTGTATCTGGCTTGCAATTAAAACAGTGATATTTCAATTGAAAACAAATTATACAAGATCATTAATAATCAAATTGCGTCTACTATTTGCCTCTAACAAGTATTTGCATAAGTTAACAACAACTGACTTATTACCACTATTAACAAGTTCAATTAACTTAAACATATTGGGTCTTTGGTAGAAATATGTCTTAATATACTTTGATCTGATATCACTGAAACAACTACAAATTAAAACAAAATGATATTCATCTTCAACTTCCTGTGTGTTACATAACAGACATTTTCGTGCATTCCTTGGCAGTCTGTTTTGGCCGTATCGTCCTGTTTCAATACGTAAACTATGCGACGATACACGTATTTTGGTAAGACATTTACGATTCGTCTTATTAAATAAAATATTCAAATATTCAGACATTCCAAATGTGTTATGTAAATGCGAATATAAAGTGTTTAATTTTGTACTGTTAGTGGTATCAGCACGCCACTTTTGAAGAAAACTATCAATGAGTCGTTGCTTAAAAACTGGTAAAAATACTTTAACGTTGTAATTATCTGGGTTTAGCCAAACTTCTAAAAAAACCGTTTTCGCCCAATAATGCTTTAATATTAGATGCCCAAGTTTTGTGTCCGAGATCGCATAATTCCACCGATTTTCTGTAGACAGTATTAAGTAAAATATTATTAGAATTATGTACCTTAAACCAATATTTAACTATTTGCTAGTATCTGTTAATATACATAGGGTAACGACCTAATTCTCCGTAGACCGCGGCGCTACACGTGCTTTGCTTGACGCCTAAAAGCGTTTTGCAAAATTTAAGTTGAATCCGTTCTAATTCTTTTGATTTTGTAAATCCCCAGACTGGACATGCATAATTTAGTATAGAACCAACAAATGCGTCAAACAGCTGTAGCGCAATTTTAGGTGGCACGTCGTATAGATTAATATTTTTTGTTAACACGTGCATGGCTTTTAGAGCTTTGCCAACTACATATTGACTATTTAAGACAAAAGTTCCTGTGTAATTAAATACGACACCTAAATAATTGAAGTTATCAACTACCTCGAGGCGTTCGTTGTTGTAGTACCAAGTTTCATTTTGTCTAATTGGGCCTCTTTTACGAAATACAACCACTTTTGTTTTTGCTGTGTTTACTTCTAAACCCCATTTTTGACAATAATTATATAGGTGGTCTAAACTTGTTTGCAAATCTTCTACTGAATTTCCTAATATTACCATATCATCTGCAAACAAGAGTATCATAATACATAAATCATAGAGCGAAATTCCACAATTAATATTTTTCTGCAAATACAGTTCTAAATCTTCTAAAAAGAGGGCAAATAATACTGGCGAATTGTTTTGTCCTTGTCTTAAACCAATTGAAATATCGAAAAAAATCAGATAATGAGTTACAATGTTTAACAATAGCGTGCGTTCAGAAAAAAATACATGTATAGGGCCTAAAATAAAATATTGTTTGTTTCCCCATCCACGACCGACCCGAAAAAATAGGCCCGACCCGAAAAATGTATCGCAGTAACCTTAATGATATTTTTTATTTGGTAAGAAAAACATGGAGATAAAAACGAATTTTTCCAATCATTTTGAGTACGAAACCGATCGCAAGTATTATATAGCAGTCGGTGGTTTTCAGACGCTTGTTGATAACGCATGAGAAAATGGCCAAACCGCCACCTCGCGAAAGGCGTCGGACTATCAAAAAGGTCCGAAAAAATTTGCTACGGTCCGGTAAAATGTCGCATGTCCTCGGTCTTTGTCCGGCGACTCTAAATCTAAGAGAAGCAACCTTTTCTTCTTTATAAACTCCGGTTACTTCCCTTCAGTCACAGTAAAATAATTTGTGATTGGTTGGCTGATTCATATTGTCCAATCGCGAATTACATAACATCATCTAATGGCCATGCAATGAAAAATGGTGTTTGGGCTGTCTAGCGTTGGCAGAGGATATTCTGTCTCAAACTGGGGACATTTCCCGAATCAAAAAGCAAATGCCGGCGTCTAGGCGTCATAAATATAGGATTATCATTTTCTTGTTTGTTGTTCTGTATTAAAATGAACTCGGTCGAAGCAAAACTGGTATTTTAAGTTTTATTGATGAAAGTTTGTTAAAACTGAAATATAATTTTTAAACAAATGTACCAGAAAACGACAAAAACTAAATAGTTTTCAATATCATATCCGTCTTTTTTCTGTCCGGCAGATTTTCTTTCGGTCCAGCAGGATTTCATTGCTCGCCGGATCGAATAACTGGCAATTGTTATGGCCTTTAGCAAGTCTATAACCCACAGAACATTCTGTTTGCGTGTTTGTTAAAATTAGGGATGTCAACGGATACCTTTTTCGGTATCCGGATATCCGTATATACTATCCGGATACTATCCGGATAGCCGTATAGATCGGCAACTTTTTTTTACGTGAAGACGTCAATATTCCCGCCATTTTCGACGCATAGAATTGAACTTCGGATCTACGAAAACTTGTGAAAAATAATTGAAAGAATGATTAATTTTGATGTGTTTTGTTTCTGCCAAGTGTCGCTGCAGATAATAAGCACTTTGTTACGATTGATGGATAGTCTACTTGATTTAATGTTTAACTCTTGAAATATGTTCACGCGATTTGATCATTGCGACAGTAATTCACGACTATAAATGAGTGAACTCTTGTTGATTTCTTTTTATGCAATTTAATTATTAAACTAGTTTTTCTTCTTATGCATTCGACGGTTGCATTAAATTTTAAAGGTTTTTTTCTGTCCATCTGTTTTTCTGCAAACAGTCGTACTTTTAATAATATTTTGTACCTTTCGCACATCTAGAGAGGATTTTGATCGTAGCTGTGATATTGAGATTTATCTGGTACGTTCCAGAGACTATACATGTATTAACCAAATTACACAAATTAAAAATGAACAACAAATGTTAAATATTTCATAATTTATTTCATTATTATTTCCTAAGCCGTTATCAACTTTGTTCGATCAAAATTAAATCAAACATTCTATCTGAAATAACAATCAAGATATTTGTCAAGAACGTGACAGCATTACGGGGAATTTGGTAAACTTAATTGACAATAATTGACAGCGCTAATTGGCAGACAATCACATAACCAATAGAACTTGCGGATTATTATAACTAGCAAACAATGGTCCTGACCACTTGGATGATTGCAAAGAGGATGCCGTTTTCGCACCTCTAATCTGTTAAACAAACACCGCGTTACTTTTAGTGGCAGTTTTATGACGATCAATATACGGTTTCAAATTATCAATAATCATGACATCTAAACAGATGTAAAGAAGCAATCATTGACGCATTTTTTGTCTGTTTAAGATGATTTTTTTTACTTACTTTTACGAATATTCGGATACGAAATTAGTATCCGGATACTGACTTAGTATCCGGATATCCGAATATTCGGGTATTCGTTGACATCCCTAGTTAAAATAGAGACACCATTCAAATTTGTAGATTGTCAACAAAGTTGACAATGTGTGATGACGAAGTGGTTCAGCCTGTTGGTAATTGAACATGGAAATTGAAAGCAAATGAACATCACCGGCTGTCCTATTTGCAACACTTGATTTGGAGTCATGTTGCTACACTAAGATGATCAGTACCTGAATATATCCCTATTAAATCAATAATAATTACAGTACTTAAAGTTTTCATTGTCAAAATGTGAAATTGGTGTTAAATTTGATTTCAGTTTTAAGTAATAATGACGTTTATTTTATTATTTATATAACACTATTCCTGGACAGGCTTATCACAAGGACGACGTGGTCATTTTGCAGAAAGGCATTCATCTATTTACATTTTAACTTGGTACCTAAATATTTAAGTTTTGAAGTGTTGGTATTCCTCTTGGAGTTATTCTTGGAATACCTAAATCCGGATCGTTGTTCCGAAAAATTTAAATAAAAATATTTTGACCTACCTAGCTACCCATACTAAATCTGCCTTTGTCGGGATGGGGAAACAACGAATATTTTAAGTCTAGCCTAGGTTATTGTAAATCTTTTTTTTCACACATGGTCGAAATTGCATTTATTTTCGTCACTGACAAAACAGTCATTTCAAAGGGTTTAGATCTCAAACAAGAAACACCTCCTGAAGATATCGAACAAAATTATTACCAAACAAAAGTATATGTAAGATAAATTACTTACATTTTTCGTTCTTCAGAAAAAGCCATCAATCACACCATCCTTTTTTCGAAAAGATTCAAAAGTATGTGAACTCTTCAAAAATTAAAACAACGCCTATAACGGTCAAATATTTTGTTGTGTTATCTTAATAAACTGATGGGACACCACTCCACGCTACATATTGCAACTAAAGTTCATATTTATTGATAATAAAATTGAGACACGTTATCATTCGCACACATTTATTATCTTACAAACCTTTCAGGTATTCGAATCCAACGCAGTTATCAGATGTTGACTCAAAAATAGATACCAAAATAACTGTAAAACAATAACAAGAAAAGGGACATTTTAAGAAAAAGTGATATGAGATGGTCACACTGTGAAAAAAACCTTAAATCTAATACCAACATAACCGGCAATCAAGTCAAAGCTGAAATAGATATACAATCGATTTTTCATCTATTTTTACCATTTTTGCCTCATAACTATCTGCTTTTTAAGGAAATCTTCCCCTAATGAGCTTCGGTCGATATCGGCACAGTTCAATCAAGGCGATAGTTATCGTTTTTGCCCGGTGAAAAATGTAATTTTACCAAATAACGCTAAATAAGTTGGTTAGGTTTATGTTAAAAATTAAAATGGTTCATAATATGTTATAAAGAACAAACATTACGACATATATCATGTTTAGAAAGAAAATAATTTTTTAAAAAATACCAAGTTCCGGTCACGTAACGTTTTGGGAATTCGCTGCTTTCAAACCGAAAGTACAAAAACTAATGCAGGTAGAACGTGATTTTCGAATGAGATTTAATGTTCGTAGGCGTCAAACAATACGGAAACAACTTAGTAGCTACGTTCTAACGTTATTGACTGAACACAACTATGCGAAAGTGTATTTGTGCGACGGAGATGACATAAAAATCCAAATTTCACATATGGACTGGTTTCAAACACAACCCGGCCGTAAAATAAAGTACGACCCGAAAAGGAAAAACACGTCCCTACCCTTAATTTTTTGATTTCTTAAGATATCTTTAAAATTCATTTTGCATGAAAACCTTCGAGGCTATAATAGAAGCATTTTTCAGATGTAGTAATGTTTAGAAAAATGATTTGCATTTTATATTATTTCCTTTTGCTGTCTGGTCATATCTCAAAACAGTGGGTAGTCATTTTCAAATCTTAATTTCTGAAGTAAACTAAGGAAACAATATTTCAATTTGTTATATTTTACTCAGTTATGATTATAGACGATATTATGTATTTACTATTGATGTACCTACTTTAAGGTTTTGAAAAATTAGGCTAATATGACTTCGGCAATTGTGGTTTTTCGAGAATTTAAAGGAATTCCTGTATACTGTCACTAGTTTTTCACGAATATGATAACTATTTTTTTTAAAACCACTCATGATATGAACGTTTTTAATGAGAACATGTATATCTGCAGTGAATTAATGTTTTTATTGCACAGAAATATGTCCAAAAACTTCAAAAATAAAAAAAAATCATGTACCATTGTATTTTTCCGATACAAAAAAAGACAAGTCGGGGAATAAAAACTTGTGAAAATGCAAAAAGTACACAGTAAATAATTGTTTTAATGTGTATTTTAATTAAATAATGCAAATACATCACAAATATTGCAAGGTTTAGTAAGTATAATTTTTTTGTTTCTTTTATCCCTGTTATCGTGTTCTCGCTGATTTTACTCCAGGAGCTCTGGTCTCGGTAAGATCATTGAGTACCCGCCCCTTGGCTTTGCAATGCTATTAGCTTCTTATGTTTTATATGTTTGTGTGCGTTGACATGCAACATTGTTGAGCCCATGGGTGGGTTGGAGTTATCTCATCAAGACAACTTGTACTTATTTTATGATACGAGAACCTGTTGGGGCAAGTGTGAGGTTGTTGCACCCTAGAACCTGGTTTAAACCCCCAGTGGCAATTTGTTTTGCCACTGACCGTTCCAAGGGGGTATACCCTAATGTTCTCTTTTTCGTAAATAATTATTGTTCGTGGCGTCCTATTTGCAAATAATTTGCAATAACAAATATCAATATTCACATTTGAAAAATCTTAAAAAAATATTTAAACCTTTAACAACAAATACGTGTCTTATGGAAGACCATACAAAGTTACCGGTTGGAAATCTCAACTTAACTGTCGATTCTCTAATCAGTCAAAGATAAATGTCATGACAATTTTTGCAACCTCTTAATTATCATTTTGAAAGTCAGTTGAATGGTAACTAGCGACTGGCTGCCAATTCGAATTATATCGCACTTTCTGTTCCCCTCATCCTAGAGTTCAATTCTTTCCTGTAAGGAAGCTGCGCATCTCGCTTACGGAAGGTCGGTGGTTCTTCTCAGATTCCCGCCCGTGCCTAAAACATGCCCGGTGGAGCACCTGAAATCTTCGGCACAAAAAAGCTATGAGTCCACGCCAAGGTATGAACTCTTAGTAGGAAAAGCATGGCTTAATTAAAGCCATCAAGTTATATAATCGCATGTCTTTAATTCAAAGAAAATTGCTAAAAACACATTTCTCTACTTCATATTATTTATCAAATCTGATTTTAGAGCTTAATAGACACAGTAGAAATTGTATATGGAACAATTCGTTGCATGCCGCGTTCAAGTTTTTAAACAAATAGGTTTAAGCGTAAACTAGTAAACAAGAAGCTTGATATTATCTAAATGAACCGACAGATTAAATTTTAATTCCTAATAAGTTTACGTTAACACATGATACGTATTACTTGGTTATTCTGAAGGCCCTGGTATTTTGTGGGGCTTTAACGAATCATGGACTATAGATGTGCTGTCATGTGGAATAACATCATCCGATCGCCTCTTACTCAACAGTATAGTGATTTCAGGATAGATTGGTTCCCTGTCTATCAATTGACGACAACAGTAAACACGCAACATACGGTCCGGATATCGGCGAAAAGCCTTGCCGGAAACTGTTTGTTCACGTTATCCGAGTCCATGTTTATCTCTCGGCTTCATGTCTGCGACAATGCCTATACCAATAAAACAAGATTAGTCGCTAAAAGATTGTTTACAATGAAATCCAAAAAGAAATAGGGAATTTATCATTCAAATAAATGCATTTGTTACTAAGCAAGTACTAACGTATTTCTTACATGTTTAATGATAAGATCAAAAGCTTGTGATGCATTATCAATCGAAATTAGAACTCTGTTAGATATTACATGAATGCCCACGATCCGATCTTTACTTTTTTAACTTATGAAAAGTGTAGAAAATATGATTTTCATAAACGACACGGACTATTTCTTGCAGACCGATGAAGATGAGACGAAACATTCAGAAAATTATACTATTATTCGGAATGTATGTAAACTTCTGCTCTGCAAGGGTGATAACGAAGCCCAAAATAGCGAACCACTTCATCGCTTCTGTGTTGAAACTTTTCACGACTTGGTAAAGGATATAGAGAGGGATCAGCTGTACTCACAGAATATTCCGACAGCCAGTAAAGTGCTGCTGACAGTTTTGCTGGCTGTTATCATGGTGTTATCTCTGTGCGGAAACACTCTCGTCGTGATGACTTTCATCTTCAACAAGCACATGCGCTCCGTCACGAACGTTTTCATATCTTCACTAGCTATCAGCGACCTCATGGTGACCTTCACGTGTATTCCTATTAACATGGGTGGTATTCTCAAAACACGGTGGATATTCGGCGCATTTGGTTGCAAGTTGATACCATTTATTGAAAAGTATTCCGTGGCCTGCAGTTCGCTTACACTTTGTTGTATAGCGTTTGATCGGTACTATGCTATTGTACATCCATTGAAACTGAAGTTCATCCACACAGTTTTCAGAGCATCTGTTCTGCAGGCAACTGTATGGACCATATCCGCTGTCTCGGCGATTCCAAACATCTTGTTTTACGACACTACAGAAATTTCAGCCTGTAAAGAGTTTGATGAAGAACCAAAAGAAGTATGCGTCTTACAACATTACGAATCAGCAAGGAAAATATTCGACATTTGGGTCACTACATTTATTCTTTTTTTCGGTCCATTTTTCTTCATGACTGTTATGTATGCTATAATATGTTACAAACTGTGGATCCAGAGACCGGTTGGAATGACTACACAGACAAGTCATGATGCGAGGCTAAAGTTGAAGCGCAAAGCTATTAAAATGTTGATAACCGTTGTGTTTATTTTAGTAATATGTTGGAGTCCGTTGTTGCTTTTCATTGTTATAACCGAAACACACAATATACCGATCAATATCAGCACATTAAACTGGCGTTCATTTCTGCAGTGCCTCGCCATCAGTAGCACATGCTGGAATCCTCTGGTGTATGCGTTTATGAATGAAAAATTTAGAAAAGCGTTTAGTACACTTCTAACTTGCAAGAAAGGCCAGGTTCACCCAATCGTTGTGAGGAATAATTTCAGACGAGCATCAACAGATAGTCGAAAAACTACTACTCAACTGGAATTGCCTGCTTTGCCAACTGGGAGCCGACCAACCACAGAAACTAAAGCCTGACAGTTTTGTCAATCGAAATCTTTATAACGATGCATGTTTTTTTTTTCTTATGAAAACACCTAATTATTGAAAATGTAAAATAAAAACGGAATGTTATCCGTGTCCAGAGTCTTGAAGTAGATAAGATACCGAAATATCACACTTGAAGGATTGTTCAGCGATAATCATATGGCTGTATTTGTATTTGACAAGTGAAACTCATTGAACTAAAGTTAAGCCATATGTCCACTTAAGGAGCTATTTTATAATGAAAGAAATCAATTTCATGTTATTTGTCGACCAGTAGACCTAGAACATTTGAATCAAAAAGACGTCTCGAAGTGAAAGTGCTCGGAATTTTCTAATTACTTTTGTAGTTGTTTTTATTATAATATATTTTTTCTTCAAGAGTTTTAACAAATGACCGAATAAAAATGTTTTCTACCACTGAGAACTTACAGGATTTACTTCAGCGAACAATTTGTGAATTAAGTTTCAAGTGTAAACCGTACCCAGATGAATACTGCATTAATCTATTCCCGGATATGTACGCAGCTTTCCTAAGAGAAAAAGATGAAACTTCTGGAATACCGACGGAATCAAAAGTCATGTTGGTTATATTGTACAGCCTGATTACAATGATGTCTTTGGTCGGAAACTCTTTAGTTATAATTACGTTCGCTTTTGATAAACATATGCGATCAGTGACAAATGTATTTATACTTTCACTTGCAGTTGCTGATCTCATGGTCACTCTAACATGTGTACCTATAAACCTTGGATCAGCATTTGCGACGTATTGGATATTTGGACCGTTTGCATGTAAAATAGTGCCTTTCTTCATGACGTTCTCAGTAGCTTGCAGTTCATTAACTCTGTGCTCCATCGCCTTAGATAGATATGTAGCCATTGTGCATCCACAAAAATTGAAGTTCCTGCAGAATCCAAAACCTGCCGCCATCTTTTTAGTGATAATCTGGGCTGTTTCCGTTCTTTGCAGCGTTCCAAATGCTATTTTCTACATAGTCAAAACTACAATGCCGAAATGCAAGGAGAACACCGGAGAGAAAATGTACGTATGTTTCTGGCCAGAAAACGAATTCAAACTACCGTTAGAATTATGGTTGCCGCTGATTGTTCTTTTTATTATACCATTGATAATTATGTCGACAGCATATGGACTAATTGGATATCAGCTCTGGATACGGAAGCCGGTAGGAAACCGGCGGAACTCTTTGAGAAACACGGACATGAAAAAGAGCGTTATAAAAATGTTAATGATAGTTATGCTGGCTTTTATTCTGTGTTGGAGCCCTATCATGGTCCTAAACTCGGTGGAGAAGACAAGTCAGTCAGTGAATTTCAACAAGGAAACTTTTGCGCTCCTCAGACTTTACTTTCAGTGCCTCAGCATGGCTAGTTGTTGTATTAACCCAATCATATACACGTTCATGAACAGAAAGTTCAGGAGCAAGTTTGTAACCTACCTGTGTTGTAAAAAGAACAGGGTGTTTGCTGCAAGTGTTGCGCCGACTAAAGATACCTACGGTTCGCAGTCAGAAAAGCCTCCTCCGAGAATGAGCATTGGCACTATCGTTCCACGTAGCTGCTAAAAGAATACTTACGTTCTCTTCAAAACCGGCGGTTTCATGAATTAAGAAATTTCGCGATTCTTTCTCAATTCTGAATCTATAAATTCGTTTTAAAGAATCGTGGCATCATCGATTACTTTTGTAATATCATGAAAATAACGATATTTTGAAGACAGCTGCTTAATTCCATTATAGCGATTTGTTTATATTTAGGAAAATATGGATGGATCAGTACAATATTTGAAGAATGCATGCTTATGTATGTTTTATGAATCATCATTGATATTTGCTGACATTTGGTTTGCAGAATCAACAGATATTTTGGTAACGTGCAGTTTATTACATTTATAATGTTGATACATCCGTTATAGATGCGAGCCTAGTTTAAACCTTTCCATACCTTATCACTGGTGTCTTCTTGCTTGCTAAAGTCATTCATTAAATTCATTTGTCGTTTCGGCGTCACGTGACCTAAAGGAAACACGCTGACGGCAATTGAAAAAAGCAAAAACTAACACCAAGATTGATATGGATGCTAAATCAGCACTTAAAGATTTAATACAAGAATAAAAACGGAAACAAAACAATAGTTACGATTTACGTAAGACGGTGACGTAAGCATCGACTTACGTTGAGTTGGAATCCATTTGTGTGTATAAATCACGCTGCATGAAATACCAAAACGTAGTTTATCATTTAATTGTAGTAAACTTTGTTTCTGCTTAAATTGATAGTAAATAGTAACGTCAGAATGTTTAGTTGTTGAGTCTGATTAAAATTTAATATTTTAAACTGTACTGAAAATAGTGATTAAGTTTTGTTAAACATACAGTAGAGATAAAAGTCGGTGTGAAACGACAACTCTGAGAAGGATATTTCACTGACTAGCAGTACAGAGTACAGAACAGTATACAATTCTTACCGCTCTCAAATATTAGATGATCCCTTTACTTTATTGTAGTCAGCTTTGCTTATGAAAGAAGTTGTAGGCGTTGTAGTTGTATTTCTACTCTTTGTTGTATCGGTTTAAGCCACTGACTTCAATTTTCGTGTGACAAATGCCGTTTGTCATGCGGTTTCTAAAGTACAGTGTACACCATTCGGGGATCCTAGAAAACAAATTAAAAAAAACGAACTCGGTTAAACCGAGACCTTCACAAGTGATCTTTAAAATACACAGATTTAAAGTTTTAACCGAATATTAGAACGAATTATAAACTTTCTAGCAGGAAGGGGGTTCAGCGGTGATGTTGAACACCTACTTTTAGAACAGCACCATTTTATTTCCATGTGAATTTCAGCCATAAAGTTGGAAATAATCACTTAAATAACGTGTGATTTCCCAACCGAGCTCCTTTTCTGGAAATCTTTCTTCCAGTCCTGACAATGTACAACCGACAGACACAGAGACAGTGGAAGAACACAGAGCAGAGTGGGGTTAGGTTTCTGAGCTTTATTTATATTTTATACATGTATAATGTATATAATACAAGGAAATACCTCGTTTAAATCTAAAATGTGAATGGAAATCAAGACATTCATTGATGCTTATTTTCTAGCACATTTTCTAGAATTTCTACCATTCTACGTTCAGTTGAGAATCAAATTTTGATTTTTCCGAGTCAAATTCTGTCTGCTTTCATTCTACACTTTGGCTCACACATAAGATAAAGTCAACCGTAAAAAGTTATCTTATTCGAGCTAATATTATGGAGTTTGAGAAGTTATTAAGTATAATTTCGAGTGTAATCAAAACAAGAAGATTGAAATTAAATTAAGAAGTTTATTGCAATGTTCTAGCTCTTATTATTTGACATCACTAATGAGAAGCTAAACCGTAGAACAAGATGTCATGTTCATTAGCACGTAAGTGAATGGCTTTGCACGCCACGTTTCGTGATCCTAAATGGCTTTTACCTTCTAATGAACATTAATGAAATATAATATAGATTAGTCATACATTGATTGATGTAATGGAATTGCCTGCGAGTCACATCAAAAAAAGGCTTTTATCTCATTTTCTTAAGTTTTATTTGTAAATGTCTAGTTCCATAGATAATCTGGCGACAAAAAGATTGACCTTATTTGTGCTTCTATCATCAGAGTGGATACATATATCATGTATATGTTATAGAACTATGCCGATATAATTACTTAATTAAAGACCTTCCAAACAAAAAGTATTATGCTTATGCAGATATTTAAGCTCTTCTTATAGGAATAAAGCAGTATTAAAAATAGATATTAAATTTTGTTTAAGAAGTAAGATTGTTTAAGTAGCGAAATAATGATTTTGTCATGCTGAAGATTTTCGACGGCAGAAATTTTATGAAATTTCGAATGAATGACGAATAACACTTAGTCCGTTTTTCTCCTTTATATAGTCTTCATATGGAATACCACATATAACAATTTACAAATGTTCCAGATAGTTATAAAATGAAGTAAAATAATACCCAACACGATTAAAATTCACTTATATGTATTTCACCAACGTTTCGGCCTATAACAAGCCTTCTTCAGGGTAATACATAGAGGATACAACATGAGTGATCATTTTATACTGAAATTATTAAACGAGTCGTCTAAATCGATATAAAACGAGGCTTTTGTCGAGTTTTATATCGATTTAGATGACGAGTTTAATAATTTCAGTATAAAATGAACACGAATGATGTATTCTTTTTATCACATACCCTGAAAAAACAAGCAAAATCCATGAATTGTCCCTTTTTATCGCCTAGTAGAGCGAAATTTAAACGTGTGTAATTCGGTCGTATCAGGTGATACAGGCCTGCCAAAACTTCTTCATTAAAAATCCGGAGATTTTGTCTGAATTTTTCAATGATTACGGCGACGACGATGATGATTTTGTTGTTGTTTGTTGTTGCTGTTTTAATGTCTTGTTGCTGCTTTTAACTATGACTAAACAAAAACTCATGATGATAATGATGTTGAACAGCTTCCAATTGTTTTTGATCATTTCCACGTGATCAAGTTGTAAGTTTCTACAACTTTTTCAGATTTTTTTAATTTCAACAAAGTTTCAAGAAATAGCGTCTTTAACAAATATTTGTTAAAATTGTTGTGGTATAATATCAATGCTTAATAACAATTATATGTTAAGATCGCTTTTTCTTACACTATTATCACTTGGACATGTTGTTTTAATTTCTTGTTGCTGCTGTTAACTATGCTTGTGACTATACAAAAATGGTGATGATGAATTTAACAATGATGATAATGATGATATTTTCCTCATATCCTTCTTTATAATTATATTCTTCAAAGAATTTTATAAATGTATTTTGTAGATTTTGTTAGAAATGGTTAAAGAACTTTAACAATGACTTTTTACATTTTTTTTTTATTTTCATATTTTGACTTTCTGTTAAGACACGTTTTTGACAATACTAGAATGAACATGCAATGAAAATAGATGAAGCCAGGTGAAACAGCGAGGCCCTTGTTTAGTTTATGACACGTGATCATTGAATAGTTGTGCCAGGGGAACTTATGCAGCATGTTACTGACCACATCCTCGTTATCTCGTAATAAACAGGAAATGTGCGACTGCAGTAGAATAACTTTGCGTTCATTGCAAAACTTTAAATTAGGTTTAATTAATTAACCCATTCGCTTCCAACGTCGAAAAACTGAATTGACGTAGTCAGTGCCAAGGACTTTTTAACACATAAACAACTTGACGTCATTTCAATGAGCGGCAAATACTACGACGCGCGTCACGCGGTTCGCCTTTAATTAGACAATTAAATGTTGTTGTTTTTACTTGTTATTGATGTTTGGTGAAATTCAAGTTATTAAATATAAAAAGCACCTTTTATGCATATTCATATTTGTTATATTGTTTAACTTTTAAGTTCTACGAATACATAAGCTAATGTTGAAAATTCATATGGATTTAAAATTAACATTAATACCTGATAATGGTCATAAAACACCTTCAGAAAAGTACGTTAGGTCAAATAGTTTCTTATTAACTGAAATACATATGTGTAAGGTCCATGGACCACCGTATTATTTCTATTAAAATTAAACATTCCAAATTTCCTGCCGTGAGACTATTTTTAACTATGGGCTCACATTGGGACGTGGACTTTCAACTTTTACTTATCGTCGATCTTGGAGATTATTTCAGGCGTATTCATAACCAGAGTACAGATAATTGATCGTTCATATTTGTCGTTTACTTCGTAAAACATTTCTGTGTAAGCATACACCTGTGTGAATATTGTAGACCGCCGTCAGCTGATGGCAAAAAACTGTATCAAGTTAATGCCAATAAAGAACTTTGACTTTTGTATCAAGGATACATCCAAATACAAAAGCGTACCCATTCATACTGTTCTTCTCGACCATCTACATTCACTGAGGAAATTAACAGATGATTTGAAATGCAATCAGTTTGAATTGGGTTATCTGTAAAATTTGGCAAACGTATGCTAGAGAAGAATATTGAAATTATTCGAGCAATGGAAAATATTAGAGCTCTCTTCTCTCTATCATCATTTAATAGTTAAAGATCAACGGGCGCCCCAAAACTCGATACACCGGTCATCTCGAATTAAAACAAAACGATATATATGTGAATCATCGACGACGCAGCTGTTATGAAGTGTACATTTAAAACACAATTTTACAAAAACATTCACTGTTTTAAAAGAATATTTCCAAACTGCAACAACAGTTGTCTGTGTAACAACCCTAATCTATTTCAAGTTTTTTTCACGTTCCATATTCTTCACACATACATTCACCAAAGGTTCTTATCGGTAACATTTTGCATTTGACTAATTAGTTTTTAGGCATTAATTGCCAATGATAATATTAAATTGGACAAAGTTTAACAAGTCAAGTCAAAGAATTTATTAGCATATTCAAAAATGAACATTTCTAAATAACATATATAACACAATGTATGAAATGTCATGGAAATAAATACATGAATTGAAAGATACAAAAAACATACACACTAGTATTAGAAAAAATTTAAGGTAAGACCTGTGTAATAGGCACTATTAAGAATCCAACATCTGATTATATTTTCATCAACTGCTTCATACCACTGACTTGTATGCAAAATTTTAATGATTTTCACCGTGTAGTTTTTGAGATTTTAGCTTTTTTTATTTAAAAAAGTGAGAAAAAACGTGAAAGGATCCAAATTCTTTAATCGGTGACAAAATTTTTTGTTATTGATAAATTCAACCTTAATTTTTTTACAGTTTATCCAAAATATGTTATATTTTACTAAACCAATTTAAGATATAATATATAAATACAGAATTTATCTTAAAATGACTTTTTTTGACCAAATAAATTTAAAAAATGCATTTTTTATATTTCACGAGACTAAATTAATGAAAATTGTGCAAAATCCTGATTGGTGCAATATACCAAACTTTACCATTTTTTAACTATATACCTTAAACAAAATTTAAACAAAATTTCAGAGAAGTTTACCATCCAGTTTTAGAAATTTTCAAATTGATGACTTGAATAAACACTATTCTGATAGCGAAAACCCTTTAATCTTGATTATTTTGCTTATTTTAGTTTAAATCATGAGAATTTTATATTCAATGACAGAATTACACAGGAAAAAAAGAAATATGCCAATTATTTAAGCTCTAGGCTTACAAAAAAAAAGTAGCTTCCAGTGGGATTTGAACCTTGGTCCTCTTGCATGATAGAAATCTACTCTAATTTACTACTATAGTTACCTCCCTTGGATACTCTTCTGGATATAGGTATTCATTACACAGGTCTTACCTTAAGATGTATTTTGTTATTGTAATATTATCGGAAAAGTGTGTGTGTAAACAGTGGGGGAAAATCTTTAGGTCTCGGCGAAATTCAAGCGATTCTTTTAATGGTTGCTAATGATAAGTTAATAACGCAAGATTATACAATATCTTTTTATTAGTATACGACAAAAGATTTGTAAATTTATTCATAATCGGCAATGCCAATAGTATTTTGGCAAATATGTTATCCATAGATCTCTATATAGAGGTCATACGAGTTTTCTTATAACAAATCCTTCCTTATCTTAACAGTTGTTTTCAACAGTGTCCAGCCTTTCCGATTTGAGACATTTTTTTTCATAAACTTTTTTACATCCTGATTCCTATCACGTGTTCCTGGTGCCCAGCAAACAGTCATTCGGTAACAATTACTAACTACAGGTGGTGGTCCTTTAACCGACCATATTAAAGTACGGTAAGTTCCGTGTGGAACTCGACTCCCTTCTTGTATGTGAACGTTTAAAATGGGAACCGTTTATGTAGGAAGTTTCATAGAAGCTTTAAACTCCTTATTTATTTCCGAATAGTTAAAACTATAGGACGACTCTTTAAGCCTAGTCTAATCCCGTCAGTTCCAATGGAAACAAAAACACATTTTGTAAGAAATAGTGCATGTAAATATAAGTAGGTTTTTCCATTGATAGTTACATAAATGATTATACCCACACTTCGTCAGGAGCACATACTTTGGGGAAACTAGATTGCAAGACACAAACAAAATAGACTATGGCACAAATCTTAAGCCAATGAAGAGTTCACAATAAAAAAATATTACGAATAGATTTAAAAAACAAAACAAAAACGCCTGTGTACAGAACATACTTTGTTTCGATTGTCAAAGACTAAGTTTGATTTAACAGCTTTGACTTAACGCCCAAGTGTAAAGATTACAGAATGTGTTCAGATTTCTTAATACAATTAAGATAACATGGAATTTGAAAAAAACGAAAACAACTACTACACCAAACAATAAAAATAACATACACTAAACTGATTAAACATCATTGTGTTTGTTATTCTTAATGTGAAACATTTGTGCCCCGCCCTTGAGTAATATTATACTTCCTAATTTTAGTCGGAAATTAGGAAAATTGTATTTCGTAAAATAAAGTCTGCGCACTATTCAGACAAAATGCTTGTTACAACAGAGTATAAAAACTTAACTTTTACATGTTATTGAAAGCAGAACGCCGCGATGAATTAAAAAATCCCATTACCCTTTAATCCATATACTATGGTATAATTATATTTTGCGGTGGTTTAATTTTCAAATATTTCGCGCTAGGGTAAGAGCGCGAAATTAAACCCTAGCGAAATCAAACAATTGAATATCTATCTCTTTTAGAATAATAAAAGTGCGCGAATTAAAGCCCTCGCAAAAAAGGCTCATGTCATTTGCGCAAAATTTGATTCTCGCGAATTTAATGCTACAACAGTACATTTTTACACATTTGTATGCGTGTGCAACCAGTGCCGTCTGTTTTGTTGCATCTTGGTCAGAAATAACCTAATGAATCTAAAAGCGAACAGTGTGGATCCTGATCAGACGGCACGGATGTGGCGACTTATCTGGATCTACACTGTTCGCCCACCCAATAAAGGTGTGTCTATGGAGAAAGGGTCAATTCGTTGGTACAACAATTTTCTAATTCTCAAACATGAACATATAAACATTGATACAGTGAAATATTATTGATTATAGCTTTTGCAGGTTTTGCAGTTTTGAATTTCGTTTCAGAATTTAATCTAAATCCATATTATCTGTGATTTTGTAATCTTAGTATAGATATTCATCATTGACCAATAGCAAAAAGAACAACAACACACAGTTTGTAATCTACGATATAATGGCACCGGATTTGATAGAGATGTAATAAACCGACTTGGAAGTATATTTTTTCATATTTGTACTGAGCAAAAGAAAAGAAAAGTTCATTTCGAGAATTGTATTCTTTTATCATTTCATGCGATGTTGAGTGGCTCTATAACGACCGGTCAGTACATTTTCCAGTGGCTCTTTGATCACGGTATTTGCGGGAATTATATCTAATTACCTAAATATTGGTATATCCTGTTTGTAGCTCTTAATGCCTTATAAATTCCATATTCCTGTCAGCAAATGAAAATGAATATGTCGACACAACAAATGCAGAGCCAATTTCACTTGAAATTAGTCACGTGACAGTTACCGTGTAATTAAAATTAAGCAAACAGTAATGTGAAATTAACGTAATACTAAGCTCGAAATCGCAAAAATGGCGGGAAAAATATTGACGTTATTTTACTGACGTCACCGTCAAAACATGTTCAAAACCACGCTATATTTATATGTCACAGCACAACCTCACCCCTCCCAAGTTTTGAAACGCATTGTTCATACAAGTCAGTCTATTTGGTCATCACAAATCTGCCCAAAATCGGCCCGTGGCACTCAACGTAGTATAACAAAATCGGCCCGTGGCACAGAAATGGTTAATCTATTTTATTTGAAACTTCATACAAATCCGAAATTTTGACTGTTAATCGGGAGATGCGGAGAAGTAACTTAAAATCCGGAGATTCCGGAAAAAGTCCGGAGATTTGGTAGGCCTGGTGATACATAAGCTAGTCCGCAAAGAATTTATCCTACCGTTTTCCTATTTGCCAAAATAAGTGAAAATAAATAAATAAAATTAACTGCGCTAGAGTCTAGATAAAAGAATCTACAAGTTATAGGCTTCTGAAGCATTGTGTACACACCGGTCACGTGTCTATGTTAGCCTGATGACGTGACCGCTATTTATAGAATGCTTCTGAAGTTCATTGTGTTACACCGGTCGATATTTTGAGACCGGTGACGAAACAATGTTCTGAAGTTGTGTTTAATTAAATAAATCGATCTACTGTATGACGTCATTTGTGTAAACTTTCGTAGCGGCATATGAAAACATTGAAATCTGCTGGATATAAACTTTGATTCGGATTGAAAATGTGTTTCTAGTGTTTATATTTTGTTTCGGGGATGTTGTAAGATCACACCGACGATGTTCTGAAAACGATACCAGCGTCTGGGTCATTTTGTTTTCGATTAAAACGAAATGAAAATGGCTTTGATGCTGTTGTTGAATTTCATCACAGACTTTCGGCGTATTGCTATCTTACGGAGTATTCAAGATGTCAGAAAGTTATATTTCCCGTGGATATTACGTGAAGTGGTCAGATGGCAAAAGCAAGTCACTTTCATAAATTTGTTTTGATCGCTGATAACGCGGATGAATAGTGATTCGGCTACGATATATAACTAGTTATACATCGAAAATATATAACGGGTGTTATTACACTCCCACACCCTGAAGGTATGTGATAAAAACAATTATAAACGGACGTTACGTCAACGTGAAAGGCGCGTAACGTCGTATGGCGGAAAATTTTACACAAAATATTTCAATTTAGTTATTCATCATGTTCTATGGTATCATTGAATTTCGCACAGATGAATATTTTGCGGGAATTCATTAGTTATATACTTATTTATAGCGTTTGTTTTATTTATAAAGAAAATTAATTATTATCAAGTTTAACACTGTCAATTTTATGTGAATGCAATTCGCGAAAAACAAAATGTGCGCGAAATATGATACCACAGAAATAACATCAAACATTAAATTTATTCATTCAACGTTTGTATGACATCAAAAACTAGTCAATATCGGATCTTTTTT
This sequence comes from Corbicula japonica, assembly GCA_038501625.1. Lineage (NCBI taxonomy): Eukaryota > Metazoa > Mollusca > Bivalvia > Venerida > Cyrenidae > Corbicula > Corbicula japonica. The sequence continues at coordinate 95,350 of JAZAYU010000004.1, forward strand.
TTTTTTTTTTTTTTTTTTTTTTTTTTTTTTATTTATTATTCAGTTTTTTATCAATTCCAAAGAACATATCAAATTACAACATGAAATATTTGGTAACCTGTTATATCGTAATAGTAGATGATTAACAAGATATAATCTATATGTTCTTTTCGAACTGATTTTTTTTTTCATTCACTCATCTCTCGCTAACTTTCACTCATTTCTGCATTCATACATCCTCTCAGTCTTACACCCATCCACCCTCTCATCATTCATACTCAGGAAAACCAGCGGGTTGACAATTAGTGTTATTATAAACTAATACATCAATTAAATGGAAGTTAATGAAAAAAAAAAAAGAAAAATAAGAAGATTGTTCTACCCCTTGCCGTTTTGAACAATACAAATAGAATCGTCATTATTTGTTATTTTATTATGTGTTTGTATTTGTTAGAGGAAATTTAACCACTTTTGTCTATGTGTATCGATTTTATTTTTTGAGTTTGCTATGAATTCTTCAACTTTCATTTTCTCTGTCAAATATTTTAGAAATCCATCTATATTTGGTATTCTTTTGTTACATTTATTAAGAAATATGAAATATTTCGCTGTTAAAATAATACATTTGAGAGCTGCTTCGTTAGGCCCTTTGTTAAATTTAAGAAAAGAGATGTTAAGATAATTAATGTCTTCGTTTATATTGTTTCGTTTTAAATAGTCTTTTACATTCTTCCAAAACGTTTGTACGTGACTGCATTCCCAAAACAAATGTTCTATGCTTTCCACATTCATTGAACAAAAATCACATAAATTTGAACATGATAATTTTTGTTTAATGAGAAGTTTATTGGTGGGTATTATTCTGAAAATGAATTTATATTGAAAGTTCCTGAGTACAGTGTCAATAGTTGCTTTAAATATATTATTATAGTTATCCTCCCAGTTCAATGTGGTGCTATTAAATATATCTCGCCATTTTGTTTGGGATGGAATTTGTATGTTATCTTCTGTTTTTAACAGCATATTGTAGAAATATTTGTTAACATGTTTTTGTTTGACGCTTTTTTGTAAATAAGATTTGTTCGTATCTTCTTTATTTAAATCCTCTATTTTTATATTTTTTTTGATGGATTTTGGAATACATGATATGAGAATATTATATTTTAATTGATCGTTTGGTTGGATGTCATAAATGCGCTTCATTTCTTCAAAAGAGTAAAACGAATTTTTGCGAAAATCGTATAAGTGTTCTACGTATTTAATACCTTTATCAAACCATTCTTTATAGAAAAAGGTTCCCTGAATGTTTTTTATCTTTTTATTATTCCAAATGATTTCTTTGTTTGGTAAGCTGTTTCGCTTAATATTTAATATTTTATTCCATGAGAGTATTATATCCCTCAAAAATATACAGTTTTTTAGTTTTTTTGCTATTTCGTTTTCATCTATATCGCACTCAAATATTAATTTGTTTCCAAAAGAATTTAATTTTGAAAGAAAAATATCTTTTATCAGTGTTTTATTATTATCATCTAGTATCTTTTTGACCCAAGTTGCCTTTAAAGACAACATATATTTTTCAAAGTCAACCATTTTTAAACCTCCTTTACTGTACTGCTGTTTTATTGTTGCACGTTTTATTTTGTCAGGTTTTCCATCCCAAAGAAAATCATATGCATATCTTTCGATTGATCTTACTGTATTAGCTTCCAAGTTTGGCAATGCAGACATTATATATGTTAATTTAGGTAGCGCAAACGATTTTATAACCGTGATTTTTCCTAGAAGTGTAAGTTTTCTATGTTGCCATTGCTTAAGGCAATTAACAAAATCTTTTATTTTCGGATCGATATTATTTTTATAATTAAGTTCTGTATTATTGTAGAAAGATATTCCTAAAGTCTTAGCCGATTGAGATTCCCAAATGAACTTTTTATGTGTACAATATTCAATATCCGTGTTTTGGAGAGAGCCAGCTCTCAATACGATACACTTTTTGTCATTTAATATTAATCCGGACACATGTCCAAAATTATCTAATATATTTATAAGCTTTTCAAAGGATCTTCGGGAGCCATCTGTTATAAAGGTCGCATCATCTGCAAACATTACTGATTTTAACTCATAGCCGTTTATTTTTAACCCTTTAATAATAGGATTTTTTCTTACAAAGTTTGATAAAAGTTCAATACACAGTATAAATAGATAAGGTGAGAGTGGACAGCCTTGGCGAACTCCTTTCTTAATGTTGAAAAATGGGGATAAGTGGCCGTTGTTGATAACACAACTTTTAGCATCTTTATAAAAGAGTTTTACCCACTCAATAATTGACTGATCAAAATTAAAATGCTTTAGTGTATCAAACAAAAAATCGTGATTCAGAGTATCAAAAGCTTTTTTAAAGTCTGTAAAGAAGAGCAGAGCTTCATGTGGTTTATTTTCGAGATCTTCAAACAGTTGAAAGAGCAGTCTTATATTGTCATGTATATTTCGTCCTTTAACAAATCCCGCTTGGCTTGAGTCAATTATTAATGGTAGTACTTTTTTAATTCGATTTGCAATTACTTTACTTATAATTTTGTAATCAGTATTTAGAAGGCTTATAGGTCTCCAATTGTCTAATAGTGTCGTATCTTTATTTGATTTTGGTAACATAGTTATAATACTTTGTGTTTGAAGTTCTGTCAGGTTTTTATTAACGTAAGAGAAATTTGCTGAATTTATAAAAAACAATTTGAGATCATTCCAAAATATTTTGTAAAATTCGGTGGTGAGGCCGTCCGATCCAGGGCTTTTATTATTATTCATTTCTTTTAAAGCTGTTGCAGATTCATATTCATTTATTTTATCTCCTTTACACATTTCATTATCTTGTTCGGTAAGTGTATACATTGTTTTATCATAAAAATCATAAATAGAATTTCCTTGATCCGTGTGTTCGTATAAAGTTTCAAAATATTTTTTTTGTTCGGTTAGAATAACTTCAGGGTTTGTTACTATTTTTCCATTTATTAATAATTGTGACATTAATTTCTTTTCGGCTTTTCTTTTTTCTAAATTTGCAAAAAATTTACTGTTTTTTTCACTATATTCAACTATTGTTGCTTTAGAACGAAGAATTATTCCATCAATTTTATTCTCTAAAAGTCTGTTTAACTCATCTTTAGAAGTTTGAAGTTGTTCTTTTAACTCATTATTATAATTATTATAATTATTATTATTATTATTATTATTATTATTATTATTATTTAAAAGTCGTTGTTCAATTGCTTGTATGTGTTCCTTTAAATCGTTTTCTTTTTTTTCGTTATCTTTTTTCCTGTTTGATGAAAATTTGATAGTTTCGTTTCTGATGTTACCTTTAATTACTTCCCATAAAACATTTGGACTTGCTTCTTTATTTATTTCAGCAGTTTCTAAAATTGATTTACGGATAATGGTTTGATATGTATTATCAAGTAGTATACTATTGTTCAGTTTAAAATAGCCTCGACCTCTTTTATTGTTCACGTTATTAATTGTGATGTCTACTATAGAATGATCTGAGTTAAAACCTATTTCTATGTTTGTTTTAGTTATTATGTTTGCCAATTCATCCGTAACTAGAAAATAGTCTAGCCTTGAAAAAATTGGTGGTCTATGATTAGAATGCCAAGTATATTTACGTAAATCATTATGTTTTGCTCGCCATATGTCGATTAATTGGAAAGTTTCAATTATGTTTAATAGTGCTTGTCTACATTTGACGTGCATATTTGTATTTCCATTTTTCTTATCTAATAATGGATTTAATACTGTATTAAAATCTCCTCCTATAATTATACTTTTTTCTTCTTGTTTAATTAAGAAAGATTCCAATTGTTCAAATAAAGATACGTCATCTTTATTTGGTCCATATATGTTTATAATTGTATATGCTTTTTCATTAATAACAATTTCTATTGCAATTAGACGACCAACTACTATTTCGAAAAATTGAACATCAGCATTTTTAAAATTATTAGCGAGTAGTATACATACTCCGGCACTATTTGACTGGCTACCACTGAAAAAAGCTTTACTTTCCCATTCGGTCTCCCATATAGTTTTTGTTTTATCATTACAATGTACTTCTTGGAGAAGGACAATGTCGTATGTTTTTTCTTTCAACCATGTAAAAATGCGTTTTCTCTTAACAGAATCCCTTAATCCTCTAACGTTAAATGTACATACTTTTGTAGTCATGTTATATTGGGGAAGAGATGATGTAATTGTTCAGTTGCAAGGGGTAGAAGAAAAAAAAAGTAATTATACATGTTTGTGTGATAGTGAAACCTAGCTCTTTAGTATTTTGTTGAAATAGATTATTACTTATGTCATATGTTTGCTAGTTTATATCAAAAATTCTTTGATATAAAATTATTCATTAACAAATAGCTCATCAGTTGTCAATAGAAACAATATCAAATTCAGATATCTATAATAACAAATATTACAAACAACATACAACAGTATTTGCATGAGTCAACATATTCTGTCATCTCTGTTCTTGTTGTTATTGTATTAATACAGTGTTGTAATTGTTGTTAATGCTCTTTTTTTTTAAAGTTGATGTTATTCACTGTTTGGTTACTACTTATTTCAAAAACTAACTTATAATGCTTTCGACTTTGATTGAAAAACGTAGTTCCATATAGCATTAACATAAGTAACACAACCCGCGTTGCGTTTTATTACCAAATATTTAAGCATTCGTTTGCTTTTTTTTCTTTTTTGAAAGAAAGAAAAAAACAACAAAAAAAAAAACGTTTAAAATGATTCAACAAACGTATATAGAGTTGCATAGCACGGCACTTTTCATTCTCTTTAAATATCAGAGATTTTGCGTTTATGTTGACTTATGCATTTACATTTATGTCATATGGTACAATATATTTTAGTCAAGTTAAAGTATAGTTAAACAGAGAGCAATAATAAAGTTGCACAAAAACAACGTCTTCTGTCATCCTTGCTCTTATACTGTACTGTTGTTAGTGTTGTTAACTGTTTTTGATGTTGATGTTGTTAGAAATTCTGTTTCTGTTTCAAATAACATTTTATAATGCGGATTTACTATTGTCAAATTACAATCATTACATTGTTATGTATAATGTATTTAAATAAGTTCATAATACATAAATACATATAACAATTATATACTAATACAACACAAATAGCTCTTATTTCCAAATACATAAACTATTGTTCTATTTTGTCCATGTAATATGAACTATATAATTGTTTCATAAGAAACAAAAAAAACTAAAGAACGTTTATAAAGTTGCCCAGCACGGCAGTTGGCAAGCTGTTTAGATATCAAACACATTACCTTTGTGATGATTTGACATACAGTAACATATATTTAGTGTATGCAGTATAAAAACAAAGAGCAGGAAAAAGATTGCACCTATCGACGTCATTTGTCATCTCTGTGTTTTTACTAGACTCTATTGTAAATGTTGATGACCGTTTTTGTTGTCGATGCTGTTATTGGCTTTTTGGCCTCTACTGTTTCAAATGACAATTTAAAATGCGAATATACCGTTTTAAAAAAGTCAATCTAGTATTCAAGCTAGTTCAATATGCATGCATACATTTATCAATTACATCTGCCAATTCAATAAGAGTGACATCTTATTTTCAAATATTTACTTAAAAAACATATACGAAATTGCCAAACGCGACCATCGCCAAGCATTTTAAACATCAACTTTGTTCATTTCGGTTTTTTAAGGCTTTTTATTTATATCATGCGCTACGATATATACATACATATATATAGTTGTAATTTGTTGTTATTGTTGAAGTTGTTAAACATTTGGCGACTGTCGGTTTCAGATAACAATATAACGTGCATTCAAAAACAGTTCAAAATGTCGTGTTATATATTACAATTGCAAATACTTATACAACCCGAGTTGCATGAAAAATATCGACTATATATTTGTAATTGTCATTGCCTTATATGTAGTTATATTGTTATTTCAAAGAAAACATAAATTGAAAATGTATACAGTTTTACTTAATGGTTGTAGTTACAATAATGACGTACGATTCGATAGATTAGCGTACAGAGTTTATACATACTGCAGCTTAATTGCAGTTAAGCCTTTCTATATTGTTACCAATAGATATTTTTATTTAACGGTTGCTTGCATTATATATATACACACATACACATATTCATGCATATATACTTACGTATGCAACCATACATATACATACATATGCATATACATCTACAGTTTATAAATAGTATAGCCTAGATTTGTTTGCAGTAGAGTTTATATTGTTACAATAGATATTTTATTAAGCAGTTGCTGGTATTATATGTATATACTCATACACAGATTCATACATATATACTTACATTTACACTCATACATATACATACATGTGCATATACACCTACACACAATGCATTCATACATTTATATTGTGTATACAATATTTAACAATACAAACATAAATTTGTATTTGTCATCCATATTATTTAAAAGATTTTGTTTAATCGTTGCTTGTTTGGGTATATTAATATGTATCTTTATCACGATAATCGGACGATAATCGTAAGAAAGATTTTCCATCAACTCAACAAACATACACTTCCCTAGCAAAAGCGAGTTTCATTTAATAGTTGTAAAGGTATAAAGGGTTCGTATATCTGTAATCGGTAAAGCGTAAAAAGTCAATGCACACTCCACTATTGTATACTTCACGCCAAAACTCCCGCTATTTTCTATTTGGAAACAGTATTTCCCACTGTAGGACTATTCCATGTTTTGCCTTTTTTTGGTGTACCTGTCTCTGTATTTTCGGTTACTTCCGGCCATGGAAGTTCTATCCAATCTCTATATTCTTTATATAGAACTTTATGTATTGTCCCTGATTTGTTTTTATAGAATATGTTTCCGTTTATAGTCCACACGGATTCTATTTCATCAGGTTGCTTCTTACGCACACAGGCTAAGACCATCATATTAAGCTGCGTTAGATCTTCATTAACAAAAATTCCGGTGCCTTTCAATTGTTTCTTTCGGCTCAGTATATCCGTTTTTGTGTTTCTAGAGCAAAACTGGACTATAATTTGTCTCGGCTTTCCATTTTTACTTTTGCCTAATCTGTGAGCTATTTCAATATCGTTTATTCTCAGTTTCAGTGTCGGCATGCTTTGGTTTAGGTATTTTAAGACTTTGTTTTCTGTGTGGAAACGAGTTTCTTCTTCATTTTCGGGAATACCATCTATTCGGATGTTGTTAATCCTACTATACTGCTCTAAGTGGTTCATTTTTTCGTTCACACTGTCTTCACCTTTTATCATTTCACTCTTCATTTTTTCATTTTCATCTTTTTGATTTTCTAACTCTCTTTCTAGTTTTTTCACTTCTCTTTGCAATCTGTCATTTTCACTTTCTTTTTCAAAAAGTTTACCTTCTAAGACGTCAATTCTGTGCGAAACCGAATTCAAGAACTCATCTTTCATCTGTGAAAAAACTTCTTTTATAATGGATCTTAAACTCCCGTCTTCTTTAGAAATCATCGTTGACATTTTTGCATTCAAATCAGTGAGCTGACGGAATATTTTTGCCATATCATCTTGGTTTGATTGCACTTGATAACTGTGCTGTTTTTCACTCTGCATTTTTTGTTCTCGTTCAATATCTTGTTTTTTGTCTAGTTTACTTTCTTGATTTTCTAATTTATCACTCTTTTTCTTCTTTTTTGTCTTTTGTTTTTGTTTCTTTTTCTCCTCTGGACTTGTTATAATGCTATTTTCGAGGGCACTACTTGCGCTGCTAAGAGGTGCTCGTTTCCTCTTCTTTTCAATATCGTGTTCTTGGTCTTGTTCGTATTTGTTTTCTAAATTTTCTAAATTTTCTGAATTTGTATTTATTTCTGACATGAGTGTTTTTTTGTCTCGCTATATATTATGCGCAGTATAGTTGAAAATTATTTGAGCGTAGATTTTCTACCTGGTTGACCTGGGTTCCCGCTTTGTACGATTTACAATCTTCACTAATCCTACAGGTAAGTATTTGTTACTTCATCAGAACTATACTGAACTAAGTAGATTACAATATAATTTAACTTACAGCGATATAATCCTCACATAAATCCATTTATCACTAGGCTTCACTATGGCGTTTCAAAACTACATGTTTATTTCTGTTTTAAACACTCTGATTTAACTAAATCCAAATATAGTTTTCATATTCCATAAACATTCACTGTTTTGTTGTCTGTAGTTTGGTTTTATAAACAAAAACTTTTCAAAATATTGTAAAATTTTCACATTTTCCACAGAGCACAAAAACACTCGACTTTTCAATCCGCTGGTTCCCCCCAAAAAACGGACGTTACGTCAACGTGAAAGGCGCGTAACGTCGTATGGCGGAAAATTTTACACAAAATATTTCAATTTAGTTATTCATCATGTTCTATGGTATCATTGAATTTCGCACAGATGAATATTTTGCGGGAATTCATTAGTTATATACTTATTTATAGCGTTTGTTTTATTTATAAAGAAAATTAATTATTATCAAGTTTAACACTGTCAATTTTATGTGAATGCAATTCGCGAAAAACAAAATGTGCGCGAAATATGATACCACAGAAATAACATCAAACATTAAATTTATTCATTCAACGTTTGTATGACATCAAAAACTAGTCAATATCGGATCTTAACGATACATAATTTCCTATAGATATATATATGAAAAAACGGTAATAGGAAATAACGATATTATAAGCAGATGTTTTTACAATTAACCAGTATCGAAGAGAACTTTCGCGTTTAAACCATAGGGGTGTAGAGTTTTTAGTTTATGTATCCAATATGTTTCTTTGCATAATCTTTCCACATCATTTTTTACAATATCAATTGGCATAAATGTAAAATCTTCGATTGAGTGGTTGTTAGTATTAAAATGTGTCGCTATATTAGTAGAAAATTTTGGATCAGAGAATTTTTTTTCAGATAGTTATACAAATTTCTTCTGTTGGTAAAACCAAACAATGATTCTAAAATCCTTAACATAAATTTATTTCTTATGGAAAACCATATACGTTGTACTTTGGAAATCCAAAATTAGACTGTCATACTAAACAGTAACAGATATTAAATAAAAAATCTTGACGCCAACAACAACCAATAAAAACAAAAGAGCTTATGAAGGTGGGGCTGCAAAATTATAGCTTGGGGATAATTGACCTGCCTGATAATTGCCCCAAGACCGACACTAAGTCTCAAATTGGTGATTATGGCATCTGATACGAAAATTACCGGCTAACACTTCTTTTGTTATTTTGATTTGTTGTCAAACTTAAAAGAAATTTTGTGAAATGTCTATCACTCAAAACAATGAAAGCACAACAGATTGCCAAAAGAAACTTAAAATAATCATTAAATTCTAATAAAATGATTTCCTCAAAAATAGGGATTTTATATTCTTTCAAGTATTTCAAATATAGAATTGATTTTTAAAATTATAAATTTTCAAAAATTTACATAGAACTTTACACTAAATTTCACGGCATAACAATTTCATTTCATTTCAATAAGTGAATACCAGCATTGATTTTTCTAGTGTTCGGCGTAGTTACGAATTAGGGCCAAGTTTTGTTTAAATAAGTAGAAATACTAAAAAATATATAAAATATTCTAAAACAATATGAAAGAAGAAAATTAATCTTTAAGATGTTATTATCAGACAACGGTAATTTGGCAATGTTTAAATTGGCGTGTTTACATTGACGTTACATGAAAACAATGAAATACTATTTTAATCTTTGTTAAATACAAAGCGTAAAGCTCCCAATACTTGTCCCATTAGCCGAGTGGTCTAAGACGCAGTCTTTTAAACAATTTGCAATGGTAGAAACGCTGTTATAAGTTGTAGGTTCGAAACATGTTTTTTAGCCAACGGCTATAGTAATCACAGACCTTTCAGCAGGTGCGCTCAAATGAAAAAGTCGAAGCACAGCTTCCGGTTGACGTCAGAAAAGAGTTCCAAAAGCAAAGATAGAAAATCAGTTGTTAAAGATTATTTAAATTGATTGCTTTCAAAGTATAACGAGTTAAACACCTCGTCAATAAAAGAAACAAAGACACAGTGATAATCGATATAATGATTAAATAAACTGCGTATGTGTAAGACAATCACAATGACGTCAAATGGCAATATTTGGAACGCATATTCTGAACGCAGATTGGAAGTATTTCAGTTTTTGGGGGGTTAATTTTGCTTCATTTAAAATATATAACGTGTCGATAGTTTTACGTTTTGTTACGTAACACGTACGGGGTTTAGCCCAAACCACACACAACTCTAGTGATCTCCCTTCGATTGTTGTCGGTCATCCTGATGACCGACATATTATAAGGGACCAAACTTGAACTTTGAAGGGTAACACTGGTTAACAGCGGCACCGGACGTGGTCACTTTAGACAAAGCCGCCCGTCTAGAGCTTGGGAATGCTATTCCGTTCCCCCTATTTGCAAGAAAAGTCTTCTAACTGTTGATGAAACAATATCTGGACGTTGTAGTAACATCAAATCAGAAATTGAGCCGATATATAACGACATGTTAAATTATATAAACATACGTGTGTTGTATTTTCTACAGGGTGTAGAAAAAATGTTATGCGTCTTTTTTTAGAAAGTCACGTGATGAAAACCTTCATAGCAAAATATTAATTGTGTATAAATTGAACTGTTACGTTATTTGATTCAAACAACTGTTCAGGATGATCCCATATATGAAATAGATTCAATTCGTTATATTGATTTTGTTGGTAAAAAGCAAGACATCGTTTATGTTTTTCTTAGAGACTAATGAATATCCGGGCGTGCTCGATTGGGCTGTCGGAACTGTGCCAGAATCAAATTCCGACTCTTCCACAGAATCTGCTTGACTGTTTCACTGCGCATGTCTGTACTTTCAGCAGACAGCGACAGTAGTAAACCAATTTTGTCTGGCGATTATAGTCGCCAGAGAATCCTTAGCGAGCTTCAGTTATCTTTCCTCGAGGTTTAAAATAGGCGGTATTCCCCAAGCTTGCAAGTAAAGTACATACTGCTGCTGGAGATTAACAACACCAGTTGGTGTTAGATTTAAAAATACAACGAACTCGGAGTCATATTACAAGATGTATGTTTACCGTTATCACAGCAGAGTTGCTGATAGCAATTTGATGCCACTTAAATGTCGGTCACTGATTTATTGCCATTCATATGTTTGGAATGCATATTATGATGAGATCTGTATCTGTATTGTTAGGACGCTTGTAACCACTGCTGGCGTAGTGCGTCGGGGGTTTAAATGTTAACCATTCGAGTTGCACAAATACTGCACACTGTTTGCCATATCCTGTCGTTCAGGGCGACGTTTACACCTTCTAGATGCTGGTTTAATACAGTATAAGCTGTACCTCTTCTTTTCTTTTTTACAAATGGTTTATATTTACTCTTTAATCAAGTGTTATGTTGAATTATTGTAATGAGCAATAGGCTTAGTTGATAAGAAGCTGGAGAAATTCTTTTTAAATAGATACAGAGAACAGGCTTGACGTAATCCAGAAGCCAATCAGAGGCCTCTAGTTTTTTGGTTTACAACAGTCGTTTATTTTCTGATAACGACGGAGAAAGAGTCTAAGAATCTGCCAAACGAGTGAGATTGGATGTCGGAACAGAATCATGATAGGTTTTTTATAAAAAGTGTTACATAATTGCATGTTTATTATATCTTTTGAAGTCTAAAGAGCTCATAATGGTCTTAATAAGCCATACTTCATAGTTCAACTAAGTTTTCCTAGTTTTTAGATCAGTCAACAAAAAGCAATATTTATAATTTACTGAAAAATAACACTATTTCTGGTATTTATGTTGGTGAAATTCTTGGCATAGTACTGAAATGTAACCATTATCTTATTTTATGGCAAAAAACCAGTATCTAAAAATATTTCAGTTTGGTGCAGTATAAAACACTGACCGATTCACACCACCTATTTCGATGGAATGGGTAGAACGCTGCCAGAACACAGTTCCGACGCACTCGATTGGAGTTCTCCCTGTTCTAAATGTCGGAATTTCCAATCGAGCACGCTCCGACTTTTGCGGGAAAGGCTGTCTGTAAACAAAAGTTTACAAAAAGCTAGTCGGTCATTAGCATACACTTTCAACCAAATATGTATTCCAAAATCTAGAGTTCAACAACAAAATTTCGTCACTGTCCTAGGGTGGGGGGATGAGCAGCCTGACAGGGACTCAAATTATTAAATTTACTATTCTGATCTTCAACAATTTCGTTAGAATGCTGAACTTAAACATGTAATATTGGTGGTTCTCGCACATTTTCCTGTTTTTGTTTGTTAGTTTTAATGATGTCAATTTCAGTGTATGCCATGTTAGATGACATTATGCGGGTTTCAAAAAAACTCATGTCCTTGCATTGACTTTGAAAATTGATGAACACTTCTACCCATGTGTTAATTTTAAAAATTTCTTTCTTGTGGTATAAATCACCAAACATACGGTCGTGAAACAGTAGAGGCTTATAGTAAACGAGGAGATGTTTTAAACAAGCATTTAGGAGGAAACGAATGCTCAGAACTTGCTTAATTGTCAAAATATTGTCTTTTAAAGAGAGATTTTGCTTTTTGCGCTTTCCAGTGCAAATGTTGCGAATGTTCTCAGAAGTTAACGGAAGTTTAGCGAAGTGAGGTGATCATTGTTTAAGTAAAAAAAAGGGGGGGGGTCAGCGATTTTGCCATTTGTTTGCGATTTCCAGTGCAAATTTGGTGAATGTTATCAGAAGATACCGGAGGTTTAGCGAATGTGACATGGCCATTGTTTAAAGTAAACATAGGAGATCAGCATGGGCAATATTTTTATCTAATATCATAAGTGTAGTCAATTGTGCGGCGCTACGCTAAAAGACAGTCATCAATACGACCAATAAGCTGCGGACGAGAGAGATAAACGACTAGGATGGCCACATGAGGTTATGATTACACATTCAGCGTGGAAGCATCAATAATGATTTTGTTTATTGAACTTGTCTGATATCAATTTATAGGATAAATGGCGACACGTTACCTCAGTTACAAGTACTTAGTTAGTCAAGTTTGTTGAAATATAATTTCAATCCATAATTACACACTTTTGCATTTCACGAGCGCACTTTTGAAATAACCTGAGATGCGAGAGTTTAAACCTAGTTGGTTTGATGACTACCCATGTCTTCATTAGTTATGAACATTACATTTTATCTTTTATTCGCAATTACTCAATTAGAGGGACATTTATATACATGTATTATGCTCTTTCTCAAAGATTTGCATAAAAGTGCCTCGTTTTGAGCTTGTTGCTCAAAAACTGCCATGTTTTTTTAGATCTATCTATTTCCCTGTCCTTTTGATATCCAAGTTGGAGCTCTAATTACGATGCGGTATTTTATGTTTTTGATATGCTTTAAAGTCTTTAACAGGCTCAATGAAACCGAGCCTGTAATATTTTCACATTTTTCGTCTTCGGTGGTTTTCAAAGTGACCTTTTAATCTATTTTAAGAAAACAAAACTTAAACGATTGTTTTGAAATAGAAACTTGGTAACCATTCTATACGTGCTTCTGTATTTTTATCATTTAAACTTTAACTATTTAATTTATGTTACAAAACTTTCGCAGCCATAAAGTTCAAAACTTGCCCTTGAATATATGCATTATTAACGAAATACGAATTGATTTATTTTGATTCCCATATTCCCTCTCAAAACCGCATATATCTATGCGTTCTCTTCTTGGGGTCTATAGTGAACGGTTGGACTCGTCGCAGTTGCAATCCAAATTGAGTTTTACTTGTAAAAGATTTCCGGGGATGCCCGTGACCCCAATGACTGCTTCCCCATACACATGCAATATAACGGATCTGATTTCGGTCTTGGGATACTAAACGATAACATTATTTTGACAAGTACAGTATGGTAGACAACACAAGCACTATCATTTCTATGTAAGGGCGATCTACTAGAATACCGGTATACTGCAAGGAATGCAAAACCAGCCTTTAAAGTAAAGAAAAAGTTGTTTTCAGAACAGTGGCATAACGACAATTTTTATGATGATAGATTAATTTAAATACAAATAGTGCTTCTTGAGTTCCTTTAATAGTTTTACAGAAAATCGTTCAAACAAAAACAAAAGATAATAGCAACATAAAACTTAAGTGAAAGTAATTAATGCATCAGCATCCTAATTTATTGTTTACTGTCTTTTAACGCTCGTCAACTTTAAGTTTGACGAGATCTGCTGAACCAACTAAAACTACATTTTATGAATGTTGGTAATGAATACTGAATATTATAAGCGTGGCTTTTCTCTCAATGTACAAATAAGTATCAACTGTGGAAAGTTCTATGGTACCTTTTTGAGCATTCGCGTTAATGTAACATATTCATCAGATTCGCTGGTGCTTAAACAACGTAATTATTTCTACACGTCCTGAAAAAAAATAAATTACGTCTACTAGAAACATGATTATTTATATTGATGCCTTTAGCCCGTACACGTATTCTTCATGTTTCAATAAATCAAACATCAGCCGTTCAACTTTGTTTGCATGCTTTAAAGTAACAGAATTGTACAATGTTTATATGTTCTCTTGTTTATGTTTGTACATACAGAGAAATGTAAATGGAAATAAACTTGAAACATCAACTAAATTCACAAATAGTTTGTCAGATACAGTCTGTGTGACTTTGATCGACAGAAAACTGGCCATATCATTGACTTACATTGGTCCAAAAGTAAATACATGAACGAATACATACCTACTTATTCTTTTAATTTATTTGCTAATGACCGACTAGCTTTTTGGAAAGCTAAAACTTGTGATACTTAAATACTGAACACTTTCGAAGTAGATCTTTTTTTAACAAATGAGCAGTCTAGGTTGTCCAGCTAATGTTTTGTGCGGATTTAAATAGTGAAAGTGGAATTAACATGGTAGAAAGTACGTGAAATCCTGAAAGGATTACAAAAACACAGACATGGACAAACATTTTTAATTACAGACACTGTGTAATTTCGGAAAGTTCAGAAAAGAGTTATGAAACTGTATCCCAAAAATTGCATGTGTGCAGTCATTGTATGCATAAATGTGCAATCAACTTTACTAAAAAAAAGTTTGGCATATTTTGCATTTAATGATTTGTTTAAAACCAGCTGCATTAAAAACACATCTGATTATTAATTATATTTTCTGGTGAGGATGTAAAGATAGACACTTCGACTTCCAGCACTTTTGAAAGCAAATTTCTTTATTACACCGGCAGTTACACCGTTC
This sequence comes from Corbicula japonica, assembly GCA_038501625.1. Classification (NCBI taxonomy): domain Eukaryota; kingdom Metazoa; phylum Mollusca; class Bivalvia; order Venerida; family Cyrenidae; genus Corbicula; species Corbicula japonica. The sequence goes on from JAZAYU010000004.1 coordinate 110,695, forward strand.
AGGTTTACAAGTCTTAACAAGATAAATTGTTGTATTTGTTTGCAAGAAGGAAGTGTCTCCTCGACCGGGCCACCGTCCAAGTTTACAAGTCTTAACAAGGTAAATTGTTGTATTTGTTTGCAAGAAGGAAGTGTCTCATCGACCGGCTGCCGGTCGATGAGACTATACAGGTACTACTGTGACTGTCTCCTCAACCAGTTCAAGAATTGATATTTGATACTATATTTGCCCGTCTAAGTCATAAATTGTGTTTGAATTTGAACATGAACTTGCAAGAATAGCTGAAATTAGCTTCCTAAGTCTCAATGATACACAGACAATATGGCCAGGAGATTTGGTCCAGATTAATGAACTAAACAGCCCAGGACATGCAGACTATACGGCATGAGGTCAGAAACAAACGTCCAAGCTTTAAGACCATACCGCCCAGAAATATATTGGACATTTCCCAGATATGAAATCAAATAATCCAGCATCTTTACTTTTGGAAAAACTATAATTTTTGTTGCTCAAAAATTGTTTGAATTTATTTGTTTTGTTTTTTTTCAATATGACCACTTCAAACATAGAGAAACTGGTATCTTTAATTTTTAAATAACCTATTTTCGCTAGGAAATTATCGCAGTTACAGGAAAAATTAAATGACAATCAGTGTAATGATAAAACTTGCAAATTAATCATGTCTGACTTGATTTCCCACATCGGGGATTTCAATTATCAATAGATGCAGATTCTTGCATCTAGTTTTTCCACATTTGAACCCACCTGATTCTGAGCTTGGGGTCATTTGATGCATGAAAATTAAGGATACATGGTCAAATTTTGCAAGAATAAAGATAAATACAATGTATTGTGTTGTAGACTCTATTGCATTTTAATTATGAAGTTAATACTTATTTGACCCCTGAACATATATTAAAATGAAGTCAACAGGGGTCAAACAACCCCTGGTTTCAAATCCCTTCACCTCTTAAAAGACTCTTTTTAACTAGCAAAGAACAGTTGCCGGCTCATTGCATGTGATAAATTTGTAAAGTAAAAAAAAACATATTTAAAAGAAAATATAATACTTAACCAGGGGTTCCTCTACATGTATGTGCTAAATCTGAAAAGTCATTTTCATCTCATTTTAGCGGATTCAGCCAAAAAGTAAAGGGTTAAAATGCAATAAACATGTGCACAATATTAATCACTATTATTGCAAAATTTGTCCACTTTTCTAAATTCTCCAACATCAAAATGACGCCATACTCAAAATGGTGTTGGGCGGGTGTCAAATGTGAAAAAAAATCAAATATGCTTGAATCAAAATGCAAGAATCTGCATTAAGTGTCTCTAAATGATATTTTGTAATGAAATAACCTTTTAGTTAAATGGCATTGAAAGTGTTAATATTTCTGACAAAAAACTAAGATTATATTATCTGCATTAAAGGGAGACGTGCAGGGTCAAGCAGTTTACTCGGTAAAATTGTACACAGATCGATCTATGTAACACTTACGTGTACTTTTCACTAAACTCTACATTTCAAACCCTCCAGGAGGAAGTTTTCAGTGAATTTTACCATTTTACCGGACCTGAAAACAATTCGCTGAAGAAATCCATATACAATTCTATATTAAGGGATCATGGGAATGTCACGTGGCGACGTTGATAGTCGGCCAGGTACACCGAATGCGTATCTTGGTTGAAGTGATCATGTGACAATCCCAAAAACCACCGCGGCTTTACGCGGGAAATACATAAATAGCTAACCTAGGCGCGTTGCATAGGATAAGAAACACCATTTATATATCTTTTCTATAAAATATTGGTTTGAAATATTTCGGGTGTAAATCAATATTTGAGCTTCAAATAATGATCATCAACTGATTAAAAACCCTTTTGGCAAATCTGTTCCATTCATCAATCCTGCACATCTCTCTTTAACTCAGTTATAGTAACTGAAATAGCATTAAGAAGTAGAGTAATTTCTGAAATAGATTTTAGTTGAAGATGATAATATTCATGAAGAAAGATTGTTCATGTCATTCTTAGGGGCATAACTAAAAATGATTGATCATGTCCCTTTGAGCCGCTTTCTGCCATATATAATATATACCTTTAATCACATGTGCATCTAGTGTAGATCCGGATCAGACTGAACATTTGTGCCATCTGATCAGGATCTACACTGGTCACATCTATTTTAGAAATAACCTTATGAATCTAAAACTGAACAGTGCAGATCTTGATCAAACAGCACAGAGAATGAGAGATGCAGGGTGATCTAATTCTGCACTGTTTGCCCATGCCATAAACTTAAGGTGCATATATGGAGTTAAGGGTTAAAGTTAGAAATGGATTTTCTGTGCAAAATACAAGTATTCCATGTTTTATGTCAACTCTTTCCTGGTTAGTAGACATAAATTAGTATGCATAAGTCTGTATAAAGGGGCCTACATGGGTACAGCTTTTATTCCATGTGTGACAAGATTAGACCATATCAACTTGCATATCAGCGGTTCAGAGTCTGTTTATGTTTAGATCTTTTAGGTACATGTATTTTCTGATCAAGATTCAAAGAGTGTAGATTCAGATCAGATGGATGCCACACATGCATTAAAAGGGTCTAAATAGAGTTGACAGATAACAGTGGGGAAAGAGTGTTTAGCGCTTTGCTGATGAAATGAATATAAAGAACCCCTTTATCTGATTTATTAGGTTGGACACTTCCTTAAAATATGATTACATTAACATAATGCCGACTCCCTGTGACACATTGTTATACATGAAACCAAGATCAAATAGCCTTTCACAGGGTCCCTGTGTAATTACTTTGAAAGTGGAAATAATCAAGAGAAATACAGAGAAAAGAAATAAGTGATAATAATATAAGAAATATATATAAATTTGCTAACCCAACAATTTCCATACTATGATTGTCACAAAAAATTTGTTGTGCCTCTTTCATTTACTAAATGACATTATTAGGGCCATTGGCATTGCTTTAAGTTGTGATGTATTGCTATAAAGCATGAATATAATATTATATTACCATCATCAAGTTCAACTACTGTTAAGCATCCTGACATGCACTTCATTGTTTGTAATGAATCGAAATTGGTACTTGTGTAAATATTAAGTTGCATTCCACCAAGGGCTAGGCATTCTGGGCACCTGGCAGTGATGCATTTTGATCCTGATATTGCTCGATCAAACTTAGCTTGTAACATTTTCGATTTGTCCAGTTCGATTGCTTTTATTGTTCTTTTTTTTCATTTATTTCAGTAGTTCTCCTAAAATTACTTTTAAGCTCATCTGTCGCATAGTGACAGGGTGTCAATTTGTGATCGCCTTTCGTCCGGCGTCTGTTCACAATTTTTGTTCACACTCTATCGGTCTTAATTTTTATCCGATCTTCTTTAAGCTTGGTCAGAATGTTTATCAATGATACCTAGGTCAAGTTCGAAACTGGGTCATGTGACCATGAAAACTAGGTCACTAGGTCAAATTATAGAAAAAGATTGTCCAGACTCTAGCGGTCTTAATTTTGGTTCGATCTTCTTCAAGCTTGGTGAGCAAATGTTGACAGTTGAGCAACCCAGGGTCCTATGGACTCTCTTGTTTAATATATTGACCAGTTTTATTATGGATGGTTTCTGCATTTTTGCAAGCATATGGAATATCTTCCATGGAGTTTCTTCATTCTGTTCAGTTATTATATATCTACAATGGCTGGAATAAAACTGGAATTCCTGTTACATCGCACATTATGGGTTTGTTTTATTTTGATTATGTTTACGCTCCGTTGGCTTCCAGCACTTGCAGTGCTTTGATTTGTTTACATTTTTAAAATATTTTTTACACAATAATTATTTCCGCGATAAAATTAACTGAAGCAAATTAGATATAATACTTTGAAATGACTGCAGTAAAACTTAAAAAAAATATAAATCTTAAATATTTCCTTGTAAGCCGTGTGTCAGTGTGAATCGAACCCGTGTCGAAAGAAAGTTAGGCCTATGGCAGCCGGACGCGTTAGCCACTGAGCTATCAGGGCGATGTGATATAAAAAAAAGGCAAAATAGTACTTTTAACGCGTAAATTTGCCTAAACCGGTGTTTATATTCTATAAATAATTGTAAACATCGCCAATTTAGCTTGGACGACCTATAGTATGCATACATGGGATAAAAATAAAGTCCGCGATGTATTAAATGTTGCCATTCAGCAAAACAAAAACCGTTATATGATTTCGTTAAGTACCCGGGTAAGGGAGATCGCAGATCATGCTGATCAAAGAAGCTAAACATCATTCGCTATATATAATATTCTCCAAATCTGAAGTTAAAATTTGATTATGCTATTAGATGAAAGAGATGAAACTTGTATAAAAAAAGTCGAATATGCTTGATCAATTTTAACAAGAAATATCTTTAAAAAAAAAGATAAACGGCGTTGATGGAAAAGATTTTTATATATAAGAAAGAAAGAAATAAAGAGCGTGCAAAAATTTCGTCTGATGATAATACGTCGATTAAAGAAGAATGTCTAATGTTAACTGTACATTTATTCAGTTTCAATAAAAATACCTCTTGTAGAGTTAGTACTAATGACGAATAAATGTTATTAAAATACAATAAATGAAAATAATGACAACTTGTTACAAGAGCGAAATCTACCAACTTTTACGTAAATTATCTTTAAACAAGAAATATCTTTAAAAAAGATAAACGGCGTTGATGGAAAAGATTTTTATATATAAGAAAGAAATAAATAAAGACCGTGCAAAAATTTCGTCTGGTGATAATACGTCGATTAAAGAAGAATGTCTAACATTAACTGTACATTCAGTTTCAATAAAATACCTCTTGTAGAGTTAGCACTAATGATGAATAAATGTTATTAAAATACAATAAATTAAAATAATAACAACTTCTTACAAGAGCGAAATCTACCAACTTTTACGTAAATTAACTTTAAAAGAAAGTGTCCCTCGCGATTATTGAACCCGGGGCCTCCGCTTGAGAGGCGAGTGTGCTAACCACTACACCAATGCGTTTTGAATTTCAGGACTTGAAATTAACAATCAGTATCAAAGGAACGAGAAAGGAACCAGTAAGAACCAGAAATATCTGCACTTCTCTGTCGTTTTACACTGTGTATTGTACTCGAGTGTTTACCTGACACCCATGAATATTCCATATAAAATCGTATTTAAGCCATCAATTGACTTAACTGGTTATTTATACCGTAAATATCTTTTTCTCCAATACAATTATCGCTTTTAAAAACGAAAATGTCCGAACATATAAGTGCCATGTAAATACTAACACACAATATAAAAATCGTTACGGTAATCATTAACGAGACCCACTAATAACCAATCAAAATAATCTATTTGATTTTCCCGCTGCATAATAAGTTTAATTTACAATATTTCATTGGTCGAAAAACTAGGTCAACAGTGAGCTTAGACAGCTAACGCCGAAAAACACATTCAAACATAACTAAAGTCTGGTGCATGATAAAGAAATGATAATAAGTGTAACAATGCGCGAACTGATCTTTACTTGACTGGTTGCACATGGGGAACTATTTTTATTCATGAATAATGAAATATGCATAAAAACGGGTGGCTAGTCCCGTGACATTTAGAATGTCGTGCACAAAATTACTCGCTTCAGGTAGGTTTTGCTTATTTCTCAGTAGTTTTTGGACCGATCTTGATCAAAGATCAACGTACTCCTATTATCGGTATTGTATTTACTGAGAAATAAGCAAAACCTACCTGAAGCGAGTGATTTTGGTGTGTGCACGACATTCTTAGTCACATGTCTAGCCATGTGGCTAGATCAGGAATGGTCAAATCCAGAAGACGCAGCCTCTCCAATAAATATTTAATTTTACACACGTATATATTTTGCAGATTCATATCACTAGTTGTCCGTCTACATAATTATTTCATTCCTAATTTCGTCACCATTTAAAAACTTACAGCATAATTGCATTCCGGTTGGTATTTCAACGAACTTTTTTACAAAAATCTCCTAAGAGCTACTTGATTGAGAAAATTTATATTGGACTGTTTCTGGCTCGCCTGCACGGAGTGCATGTCAGGAAAAAGAAACGAAGGCAATTTCATGCCTATATCGTTTTTGACGGAGGCTAAATAGTTCCGGAACAACGGATGAGCATGTATATTTGTGGAACCGTAATTGCGATACTGCGTTTAAAATATGTTCTGGTCCGTTAGAGATCAGTTATTTTCTTTAAAAAATAATTTAACCCCTAATTTCCTGCGTGTTTTAATAGATCAAATATAGATCTTCACATCAATATATTTTTGTCTAGGAATTAAGATGGTAGAATATTGGGACATAGCACATTGGGAATTTGATTTTAATCCCTAAGAGAATCGGATCTCGGACAACCGAAAGCATATCCGCCATTCTGACTACTGAAGTATCAATTCGCGAAGACGACTTTTCGCGCAAAACCCGAAAATAACAAATTTGCTGGGCATGAATTCGCGCAACAGAATTTTCCTATAAAGAAACACTTTAAATGGTCTAATTTCGCTAGATTGAATTTAATACGAACAAAATTAAACCCGCTCGAAATAAAATGATTTAATAGTGGTTAATGATCTTCAATGAACAATCATTACGTACATATATAAAGTAAAAATCTTTATCAAAGAAGTCAGAAAACGGGTTACAACTTTTTTCCAAGATTTTTAATCGCTCATTTTTTTATTCACTTACATATTGTGTAACATTACAACTTCATAAATATAGTCACCGCCTCCTAGCGGCGACTAATTAACTACCACTGAACGCAAACGTTTTTGTCGGCACGGTAGGTTCACTTAAGGAATGATTCTTATTTTGGTGCGGTTCATGCAGATTGGACGTGCACGCGAGAGCTGGCAAATCCATAAAGCGCGCTAGCGCTTTATGGTAAATATGCCAGCTCTCGCGTGCACGTCCAATCTGCATGAACCGCACCAAAATAAGAATCATTACTTATATTTACATTTTATTCATTTTTTTCTTTAAATAAACTTTAGTCGAACGCTTTCAAAAATTAGTATTAAGTGAAAAGGGGGAGTAATACGTGGGAGTTTTCAATAGTAACAGCCATGACGTTACTGACGTCATTACGGGTCACGCGGTTCATGCAAAATGAACCGAATTTTTTTAAACGAAGAAATCAATAGGAATGTAAATATTGTTAATTATGTACTGTAATTATGTTTGTATTTCCACATTATGTGACAAAACGTGGGTGAGAGCTAACTTAGAGCAAACTTCAGTGTCATGTGCACGTTGTTTGCGCTCACCTTGAAGCACCATATTTAGGCTTTGCTTCTATCTTTTGGTTTGTTGTTTATAACTTAATGTTCTGATACATATTGTAAATAATTTAAAAAACATTTCGCATTAATATTATCTTTTAATGTTTAATGTCCTGCCATAAAAATTGAACGAAACAACATCGCCATATTTTCTTATTGTTACTGACTACATGTATATCTATGAGACTTCATAGTATAAATTAGTCATCTACGGTTGAATGTTTCCCATAACGATAGGCACTATTCAAATTTGTGATTCCTATTTACAACATTTTATCGTCTACTTATTTGTTCGTTAACTATAATCGATAACGTACCATTTTGTTCCGATTTGAAAACGTGATCTGAGTCATTTTGAATCAAGAACACTTTACGCCTTACCATTCCAACTTTTAATTGCAATTAGTAAAGTACATTATTGTGTTGATTGGTGCAAATATTTCAAAACACCAAATACCAAATGAAAATGTGTCAATTCAAGGTACTGGGTTTTCTTTCTAAAATTTAAACAATCTAAAGGAAGATTTTCTATTCTGCAATGTGTAAAGTTTTGTCAAAATTTGAAATGAATCCGTATTATTAACAGTATTATCAACGACACTTTTTCGCAATCGAATACTTTATTCCAAATAAATTTTAATTGAAATTAAAGGAAATCAACACGACTTTTAATATGTCAAATCATTATATTTATACACAATTACACACACTAGCGAATGTTGTAAAAAGATACCATAATAAAAATAAGGACAGTTAACAATGATCAAAAGTGTGAAGTATTGAAGATAGTAAATACATTAAACATGATATAACGTACACAAAGAGATCAAGCAACATCTCAAAGAAAAATTCCTCGTGACTTTGTGTTTCATCTGTACATGTTTCATGATTCGTACTAATTCACTTCACCGCCATTTTTATACACATCTAGCTTGCTGTTATTTGACCGCTTACAGGATATTTTGTCTCTCATTCCTTAGACACGATTTTGACTGTTTTTGAAGTTTATTTGCAGCATATAGATGTTACGGATGTTTTATAAATTAAAATATATGAAAAGGGAACTTTTAAAGCCGACAAACACGACAAATATGAAAATATTGCAGGCTCGGTTTGATTGAGCCTGTTCATGGGCAGTAATGGAAATGCATATTACTACCCACGCCACCAAGCCCCGGGTTGAGCGCAACTCAATATTTACACCAATAAACAGTGCAATTTGGATCCATCCCGAACGATGGTATGCATATGATGGTGAACATGGAACCTTCAATGCGGTATTTTCAGATTAATACCATTCCATGTTCAGCGGCGTATGGTCCCCAGATAAAAGAATGGGTTTGAAGATCATAGGAAGATATATGGAATTTAAACCTGCAATTAGCTTCGATATTTGAATGGTGAAACAAATTAATCGGTTTTCATTTTCATAGATGTTAATAAAACAGTTCAAAACAATAAAGTGTATTCGTTGCAAAAACATGTAACTGAATCACATTTTTCAGCATAAAACAAATTTGTTCCGATGTTTCCCCATTCAGACTCAGAATTGTCACGGTGCGGCTTTTTGTCTCACCCACGTGGTTTAGGTTTTTTTGTTGCTATTGTTCTTGTTATTTTGTTTAAAATGGCTATTACATCAATAATTTCCTTTGAAGAAATCAGTTTCGACAAAACGATATTCTTTTCTTTACAGGTTTGATGGCGTTCCATGTTTACACGTAAATTTAATTTTCATTTTATCTATATTGAATTTATGTGGCTGAAAAAATAAAGTTTTGAGCGCATATGTAAATTTAGCTCAAATGCTACATATATCATTTTCAGATTATTCAATATTTTAAGACATTATTTTCGCCGTGTTACGCCGAATTAATTGTTGAATCATGAATCTGTATATTATAAAAGTGGTTTTGTATATAATTCTATTCAGTATTCTTGGTAAATAAAAAAACAAATACATGTGCGTTTTTCGTCATTTCTTTATTAAATTTGCATTTTATGCAGATGGATACATGTAGTTCAAAATTACAGAAGTCAAAATGTGAATTGTACATACGTTAACACAATAAAGTGAATTTCCTTGGCAGGTAATTTAAAAAAGATTGTTTGTTCAAAACGTAACTAAGAAAAAATATTGTCATAAAGCGGCCTATTAGAACTGTAGATGGCTGTATTAGATTAGTCTCCAAGTCAACAGCAAGTCCTGCCGACCGCGTTTGAATGGCAGACGCTAAACTTTTCACTGGTACTCGTATTTGTTTTGTTAATGTTTCCTTAACATTCAACTTTTGTCGGCCCATACTCCGGGGCAGGTGCGACGGCGTTTGGATTTGCATTATTTTTCTGAAAGTTAAATCATAACAAAATAAATAAAGTAATTTACTTCATCCCTCCATAACTTGATATTCGCAATAATAAACAGGAAGTGGATAAATATTTCAATTTTACAATATGCTTTGCCTTATCCATTGAGCATGGAATATTAAGGATCCCCATTTTTGTAAAATCTAAATGTTTAATCATTTGATAGGCTTAATAATTACAACCTACTTAAGTTTGTGTGGTTTTTAATAACGCATATCTTAAGGTCATGCGTCTGTGTTTCATCTTCAATGCGTCTCTAATTAATATTTAGATCTGACTACTTTTTATTATCACGCCCTTTCGCCGCTCTGTTGTTAGAGCAAGTGTGAGGTTGGGGCACCCTGAAACCTGGTTTAAACCCCGAGTGACATTTTTTTTCTCACTGACCGTTCCAAGGCGGTAACTCATTGGGTTCTCATTTCGTTATTCTTTGTGGTATCTATTTTGAAATTGATCACTTAATCCCACATGCTTTCTTTCTCTCTCTACTATTTTGCTGTGTGGGGATGTTATGTCTTACGGATATGACTATTCCTGATTTACATAGTTTACTTTTTCAATGCTTTTGCTTAAAAAGACGTTCTGCTATTATCCGCAACAATAACGATTTTTTTTGTTTCACGATTTGAGGATTCAAATGATTTCTTATTTTAGTTGATTTTAATTCAATTTGTAAAGCAGAACTTTCGCTCCATTTCAGAACCCCGCCCCCACACCGGGTTATAACGTAATGCGACAGAAAGATCCTTTTGAAACATGAAAAGAGGAAGTATCAATCCATTATTTCGTTTATATAGTTACATTTTCTATAAGCGGTGTTTTCTTGGCTAACTCATTCATCCTTATTCGGAGAACTGATGTAATCACATACCTGTTCACCACCCTTCTCGCTGACATCCGATTCCTTAGAGGATACCTCTTTAACCGCTTCTCTTTTCACGAGAATATCCCTCAAACCAGTGCAAGGCAGATTCTTATAGAACGCTTGACGGAATTGCTTATTTGTTGCTACATAGATAATAGGATTCCAAACAACCTCTGATTTGGCCGCCATGGCAGGCAATTCCATGAGCCAAACGGGCACCAGATCGGCATTCCCAAAGGCTTGCCACAGCGATACTATCGTGTATGGAAACCAGCAACACCAATAGACAGCTGTATAATTATATTTTAAAATCAATATTTAAAAGAAAACAAGCCACCTATAATTGATCCCTATCTACCATGAACACTCAGTGGGACAAAAGGCATTGTGGACGGGACATATTTAAACTCTTTTGGTAGAACGTTTTCACCCATGTCGTTGAAGAGATGCTTCATGTCGAAAAGAAGTTTGTTTGGGGGTAATTGTGAATATTATGTTGTGATGCAATGGGGTATAAATCTTGTATTTTTGGTTTGACAACTGGACAAGGCTAAAATACATGTAATTCATCTTAATCGTATACGTATTAAAAAATCTAGATTGTTAAACTCGTGCGTTGATAGAATTATCGTATCAACAAATTCGAATATTTTTGCCCATGTTTATGAATTTAAGGAATATTGTATGGTCTACAACACAGCTAAACTGGTATCTGGCTTTAACAATCTGACAAATGATCGGAAATCTTCCCGGTAAAATGCAATAACGTTTTTCTCTTGTGTTTTAATTGAGCCTGTTCATTGACAGTAATGGAAATGCATATTACTGGTCACGCAGCGAGGAATACCGGTAGTTAAATTTTAAAACTTTGTGTAATGTTTACATTATTTATTATTTGATACCACTTCATATCTTACCACACATAATAGCACAACTTTTCAGCATCTTTTTCTCCAACTTGAGATTCTTCTTGGCTACTCGGCTCTTCATATCCCACACCATGTTCTTGTTCACATTCGCCACCTGCAATCATCAAGTTTCGTGTGTTAAATAAATAATATGCTTAAATCTAACTCCGCAATGACTATTAATTTGTAGTTATAACAGAATAGAAAAGAACCGAGTTAAACTTCCACCAATACGGCACTAAACCAAAAAGCAAACTATACAAGAATATTATAACATTCGCATGAATTGCTTCTGTAGTATGGTAGAAACAAAATAATTCATACTTAAACAATTGAACAACCCAAAAACATATGCAAAGGATGTTGACAAAAAACATATATGTGAAAAGGATTGCAATATGAGGTTAATCTTTAAATAACTTATAAGGTGAAATAAACAATTGAAAATTACCATAAAACCACTCATAACCTATAGTTAAACTGCTTACAAAGACTACTCTGAAATTAAGACCACCCGATACTAAAACCACTGTGTAGTTATAAACAGTGCATTGTAGAAATGTATCAATACACCAAATATTAAAACACGCAACAAATGAAAATATTATGAAGGGATATATCTTTAAAGCCGCAGTTGTTATATCTTTTAAGCCAAGTTGTAATATCTTTAAAGCCGCAGTTGTTATATCTTTAAAGCCAGGTTGTAATATCTTTAAAGCCGCAGTTGTTATATCCTTAAAACTGCAATTTGCTCCTATCCAATCATTCAAAATATATTTCATAGTTGCTCAATAAATATTAACCACATGTCTGAGATATTGAAGTATTCCATCAGAACTGTGAATATGCACCTTTAAATTAAATCCGGCGATGATTGCCGAGAAACGTGAACTACCTCTCCCAGACTTTGTTGCAACAGTGTAATAACAGAGCTGGAAATTTCCAGTTTTGTTTCTTTCGTGAAACAATTGCATAACTCTACTGGATACTAAATTGTGAAATGAGTTTTTTTTTGGTGCAGCTTTTTGGAATCTAATTCTTTTTATATTTCTAGGAGACATAATTGGGGTATTTCTAGAATGTCTTTCAGTAAGCTTTTCTTTTCGTTGTTTTCTGGAAAAAAAAATGGATAAAATGAACAGATTATGCACATATTTAGCTTTCAAATATGATCTCAGGTGTTGTAAATGAATGCAAATGCTGTCGAACTCGGAGGCTAAACGAATTGAAACGGTTAATGGCAATTCTATTTGCCACCGGAGCTTTAAACCAAGTTTTGTAAACCGCCTGGTTTAGAGCTGACGAATACAAGTGATTTACTACATCGCGACAATGATGCATATAAAACTTTTCACATAAAACGCAGGAGCTACAGACATTTACTAAAAGAATTAAAATCAATACGTTAATTTATACAGTAATCAGTTAATTGAAATATTTTTTTAATTTTAATTATTTAATATGTCGTAAAGAGATCTGTAATTTTGGTTGGCGGTAAATGGAATGTGGGGGATAAGGCATGAGGAAAGACGAGTAACTGTAAAACCGCTGTTACTTAATTCACTGAAGTGATGCAAATGGTGCCCGACTGCTAAATCTGTAACTGTACTGTTAGTGTTACTTGATAATTTGTAAACAGTGATGGTAAAGATATAATTTTACTGTGCGGGTAAGGTATTGCTCCGTTCGTCATTGCTATGTAGTTTTATAATTATACAGTATTATTTGAATAATGGCTGTACATTTCCCTTGAATTCTTAATTAATTATGTAAAGTAAATCAAAATGGATATCATGAAGTTAGATAGAGAGTGTCCAAGTATTTCATTTATCGTTACTTAAAAAGTATCACCTGGTACATGTATACTTAAGAGTAGTGAACAAAACCATCTTTAAAATTCGGTGGTTTGTTGTTTTTTTTAATACGACTTTCAAGTACTAAACTGCACCTAGTGCCTGTTATACGTTTGACGTTTTCTTTTTCTAATAACTACACACGTTGACTAATGCGATTTTTCTTCGCCTGTGAATATGATGCAAAAAGCTTTTAATCGGTTTGCCCTTACTTTATAGTTTTTCAATTTTTTTCTCTTTGACAAGCATTCAACTCTTATTTTAATTTTAACTCCTTTTCATATAAAACAAATCTGTTTCATTTGAAAAGATATTATTGTAAGCCTTTTGTTTCTTTAAGAAGCCACATGTTATTTTCATTTATAACATTTTCAAAAGCGTCAACTGTTTTTGCTTTAAACGGTAAAGATCGAATATTTGAAAAAGTTTGAAACTCAAACAAAACCATGCCAGTACTGTTTTTGTAAGGGTTGTTATATCGCCGCGGTAACTTACTGTCATGTAAACATAATAATAGCAGTAAATCATCACGCCCATTGGTATCAGGAAGTCAAACAGAGTAATCATCACAATGTAAGACATGTTGCTGAAGCTCTTGTCTTCCCACAGCAGCCCACAGAACACTCCGGCTCCTTCCAGACCATACGAGCTCCATCCAAAGAACGGACATATTGCCCAAAACAGACCACCTGCGTAACAGGCCAGCACTGATAGTACCGCCACCTTCTTTGTGATAAGTGACGCCTTCAGAGGCTTGGCTATCACGATGTAACGATCAACGGCTATTGCCACCATTACGTATAATTGTGAACATCCGAGAAAGTAAACTAGAAATCCTTCCCAGTAACACCAAAAGTCGCCGGCAAACCATGCACCATTGAGTGCCGATGTATAAGCAAGAGGGTTCGCAAGTGCTGCCATTGAAAGATCTCCAATGGCCAAAGCCATGATGAAAATATTGGTCGCAGAACGAAGTTGTTTAGTCCTATAAAACGTATGGAGAACAAGAACATTTTCAGTAACTCCAAAAATACCTATGAAAAGAAGAATAACTCCAACTATCTGATGTGCCCAAAGTGGGTGATTTAAAATTTTCAACTCATGCACTGATAATTCCTTTGTCCTTGTTGTGAAATTTAATAAACTCGAATTATTTTCAAGATACATTTTGAAATATATATGTTCAATTTAACAAGTCTTTTTGTAACAGAAATATGAATCACAATGTTCACGTTCTGTAGTCTGATATTTTCAGATTGTACTTCTTGAGTACTAATTAGGTATATATAAATTCCGATGCCCGATACAAGCAGGATAATCGAGTTGATTAATTTGTTTTGCGTGAGGAATATTTGATTACGTAATTGACACAAACAATTCGAAAACTTGTATCACTGATTGTTAATTGAAAGACATTGACATTGACTATTTCAAATATCTTCTACACACATTGCTGAATTTGCTGATCTAGTCTGAGTACAAATTAATACATCTTTGACCCACTGTTAATTGAAACAAAAAATTACCGGAATGAAAAATGTTGCAAGGAAGCGTTCCATTTCACACGTCTCAATAAACTCCTGCAGTACTGCGAACGACGAGCAACGAGAGAGGAAATGAGTATTGCAAAAACGTATTTTGTTTAAAAGCCTACCGATGGATTCTATATAGCTCTTATACTTCGTTCATTAGGTATAATAGGTAAACTATCGCATTTTATTTACACCGGACGGAGTAGTATTTTATCTGCGAGAGATATCTGTCACAGTTTCCTTTCATTGAGCAAATAGTATTTAATAGTAGTATTTTGTCCGCCACACTTCCTTATCGCGGACGAATGGCTTCTGTCTTCTTACACTCGCAATCGGTACTTTTTACTTCTGTAAATATTGTTTCGCTCAACCTAGGTCTAGGTGGCGAGAGAACCGTTATACAATTGCAAGCTTTTGAACAGGCTCATTCATATCTGACATGTTAGGTTGCTTATAATGGTCCCTTTTAATAAACAACAATTCCTATGTTGTGTAAGAAACGTTCCTCATGCCTCTCTATCCAACCGAAGTGGTACTTTGTCTGTATCACACACTCCCATTACCGTGCCAGGTAGTATTTGACATCGAACGGTGACCCTAGAGCTACGGTAGGTCATCTCTGGGCGGTGTCGGTGACACATATATCACTAGGAAAAGTGGGTTTTTCTTTCTTTCGTTATTGTTTTATCTTCGAGCGATTTCACTCAGGCATATCAGCCGTGACTAGCCGAATTGTTCGTGTCCTTTACAATTCTCAAACACCGGGCATGTTATTTATCTGGAGAAACAAATCCAATTTTACGAATGCATGAATGAAAAACTTCCATTTTCTGTTATCTAGATTATCAAAACTATGACAAAATCACCGTTCTGAACAGAAGAGGTCATTAATTACACGAATATCACAAGTGGTCTTTTTGTGAACCATTTAATTATTTCCTTCAAAAAGTATTATCTTGCTTGCATTATACAGTTGAAGTGGAAGTTTCATGATTTCATGCAGAGTCCTACAGGGCGTTCGTACTACATCACATTCTAAAGAAAGTCTAGACCTCAGTTGACGTACATTTAATTTTTACAAACCTCCCACATAAAAATAATAATTTGAGGTAGCGGCTTGCCCTTTTGAAACATTTTTGGTCAGTATGATGCTTATAGAATGTACACTTCTTAAAAATTCTAGGTGCACACTTAATTAATAACAAAGGGAATCCTGCAAATCATGATTCACCACATTCAAAAGACACAGCCTCACCACACAATCAAACAGCCTAAAAAGCAGAGAGGAAAGAGAGCATGGTTAAAAATGATCAATATCAAAACATCAATTTCAGAAACCATCTTTCTCTATTTTTAGAGACAGTGACCTTGGACTCAACAGCCTCATTTTCAAGTTTTGTCTTTTGTCTTCACAGAAATTACTGATACAATTTTCAACATAATATTTCATTCTTAACTAAACTTTTTGAGCAGAAACAGTTTGTTTTCTATTTTAGTAACAGTGACATTGACCCCGCTGACCCCACTTTCGATACGAAAATAAATTAAAAGAGTCATCTTAACAGAAGTTATCTATACAGCAAATTTCATTAAATAATCTCTTTCCAAACTATAGTTACTTAGCAGATAGAAATGTTTTTACTTTAAGTAACAGTGACCTTGACCTTAAACCCATAGGCCCCATTGTCGAACAAGACCTGTATCTTGTGATGTAACATTTGTGTCCCAAAATAAATCTGTGAATTATTTCGTGTGTTTACATCCAGAAACCATTTTTCTATTTATGAAAACAGTGACATTGACATTTAAAAAAAAAACAGTGGCATTGACCCCACCAGCCCCAAAATCGAACTTGTCCTGTATCATATGATGTTACATCTGTGAACCCACCAGCCGACCGACAGACCAACCAACAATCTCACTCCTGTATTCCCCCTTAAACTTCGTTTAACATACACCTTAAAGAAAGAGATAACATGAACCATTGTTTAAAGAGCTCTATATTCATTACACACCATATAGGTTTACGTCACGGCGACAGCGCCTATAGCCTTGCAATTTCGACAACGCAACCAAAATAGCTAACCGGGATGATTGTTTAATTTAAAGCATTGACAAAATGAGTGGGGAATTTGGAACTCGATATTCGATTAGTCTTCCCTACCTTTAATCATTACTATTTTTGTCCATATTGGTATCTGCTATAGCTAAAAGAAAATCATAAAATCAGCTGGTATTCTGTTGAGGTTTCTGACTTTCTGTCTCAGATTTTGGTATTTAATTCTGGTTTAAGTAAAGAGGTCTGTAAATTTAACCACCCTTAACCATCTTCTATATATTATATTATGCCTTTCAATATTTTAAAAACAAATTTGCCTATATGGGAGATGTACAGGTTTATATGTTAAAGAAACAAGCAAACAGACCAAAATGAAATAGCCTAATACATATAGTTCTCATATAGTAATTACCTTTTAAAAACGTTGTTAAATTCTAAAATACACATAAAAGCACAAATAAAAGACAAAATATAAATTTAGTACATTTAATACAAATAATCGCAAATACAACCTTAACATATTTGTTTTGTTAAACGTGTTATTGTTGTTGCTGCTGCTGTTGTTGTTGTTTGTTCTTATAAACGATCTGTTAAAAAGAAAAGCAAATAACCATTTCAATTACAGCATTTTAGTCTTACAACAGTTCTTTTCACCAACATTTCTTTCAATAAAATTAAACAAACTTTTTTCTGTCAAGCTATTTTTATACCGTAAGAACAGTAATTTTTATACATTAACATTGTACAGTCTAGCTACGTTCACGCAGTTAAAAAAGTAGTTCTTATACAGGAACATTTAAATGTCTAGCTTTTTCAGACAGTTAAAAAGTTGCTTTTATACATTAACATTTTACAGTCTATCTACTTTCATACAGTTAGGAAAGTAGTTCTTATACAGGAAAATTTTACTGTCTAGCTATTTCTATTGAGTAAGAAAAGTAGTTTTTATACATTAAATGTTTACAGTCTAGCTTTTTCTATACATTTAAAAAGTAGTTTTTATACATTAAAAGTTTACAGTCTAGCTTTTTCCATACATTTAAAAAGTAGTATCATTTAACTGTACAGTTAAAAAAAGTAGTTATTAGTAAAAAAAAAAAAGACAGACTAGCTTTTCAATACAGCAAGAAATTAGTTCTTATACTCGTACATCAATATTTTACAGTATAGCTTCTTCCATACAGTTAGAAAGGTAGTTCTTATTCGTTAACATTTTAGAAAAGTATTTTGTATAGACCTACATTAGCATTTTACACTCCAGCTTTTTCCATACACTACATATTATACATGAACATTTTACAGCTTTGCTATTTCTATACTATTAGAAGAGTTATTCTTAAACATTAGCATTTTACAGTCTAGCTGTTTGCATATTCTAGTAATTATACAGGAATATTTTGCAGTCTTTCTATTTCTTTAAAGTTAGAAAGTAGAAGCTCTGCCTTTACCTACACTATAATTATATAATAATTATGTTAGAAAAGTGGTTCTTATACATCAACATGTTTACAGTACAGTTAGATAAGTTGTTCTTATATAGGAACATTTTACAGTCTAGCTACGTCTATATAGTTAGAAAAGTAATTCTTATACATTAACATTTCACAGTCTACCTTTTTCCATACACTAGTTATTATACAGGAACACTTTTCAGTCTAGCTACTTTCATACAGTGAGCAAAGTCGTTCTTATACATTAACATTTGACAGTCTAGCTATTCCCGTACGCTAGTTATTACGCATGGATATTTTACAGTCTTGCTATATCTATACAGTTAGAAAAGTAGGTGTTATACATTGCATTGCCTGTTTTGCAATTTCCATATACTAGTTATTATTCAGGAATACTTTACAGTCTTATTATTTCTATACTGTAAGACAAATTTTACATATACACTAGTTATTATACAGAAACATTTTATATTCTCGCCGGTTTTATACAGTTAGAAAAGTAGTTCTTATGCATTACATTTTACAGTCTTGCTATTTCCATACACTAGTGTTTATATATACAAGAACATTTTCCAGCTTTGCTACTTCAGCGTGTTCTTGCTAATTTGACTCCAGGGACTCTGGTCTCGTTTGACTCAAGGGACTCTTGTCTCGGTAAGATCATCGAGCACTCGCTCATTTGGCTTTGAAATGCTATAAGCTTATTATGTTTTATGTTTATGTGCTTTTGCATGCAACATTTTAAGCTAATGGATGAGTTGGAGTTATTTCACAAAGACAACTTGTACTTGTTTGTTGATATGAGAACCTGTTGGGGGCAAGTGTGAGGTTGGTGCACCCTAGAACCTGGTTTAAACCCCCGTGGCAATTATTTTCCCAAGGGTTCTATTGTTTGTTGCGTATTGTTTGAATTGACATACTAATTAACATAAAATAACGTGCGTTCTCTTTTCCTCTCTTTTTCCGCTGCGTGGGGAGGCTGTGTTTTGTGGGTGTGGCGTTTCCTGATATGCATATTTCGCTTTTCTGTACAGTTAGAAAAGTAGTTCTTATGCATTAAATTTTACAGTCTAGCTATAGCCATACACTTGCTATAATTCAGAAACATTTTACAGTCTAGCTACTTTCATTCTGTTAGAAAATTAATTCTTAAAATTTTACAGTCTCTTTTTTTCATACACTTGTTTTAATGAAGGAATATTTTACAGTCTTGTTATTTCTATAAAGTTAGAAAGTAACATTTTACAGTCTATGTATATCCATTTACTAGATATTAAAAAGGATCATTTTACAGTCTTGCTATTTTTTTATTTAGTTAGAAAAGTTATTCTTAAACAAGAACACTTTTTTTTATTCTAGCTCTTTCATACAGTTAGAAAAGTAGCAGGTGTGACTTCGCCCACACTACTTTTACGTAAAATTGTGTCCTCGTTCAGAGGGACTTTGAACTAGGAATGTACAACAAAAACATCAACTTCGTGACATCTCTGTGATTGATTTATCTGAAGCAAGGAAGATTATTTAAGCATACAAAAAGAGTTAACAATGA
The DNA here is from genome assembly GCA_038501625.1 of Corbicula japonica. Taxonomy (NCBI): domain Eukaryota; kingdom Metazoa; phylum Mollusca; class Bivalvia; order Venerida; family Cyrenidae; genus Corbicula; species Corbicula japonica. The sequence goes on from JAZAYU010000004.1 coordinate 130,621, forward strand.
AATAAAACTAAACTTAACTATTACAGTATTAAGGTTTTAATACATAATTATAAATAGTGAAATGTAAAGTCTTCAGCAAATTTATAAAAGTAAACAATCTTGAATATTTTCATATCGCATTTTGTATTGCAAAAATGAAAAATAAGCATAGTAATACCTAAAATGGACCTTTATTGACATTTTATGATGTCATTGAAAGATATCAATTTAATTCCAGTCTGTCAGCCGGCCTGAACAATCATTTGAAAATGCTAAACGGTATTTAATGAGATAATATACAATAAAATAAATTGGTTATTAATTTGTTATTAATTAGTTGGATGCTTAAAAGATTGAAAGAATTTCCTCTTCTCTCTTTCTTGATTGTGCGACTGTGTGACGAGGGTGTGACTTCTGAATGTGGCAATTCCTGATATGCCTATTTTACTTTTAAAAAGAAACCAATCACGACAACACACATATATCAAAATTTACCCTATATTAATATAAAAAACACCAGAAATGCAATCATACCAAATCCGCTTACTCGTTACAATAAATGAAAAGGGAGCTCTTGTAATGTAGTGCGTTCTTACAAAGTTCTCAATGTGAAATAAACCGAACACTTTCAAGTTCCCAAAACATTTTATATCAGTCTTTAAGCTTTTAACAGTTTATCTATTGCTTAAACCAATTTTCTAAAACAGTTCTTTCTTATAAGTATAAATTTTCTAAATACTTTTCTAAGTGTCATAAATTTCTCTTATTTAAAGTTTAGTAGTTTATCCATGAGCCTAACAAACCCTCCTCCATAAGGCCTTACATGGTGCGTTCTGGCAGTCCGTGGCCTTTCTCTTCTATTCAGGTCAATATCTGGGTTTTATTCCCTACACTAGACTGTGCGTGCAGACGTATTACGTTTTTGAGATGACAGTTTGACCTAAGGAACTTTTTCGATTTGATTGAGCCTGTAAATTGGCAGTAATGTAATTAAGATAAAAAGGATATTTTGAAAGCCACCAAACACAACAAATATGAAAATATTGCATGCTCGGTTTGATTGAGCATGTTCACGGGCAGTAATGGAAACGCCCATGCTGTCTAGCCCCGGGTTCATTGCAACTAAATATTTACACCAATAAACAGTAAAATTTCGATCCATTTCAAACAATGCATATGGCGGGGAAAATGTAAACGCGGTATTTTTAGATTAACACCATTCCATGTTCAGTGGTATATGGTCCCCAGATAAACGAATATAAATCCTACATATCACAGACAACGCGAAAGGCGAAACTTAAAAAGCAGGAAATATATCCTTGGGGTGATTGAACAGTATTCAAATCTGTTTTGACCGGGATATTCAAACCACCTAACTATAAACTTGCCGAAATGTTAAAACAAAAGTAATTCTACAAGTACTACTTACATTGTACCTAAGTATCGTTTTCAACGACCTTCAAAGACGTAACTGATAACAGCACTGATTGGATGTACGTAGAGACTTTTACAGCCGCAACACGGCATAAACAATGCTACAACCACCCATCTTAAAACATGCTGAACTATAAAAAGAAAAATGAGGTTGCCCTTAACGAGAAAACTATGGACGGACCTGAATAGAAAATTTACTCGTTACTAGTAATTTATGAGATAGCTGCATATTTTTGTGTACAGCGCTCCTCAATGCTTACACAAATATATGTATCGTGCTTAACGGCCTTCAAATGTAGTAATTGATATCAGAACACACTAAATTCTTGCTTTTTGTTGTATTTTGCATCTTTATCGCGTGGAAAGCGCAGCGTCGAAAACACGAATGAATATTATCAAATAAATGTCAGATTTAGAAATGCATAAGAAGATAGTGCATATTATTATCAGATCTACACATAACAAAACATGGAAAACATTGCGAGCTTTTATAGGCAACCGTGAACAGTGCCTATTGTTAGACATGAAAAGAAATTTCTTATAATTTTAGTAGTTCATTAATTAACACGCTTGACGCATTCTTCTAGTTAGCAAATAACTTCCTCACACCATCGGCTTCCTTATTTTATGATGCTGCCAACCATTCATATTTTTAGATAATTGTTATCCGACACAATATGAAGTTTCTTATACCTCCGTAACTCGGCATTGCAAGTCGGAAACAATACTGGAAAAACGGCACGTTACACCATTATGTGCGAGTGTGAAAACTTATTAGATTGTGATTATCAGACTCAAAATGACTGCTTTCTGACTTAAATCCTTTTTTAAGAGATCTTGCTGATAACTGGGAAACTTTATTATCCAATACTTTTGTCATTGATATAGAGAGGGCTTAGTTTATGAATGTCATTAATGACTTTATTGAGAAACGTAAAGAAATATTTAAGAAGTATAAATACTGAATGATTATTACCTGGCAATGTTCATGTTTTAGAGAATATCATCAAGTATTCTTGCGGCGATATGTAAAACTAATGTCAGGTTTTAAAGATATTTGAGAAAGTTACTTTTCTCCATTTAGTTTCAAGGTAAAATATTTTGCTGTACCGTGTGATATATAAAACATGATACTATCATTATTATCTTGAATGATGACCTGAAGATTGTAAGATGAGAGTTAATTTGATGTCAGTGGTTTTCTAGAAGTTTCATACATCGATTCACAAAGTTCTGATTTTTAAACAGTATTTCTGTGTCAGGCGAAGAGAGCATCATTTCCTATAAACAGAGCATACACGCGTCAATAAAACTTCATGGAACAACAAGTCTAATAAGTCGAATGTCTAATATTTTAAAAACTTGTAAGAAAAAGTAGATAGTCCAATAAGCAGAAGTCAAATCTCTAATGAGTAAAATGTCAAATGGCTAATACGTAAGTTTTTGAATCATGAACAAGTAAAAAGTCGAAAGTAGAATAAAAAAGCCGATGTCCCACCAGTAATTTAAAAAAAAATTCTAATTGCTTATCGCCGAATATGCAATTATTAAAGATTCAAATGTCTAATAAGTAAAAGTACAACGTCAAATGTTCAACAATAAAATGTCGACTAATGACTAATTTAAAATGTCGAAACTCCAATAATTAAAAAGACGACTGTCAAATAAGTAAAAAGTCAACTGTCAAATAAAAAAAGTGTAATATCCAATAAGTACATCGTCGAAAAATATAAATAAAATTCGATGAAGAATGAGTAAAAAGTAAAATTTCCAGAAGGTAAAATGTCTAATTTTTCGATAATTGAAAAAGTCCTATTTAAATGCCCATTATGTAAAAGTCGAAAATCGAATGTCAAAAATGAAGTTGTATTTGTGAAATAACTCCAACCCACCCACCAGCTCAACAATAATCGTGCAAAAGCATACAAAAATAAAACATAAGTTTCCTATAGCATTGAAAAGCCAAAGGGGCGGTTACTCAATCACCTTACCGAGACCAGATCATCTGGAGTCAATTCAGCAAGAGCACGATGATAGAGATAAAAGAAAAGATGGAAGCAGTAATGGAAGACGTTTAGTGCTGCTCAACTAGTACTACTGGCTTTATTTTATTAACTGATGCAGACGTTCTTATATCTCCTGTAAGGCGTTGCAGAAACTTTTGCACATTTGCACATTAAATTACTGCAAGCTTTTCCAAACTTCAAAAAGAATAAAGATTTTCGTAAACTGCAGATTGTCTGATCAGTTCAGCCGGCGTTTAACATCGATTCAAAACAGGACATGCCTTGAACTCATTATCTTAAGTCATCGAACTGAATTATATGTTGTAATTTTATCCCCTAATGAACTTGTACTTCAGATTTCTATGATATTTTGTTTATAAAATTCTATCATAGGGAAATCGATACACACGATAAATTTTAATATGGACATAACCTTAACTGATACATATAAACGTAGTTTATATATTTTACATAGCCGTTAAAATTCAACAGATAATATTGTTTCGGTGGAGCGACGTTAGTTAATTGCCTGTGACAAAGAACCATGCTGCTTGTTCCGTGTGGCGGCTGTAAAAAGTCTCCCCGTACGTTCAATCAGTGCTGTTATCAATTACGACCTTTGAAGGTCGTTGAGCACGATAATTATATACTTTCTTAATAGAACTTGTAAAATTACCTTTGTTTTAATATTTCGGCTAGTTTTGAGATTGGTGGTTTCAATTTCTCAGCCAATATGGTTTTGGATATTGTTCAATCACCCCAGAGGATATACTTCCTGCTTTTTTTAATTTTGCCTTTGGCGTTGTCTGTGAAATGCAGGATTTATATTCTAAGCTCCCCTGTCGAAATTCTAGTCTGTTTAGTTCCGCCAATTGTTTTCGCGTTTAGGGCAAACCTATTCTTTATCTGGGGACCATACTCCGCTGAACATGGAATGGCATTAATCTAAAACAAATACCGCATTGAAGGTTCAACCGCCATATGCACACCAGCGTTTGGGATGGTCAAAACTGTACTGTGTATTGGTGTAAATATTGAGAGGCGGCGTAAGCAATAATATGCATTAATATTGCTGTCCATGAACATGCTCCATCAAACCGAGCCTGCAATATTTTCATATTTGTCGTGTTCGATGGCTTCCAAAGTTCCCTTTTCATCTGTTTCGTGATATTGACTTTATCCAAAGAATTTCACATTGACAACAAACGATAAGCCAGGTCAAACAATAAGAACAATTCAAATTAAAAACATGATTAAATCATGGCAGTGATTTGTTTTAGAACATCATAAACTACATGAACAAAAATTAAAGATAAGTCTTCTAGGGTGGGGGCAGAAGAAAAACGGCTACATATGCTGTTGCTTAAAGAGAGATTATATCATTACAAATTCTACGGACAATAACAGTAAAGTGTAATACCGATAATATAACGGTGCATTTCACATAGATACTTAAGTTCAACAAAAATAGTGTGTGTATACAGTACATTGTTAATAAGAAATACATTAAAGCAAAATTCTGATTTTTGAAACAATACACGTTGATTATTATAATTATATAGATTTATATTCTAGCATAAAATATAGCATACGTATTCATTAAAATAAAAAAACATGTCTGCCGAGAAATTAAAATTGTGAATTATAAGTAATAATGTTTTCCAGTTAGAAGATACTAATCGCCTTCATTTAGATTTAAACAACGATGACATTCTATAACTTTCTTTCAAACAAATTTAGCATGTTATTCTCACATGGAAGATTTTTTAAATTAAAACTTTTATACTACATCTACATTACAACGACTATGTTTTTCAAAGAGTTTCGGTTTTGGAAATGATTTTGATTTGGTTGAAGAACATTTTATATTTGTGAAAACAATGGGCTCTGTCGTCGAATTGAATAACTGTCATCTGATGAAGAGTCTATGTTTAGTCGGACTTAACAGTCCACCGAGGGCATCCCAGTTCCAGCTTCGACAGTAGCGTTAGTAGAAACCGTATTAGGAAGTGCTTCTTTCGTCACTCCTGCCGGATTAACCGCGTTTGGATTTGTCGAGTTCACCGAAATAACAGCAACCATGGTATTTGGAGCCGCAATAGTCTGAAAAGAAAAATGAATTTCGTAAGACACCTGGAATGCACGCTAAATAAGTTGAAAAAAACGGAAGGAAATCTTATATGTTAGTTAACATTTTAAAGGTACTTTATCCATAGACTATTTTGTAGACAACCTGCTGTATATCATAATCGATGTCATTTCATTTAGGATAACCAATGATTTTGTAACTTAAAATATTTGTTTTAATATTTTCTTTAAATAAATATGACAGAAAATGTTAGAATATTCTAAATTTTCTCAGTACATGTAAAACACAGAAAACAGATTTAACAAAATAACAAATAACTTGAAAGTCACAAGTCAGTAGATGATAATTAATACTGTTACTAAAGAACTGTTTGACTATCACTTTTTACCACTTGAATAATTAAAAAATCGAAATTGTACTGTTATGTAAATCTGCTTTTGTTAAATAAACCACTGTCTTCTAAACGATAACGAAGTGTATGTTATTTTACTTGGCCAGAAAATCTGTTAATGAGTGACACAAGTGACATATCATCATCCATTACAATAACACAGAATATTATGTTCATGTTTCTGCAGAGCAATAAAGAAAACAATATTTAAATGAAACCAGGTGTGGTTCTTTTTTGTAAGTTTTGTTCTTTAGGTACTCACAATAAAATAATACATGAAATCAACAGTGTGCAAAATGTGTTTTAAATCTGTGTTGTTTGTTGATTTTTCAACTTAATCGTTAGATATTTTGTGAAACAAACCTGAGACATTGAGGCATCTTTCTTTGTGTTTTCTCCCAGGTCAGACTGTTTAGAAGATCCTTCCTGGATTTCTTCCCGCCTCACCAACATATCCCTTAGACCCGCGCACGGCAAACTTGCATAGAAGCCTTTCCGGAACTGTTTATTCGTTGCTACGTATATGATTGGGTTCCAGACGACCTGTGATTTGGCGGCAGCTGCAGGAATCTCCGTTAGAGCCAGTGGAATGGTGTCCGGATTTCCAAACGTCTGCCAGAAGGACATGACTGCGTAGGGGCTCCAACAAAACCAGTAAACACCTAGTTTAAAACAACAAAACCAGTAAACACCTAGTTTAAAACAACGAAACCAGAAAACACATACTTTAAAACAACAAAACCAGTACACACCTAGTTTAAAACAACGAAACCAGTAAACACCTAGTTTAAAACAACAAAACCAGTAAACACCTAGTTTAAAACAACAAAACCAGTAAACACATACTTTAAAACAACAAAAGCAGCACACACCTAGTTTAAAACAACGAAACCAGTAAACACCCAGTTTACAAAAAAAAAAACCAGTACACACCTAGCTTAAAACAACGAAACCAGTAAACACCTAGTTTAAAACAACAAAACCAGTAAACACTCAGTTTAAAACAATAAAACCAGTACACACCTAGTTTAAAACAACGAAACCAGTAAACACCTAGTTTTAAACAACTTGATTTTGATAATTTTCTTTTTTAACGATTACAGTTCAATTACGACTGCCGTAGCACCTTTTTAATGACATATTATCTTGAAATTTATGTGAGTTACTTACTACACATGATTATACAGCTTTTCAACATGCGTTTCTCTATCCGAAGATTTTTCCTCGCTACTCGACTTTTCAGGTCCCATACCATATTCTTGTTGACATTTCGTATCTGAAAATAGATTTTCGTTATAAACCGACATTCTACTGCGGACAGATCCTTGTCTCCTCAAAAATAGGTTAAAGTTCTCAAAAAACACATTTTAAAAGCTTTTCACTAAAACAAAACTTTAATCCCAACGTTGATACAACTTGTTTGCAATCACGCCAGTTTGGCCTTTTTGCATAACGGATTAGATAGGTAACTACTGTAAAAATACAGGTTCTAATAAGAGTATATAGACTTAAGGATCAAATCAATTAGCCATCGAATAAACATTTAATAAGCTTCGAATGCCCTTATATCATCGAGTTAAATATAATTTTAATTCTACAGAAATACTTGCATCGCGTGCATTTCTTCCGTTTTCTAAGATTTACTACTTTTAATTTGCTGTTGTAGTGAGTGCATTTCCGAGTTTAGACTTGAATTCTTCATTTTGCTAAGAAACCTTGCTTTAAGAATGTCTACTTTAATCACAAGTCTTCATCTGAGTTCATTAAGCATTTGTCAAACGATCGAACATTGTTGAATCATGTTACAGTAACGATTTGATAAAGGTGATGCGTGGCAAACGACAATTTTAAAGAACTTGTATTTCTATGTTTTTGTTTTATAAAAGTATTTAAGAAAAATTTACATTTTTTAAATCAAGTCACCAAGCGATTTTCAAGAAAGTAATCGTACTTTCCTTAACCAACACGTATGGAAATCAAATTAATTAAAACATGCTTCAGGCAATGATTTGAGTAAAAAGGTGAAATATGCATATCAGGGATCGCCACATTCAGAAAAAACAGCCTCCCCACACAGTCAAGAAGAAGAGAGAGGGAGAGAGCATGGTTAATAAAATGATCAGTTTTTTTTAAAAAAAAGGACACCACTAACAATAAACAAAAATGAGAACCCGAGGGGTTACCGCCTTTGCACGGTCAGTGGCAAATCAAATTGCCACTGGGGGTTTAAACCAGGTTCTAGGATGCATCAACCTCACACTTGCCCCAACAGGTTTTCATAACACAAAACAAGTACAAGTTGTCTTGGTGAAAAAACTCAAACCCACTTATCGGCTCAACAATGTTGCATGCAAAAGCACACAAACATAGACAGACAGATAATTTTATTTCCATTAGGCTTAAAAGCCCATGAGGATAACAATTTGCATAATACAAGATAGCGAACAGCAGTCACAAATATATAAACTTGTTACAGCACAACTATTACAAGGTATATTAATAATGGTATAAACAATTTCAGACCTATTTGTTTCTATGACACAACATCGGAGAAGGTACTTATTTCAAATAACAGATAACAGATCACTTTAAATTGTCAGTATAATACATTGTACTATTATTAATTAACCCGTTTCCGCACAGTTACGCATTCCCATGCCTGTGCGACCAGTGCAGATCCAGTTCAGCCGGCACATCCGCGCCGTCTGATCAGGACCTGCACCGGTCCAAACCGCTCGTCCTAGCAACCAAGGCACATCTACCCGGAAACGGGTTAACAAACAATCTAAATTGATAATATCCTATTCAAAATTGCATGACTTGTTTACAAACAATCATAATTGATAATACCATATTCAAAATTGCATGACTCGTTTACACACAATATTACTCAATAAAATTACATATATAGCTTATTAGTTTCCACCATACATAAACATATTTCTATTAGAGAAGGCATTGAAAGTGTATATACCTAATTTTCTGATTTCACTTTTGTTATCTGTACTCAACAGTTCAACAAATTTAATCATATTTGGTCTATGCCAATACTTTTTATTTATATATTTCTTTCTTAGTTCTCTATATTGCCTGCATTCCAATACAAAATGATATTCGTCCTCCAATAAATTACAGATAACACATTTTCTGTCATTTAAAGGAATGCTTAATGGTCTTACCCATCTGCCAGCTTCAATTTGTAACCTATGGGACGAAACCCTTAACCTTGTTAATGCTTGGCAGAATTTATTTATATTAAAACAATTTAGATAAGGCTGAAATTTAAAAGATGCAATATTTCTATAAAATAATGCCCTACTTGAATCATTGAGTCTAGCAGTCCAATTTTGAACAAACTGATCATGTAATCTTTGTTTTACTAAATTAAGAAATAAAGCAGGGCTGCCGACCCCTTGAAATAACCATGCATCTGCAAAACCAAGTGAACATAACAAATTTTTTAATAATGTACACCAATTAACAATATTATGTCTATTTTCCATATCCATTTTAAGTATGCTATAGATCTTAAAAATATATTTATTTTCATCTGTTTGTAATATGCGAAGCCAATATTTCACAATATTGTACATTTGTACACATCTAAAAGTAGTACGTCCACATTCACCATAAATGAAATCATTCTGCGTAGTTTTCTTAACCCCAAGTATTTTTTTACAATAAAGCATATGAACTCTTTCAATTGATGGGTCAGTGCCAAAACCACACACCTCACTACAATAATTCAGAATGGGAGAAACAAGCTTGTCAAATAAATCTAATTTGTGTTTAGGTGATATGTATGTAAATTTATATAAATATTTCTCTAACTTAAATACTGCTTTAAGAGCTTGTTCCGAAAGAGTTTTTTGTGCTGTACTTAAAGATCCACCACAAGTAAAAACTATGCCTAAGTATGTAAAATGTTTCACTATTTCAACCAACTGACCATTGTAATAAAACACTGTTTCCCGTGGTATTGAACCACCCCTTCTAAAAATCATAATCTTGGTTTTATTTACGTTTACTTTTAATTTCCAGGTATCACAATATTCACTAAGCAAATACATACTGTTTTGTAGTTCTTCTGCTGAGTTTCCAAAAATAACAATATCGTCAGCATATAGCAAAAGAAAAATTTTAAACATATTAACATCAACACCTTGCATATAATTATGAATAAACTTATCTTCTAAATCATTTATAAACATTGAGAATAGAAAGGGAGACAAACACTCACCCTGTCTCACCCCAAGCAAGCAGCTATATTCTTCACTTAACTCATTACAGTATTTAACTCTGGACTTAACAGATTCATACATGGATTTTATTATATCTAATAGTTTTCCCCTAAGACCTAATTTTATTAGTTTATACCATAAATGTTCCCTAACAACATAGTCAAACGCCTTAGTAAAATCAACAAACAATGCAAAGAGTGGTTGCCCTTGGTTTAAGAAATGTGAGATCAGGCCATGTAACACATATACATTATCAACAGTACTCATGTTAGGTCTAAAACCTGCTTGTGCCTCAACATAAACATTATAATTTTCGGCCCATGTTTTTAATCTATTGTTTATAATACGCGTGAAAAGCTTACCTAAAGAACTTAATAATGTAATCCCACGATAGTTTTCAACATTATTTATACCACCTTTTTTATGCAAAGGTATAACAAAACCTTCTGACCACCGCTTGGGAAAATAGCCAGTTTCGAAAATTTTATTAAATAATATCAATAAAATAGGGCTCAATACCTCTTTACCTACTGTAAAGAATTCATTAATCAATAAGTCTGGCCCCCCTGATCTGTTATTGCTTAACTGTTTTAAAGCGCTACTAATTTCGTCTAACGAGATCAACATATTTAATTCATCAAACATTATTTTAAATTCGTTATTTTCATATCTCTCAATAAAGTGTAAGGTCTCCTCATTAGGTGTAAAGAATTGATCTGAAGGATTGTTTATAGCTTTGAAGTAAGTTTCAAAATTTGACAAAGGTATATTTGATTTCTTTATCCCAGATGCCTCTTTTAGCATATTCCAATATAATTTTGCATTTTTAAATCTTGCATTTAAAAGTTTTTGTGTATTATTTTTATCAAAATTAAATCTACAATTTCGCAATGTGGTCTTATAATCTGATCGAGCCTTCACCATGTTAATTCGATTAGTGTCATTTTGACATACTCTATATTTATTTAAACAATATAAAAATGCATGTTTCTTTTCATAGCAAACTTCATTAAACCAAGGATATGAATTCTCTTTTATATGACAATCAAATAAACTCTTATTATTTTTACACTTTTTTATAAAAGGTGCAGCAACATCAGTAAATATATTTTCTAGCCGACTAATACATGTATCAATATCGCTAACGCATGAACATAAAGATATATCATTGGTTAAAGTTGAAAAAAGTTCACTTGTCTCGTCGGTTGACAAACTATTAATGAACACATCCTTAAACTCAGGGTCCCATATATATTTAAAATCACAATTTTGTGTCTCACATGACTCATTTACTGCAATATCATCAACACTAAACAATTTAGAAAATACAAAGTTAGCTGTTAATAAACAGTGATCAGAAATAATATTTGGATCACCCACTTCAAAACTGTAAACACAATCAAATGTGTTTGGTTTACATAATAAATAATCGACAACACTGCACCCTCTGTTATTTACAAAAGTATATTTTCCTATGTTGAAATCATTACCTTTTCTCCCATTAACAATTCTGTACCCAGTCTGCTTGCAAAAGTCTAATAGACATTTACCATTATTATTAACATGTCCTTGATCTTGTGAAAATCTTTCTAAAGGAACATCTAACTGATACTCGTCATGCAAAATATTTAAATCAAGGAGAGTTAAGTTATCTTCAACAACATAATCTGGCAATATCGAAGTGCGAGCATTAAAATCTCCAAAAATAGAATAATAACCCCTATTTTGTGACATATTTTCAACATGTACAACACTGTCTATTAATCTATCAAAAACATTGTTTTCAGTCATAGACTGCCTGCTACTGTCATCTGGAATTACATAACACAGCCCAATATAAAAATCAGTATCTAATGAAAGTTTAGTAGATTTTATTTTAACCCAAATAATATCATCTTGTGATGTTTGAAAAAGCATATCATCTGTTACCAACTCATTTCTGACATAAATTATTACACCACCAGAATTACGTTTAGCAGTATTCTTGATTGTGGTTCTATTTAAAACGAAATGTTCAAAACCATTAACATGTAAATTTGAAAACGCATCTGTCCATGTTTCTGTAAATAACACAATGTCATTTTCTGCAAAAACACATCTTAAAAAATCAGACTTGAGTTTATCAGTTCGTCTAGAATATAGACCATTAACATTCAGATAAGCACACCTAACAGTGACCTTCTCCGCAGTCTCCTATTTACCCGAAGACTGCGGAGAAGGTCACTGTTAGGTGTGCTTATCTGAATGTTAATGGTCTATATTCTAGACATATAAAACATAAGAAGCTAATAGCATTGCAAAGCCAATTCGCTGATTTTGGACAAATTATGTCTGTATCATATTTTTATAACAACAAAATGGAGTTTTACTATTTTTTTATTATAAAGCGACTTCGGACTAGAATTGAAATAATCACAAATTTAAATAATCTTCGCATTATATGGAATTACATTCTTTTTCTTGTATTTTTCAGACTCGCAGATTATTTAGGAGTACAACGGAAAAAAATGTTATGTTTAACAGCTATTTTTGTCTACACGATCAAATATGTTGACCCGAGTGTAACACCTGTTTCACCTAGTTTAAACCAGACATGTAACTTACTGAATAAATGTCTTGAGCTCTTTTCATACAGTTTTATTATAAGTATGAATTGTATTAATATTTTTATACCTGAAACTGTGGAATGGAACAAGTTTTTGTTTGTAAAATCAATTAATCTACTAGAAAACAGCATCATTCAGATATAACAAGCGGTATCTTTCAATATATTGAGGATAACTAAGAAGCTATAACTAAAATTCATTAACGACAGTGTCCAAAATGAAAGTTGGGTGAAATTTATTTATATTAGTGATAATTTATTTAAATCATACTACCTTAAAATGTAGTAGTATAAAAGTTTACACTCGGGAAACAAAAATACATGAACAAATATGATTTATTGTACAGGAACTAAAGTCAGAAACATTTACATACATAAAATGTCACAATTAGTGGAAAAGCACAGTAAAGTTGAAAGTTTACAACAAATTCAGTAGCACCAAAACCCAACTTTTGAATATAAAATTTGTATTGCGGCATAGCTTTCACATTTATAATTTATATGAAAAAGAAGGAAGTTATACCTGCACCAATCCACAACCTCTAAACCATCACTTCAATCCACAACCTCTAAACCATCACTTCAAAACACAACCTCTAAACCATCACTTCAATCCACAACCTCTAAACCATCACTTCAATCCACAACCTCTTAACCATCACTTCAATCCACAACCTCTAAACCATCACTTCAAAACACAACCTCTAAACCATCACTTCAAAACACAACCTCTAAACCATCACTTCAAAACACAACCTCTAAACCATCACTTCAAAACACAACCTCTTAACCATCACTTCAAAAAAGAATCTTTATTTTCTTTTATGTCTTTCCAAACAAACAACAATAAAAATATTTTAGACGCGTCACTTGAGGGTTGTAGGTGGATACTTACAAAATAAAACACACACGCAAACTTAATTTTTCATTTTATTCTAACTAACAAACTATTTTGTTGTTTGTGGAGGATGAGGGGTAATATATGGTATTCAGGCATTTAATTCACCTTCCCTCTTTATTCTCTTAAACCGATGTTTTACTTTTTGAAATATTTCTTTCAAAACTCCAAATAAAACTTTTAGGTGTTGGGGTTGGACACTTTCAGGGGTACCCACCACTTCCCTAAATTTTAAATTATTATTATTTTGTTTTATTTATTTATGACGCTAAAACAAAAGTTATATAACAGCATACCACGCACATACTTTAATCAGAAGTGTTGAGAGTGTAGAATTGACAAGCGTTGAAATTCAACAGGCCCCATATTTAGACTAAAGATCCCTTTAGTGTATTGAGCAACATTACAGTTTAATTAATTATCTTTTATGTAAAGTTTCTCGCAAATATTGTCATATCACCAAAATATAACATAAAATCAAATTTATTTGTGTTTCATGAGACACACGTGAACTAAATTTTAATACCATGTTTTAAATATGTCTTTATAGTATACTTAGACTAAATAAATATGTTCCGAGTGTAACAGTGAAAAATATACCAGATTTTATGGCATTAACAAGTCGCCTCAAGTTACTTTAAAACTTATTTTAGAAAATGGTATAGTTTTTCTTTATAAACATCTATATTTTGATAATAAATGTACATGCATCAGCACTAATATTTAAAGAGTAAAAATCTTTTTGAGGCACAGTATGCATAAATTTACTTTAAAAAATACAGAATATGTATTTTTCTTCAAAAAGTGTAGTCAGATGTAAATTTTTGTGTTAAACAGTATTTTTATTTGTAAATGTTAAACAATTCATAAATATTTGTTAGAAACCTCTTAATTTAGTGAATATGAGAGTAAAAAAGTTTAAAGATTGTTTGAGAATAATTTGAATTCATTGAAACAAAATGTTTAAAAGTAAAAAAATCTGTTTTCATATACTTTAACCCTTGGTGATTTTTCAAAATTCAATATATTACTTACCAATTTTGAATGATATTGCGTACAAATATATCATCCTAAATTTAAACCCCCTTTGTCACGCTTTGTCTTCATTATTTTCACACCAACCTAAATACGTAAGTTGTGTTGCTAATGCTTGTTTCCTCCCACAGTAGACCACGATATATTCCCGGGATCTCCAGGCCGTAAAATCTCCAACCAAGGAACGGAAATATGGACCACAATATTAAATCATCATCATGTTTGTTCTATAATGTTCAGTTACAGCATTTACATATATATCGTTTTTTCTTGTAATACTCTTGTTATTTAATGTTTTAATATTAAAGCTCCTTGCTCATCTAATTCCGTTTACCGACTATTTCTTATCACTATATAGGTGCATTACATAAACAAAAGGGCATCTTTATTGAAAAATACAAATTACATTTTGAAAGTCATATTTCTCACAGAGGAGTATCACTAGTAAGCGAGGTTTACTTGTTTTAAACTTTATAATGTTTTTCGAAACTTTTCATCAGGTATATTTGTAAAAAAAAATCAAACTGAAATCGGTCTCACATTTATCATCGCATTCTAATTGTGGCATTTTATTAGTTCCTCTTCTCCATTCTTAAACTGTTGTATTCAATGTTTATACTTTTTCTTTTTCTTGTACCAGACACCACGCAATCCTATTTCATCAAGTAGAGACTGAACAGACTAAGCTCAGTTATAAGTATTTGTGAATAGAACGTATATAAGAGTCAATGAAGCCGACAGTCTTTAGAGTGCATAATAAAAATCAAGCATCTTAGGTCGGAGACCCGTTTTAATTTCTGCAAGTTTTATCGCCGATACCCAAATTTAATTCAAAAATAAAAGTGCAGTTTAAAATCACTATTGCAACAAGGTATTTCACAGCTAGTTTTTATGGAGATTTAATTTATAAACAAACTTAAGAAAGTAAAAGGCAATGTTAATTTCTCCACGTTATTTGTAAAAACCATCTGTAAATTCAAAAAGAAAGGTTACCAACATGATATTGTACAGCGCTCCGAATGTCTTATGATTAACCCATCTACAGTTGATCATTATGCTTACCTTTTTGGTTGCACGACGGTGGCGGAAGGGTTAGAGAGTTTATGAATGATTATGAGGAAATCTTTAAAAGAACCTAGAAGCTCGATTTGTTTCTTTTATCCCTGTCATTTTGTTCTTGCTGATTTGACTCCATGTGCTCTAGTCTGAGTAAGATCATTGAGTACCCGCCCTTTTGCTTAACAATGCCATAAGCTTCTTATATCCTTTCCACGACCATAACGTATTTAAACGTGACAAAATTTTGACTTCCCAAAACCCGACCCTGTTTTAAGGTAGGACGCCCGAAACGTATTTAAACGTATAAAAAAAATCGCTTTTCAAAACCCGATCCTGTTTTTCCGTCGGAAACCCGTCGATTTTTATTTCTTTTTGTTAAAAAGTCCTTACTTTGGCTGCTATTTAAAAGAACACGGAATCATCGATCAGTATTTTTACTCTATTAGTCCTTTGAACGCATCGCATATTTTCTCTCAAATATCATTTAGTAAGAAATTGTTTACATGTGACTTAGATAATCTGATAATAAAATTAGTGATTTTAAAAAGTCAAATTTTAAGAAAAAAAATCTAATTACAGTATTGCTGTTTCTTCATCTTTTATTGTCAAAATAAAAAAGTGCTCAAAACAGTTATCCATTATGTAAGAAAATACCTATATCTACCTAGTAATTACTTAAAAATGACATTTTTTGCAATGACATAAAAATTAATGACTGTTAATTAGGTTAATTGATTTACGGAATTTTCCGTTACAGTCTTCCAGCGATAAACCGAATTTTTCGGGTTGGTTTCTCCCAATACGTAAAAGAGCGTTGAAATTCGGGATTTTAACGCACTATTTTTGATATGCATATTCCACCTTTTTTAACAGAAGAAAGACCGTAACGTTAGATTACGTGTTTTACAGTTTTTTAATCGCGTTTCTTACCATGTTAAAATTCCGAATTTTATTAAAAGGTAGAATACCTGTAACCGACAAATGCGTTTATGCTTTATTCAAACATACGCTTATCAACGGGCATTATTAAATTTTTCACAGATTTACGTTATAGGTTTTAAAATCGTAAAAAAGCATACGTTTAAATACGTTTCGGGCGTCCTCCAGTAAAACAGGGTCGGGTTTGAGAAGTCAAAATTTTGTCACGTTTAAATACGTTTCGGGCGTCCGTCCGGAAAACAGGGTTGGGCGCGGAAAGGATATTTAATAAATATGTGTGCTTTTGCCTGCAACATTGTTGAGCTGATGGGTGGGTTTTAGTTGTTTCACTAAGACATCTTACACTTGTTTATTCATATGAGAACCTGTTGGGGCAACTGTGAGGCTGGTTCACCCTAGAACTTTGTTTAAACCATTTTTTGTCATTGTCAGTAAAGGCGGTTACCCCAAGAGTTCTCTTTTTTTCTTGATTTTTGTGGTGTCTTCATTCTTATAAACAAATGGTATTGCTCTCTTTTCCTCTCTAATATTAAGCTGCGTTGTGAGGCTGTGTTTTCTGAGTGTGGCGATTCCTGTATGCATATTTCACTTTTTTCAATGTATAAGTGCGCCCATTAGTGTATCCAAGTATGCTGATTCTGTGGTGACCACGAGTATCTTTATGCATTGTAGTACGTTCTAGTGTTATTTTAAGCCTTCCAGGTCAAAAACTATATATTAAAGCAATGAACAATACAACTCATGAGCGATACTATGGTAATCGGCTCTTACTACATACAGAACCTAAATAGAAAGTAAATATGAACTTCTTTATTTAGAAATGTTGGGTAACATTTGGAGATGCTTCTAGTTTTATCAGTTTCACACTTTCCCCACGAGACCTCGTTACGTGAACCGATATGGCGTCATTTTATACAGCTACACGTGCACTATTACCCAGAGAGTTCTTTATTATATCGTCATTGTTGTTTATCGACGCGCTTGTAAGATATTACTAATAATGTCACCCTGGGATTTTATTCCTTGCATCTATACTATTAAAAGAATAGGTTCGACGATTTGTCGCAAAAACATCGCGATCTCAGCTTTTCTACTCTATGTCGCCGAAGCACTTGTATGTAAGCATCTACTGTTGACATTCATCTTTTTGACGTATGCACTGATATTTACGAAAATAGAGAATATAGCCTTAAAAAAGTACGGGAAAACCACCAATGCTAAAAAAGAAATCCAACAAATACAATTTGCTTAATTTAATCGAACGATTACTGACCAGTCTCACTTGCACTATTTGAAAAGAAGTCTGGGGCTGATGTATAGCATAACTATCGCACTGACTACCATACATTTAAAATCAGCAAATGTCGATGTTGTTGTGATCATCTGTTATTAAGATCCCACATAGGACTGGCACACTATCTGGTTTTTTTTAAAACATGCTCTTATTAATGTGTGTGGGAGGTCTAATTATTGTGGTCCTTTTAAAGCGGGATTCCCCTGCATTTAACTACAGGCATGACTTTCTAATGTAAATAGGTACGTTTTCTAAACCTGCGCTTGCGCGGGTCCTAATTTAGTATACACTAATTAAATGGCGGTTGTTCAGATCTGTTTTTACATACGAAATGAACAGTATTGAAAAAAACTATTGTTTATTTTGTTAACAATTTATATTTTGAATAAAGCTGTTTAACTCTGTTGAAAGGAAATAAGCATTCACCGTACCTGCAATCCTTGCCACCACATTGCTCAAAGCTCTGTCTTACAACCGTAAAAGAATCATTATAGTAAATATATTGCGAACAGGTTATTGAATAATATTAAATATCTATTTTGGACGATTTAAACTCAATAATGTTTCAATTAAATTCTTTTCAGACGTTCTCTTTGTCAGCTTAGGAGTCTCCGTATTGTACATCTCACTTCCTCATAATTAAATCAGTCTCATTGAAAAAAAAGTTTTTACGGAGACATATTTATACAGAAAATAAAGACGGCATTATTATCGAACTACCTCGATGGTTGGTTTTTATTATTTATTCAAGATAATAAGCAGTGTCCATCTTTGATCAACAAAATAAATCCTGATGAACTCGAGTTTCATAAAACAAACAATTCACGACAACGTAGTCGGAACTGCATGGCTATGTGCTGTCGACGTACGGTACGGGTTAGCTCCTCAGTAGAGGCAATATCATTTCAGAAAATCAAGCTTTCTTGGTGTACATCTTTAAACTGAAAATGCTAACTTAATATAAGATAAAAATAAGATTTTGATTTTAATATTGCAAATTTCAATAATTAGATGGTGATGTCACAACATCTTATTGGCTTTATATTTCACAGCCAGTTCAGTTGTTAGAGCTTGCAACAATTTTAAAGATCTAAATTAACGACAGAATTAAAAAAAAAAACAAGAATCCCTACCACCAATTTAGGAAAACCGTATCCAAATTTTATCGTTAATTTAAAAAAAACTGCAGTTTAAAATAGCTGCAGCAACAAGGCATTTCTTAACCAGTAATTTATGATGTTTGATTTATACATTAAAACAAATAGAACGCAATTTCTCCACTTAATTCGTAAAAGCCATCTTTAAATTCAAAAAGATATTTTTCCAACATGATTTTCTACAGCGTTTTGCATGCTTGGCGATTAACCCATCTACTGATGATTGATTTGCCAACCTGTTTGTTTGCAAGACGGAAATTTAAGAGATAAAAGGGGTTTATGATAGTTTCTATCAAATTTTGTAAAGAACAACGTAGATGCTCAATCTGCTCTTTATTAGTGCCATCTTGCTCTTATTGATTTAATTTCGTGTGCTCATTAAGTACCAAATTTCCTTGACAATGCTTTAAGCGTCACATTTAAACCGTTTACGAACTAGCAACTTTCATTGGAAAATTTGATTTACATTTCCGGATTGTATAATATATGAACAATAACTGAAAGTCAGCGAACACAACAAATACAAGAGATTTAAGGACACGAACTGAAAGAGAGATGAATGTCTTGGCACATTAAGAATAGTGTATTTTTAAGGAAACCTCGTTTACCATATTGTAACAGGTAGTTTGAATCAAGCAATTCGATTTATTTCTTTCATCTTTCGTAACATAATATGTTTTCATGTTTTCATAAATATATCTGAAATAGTTCGAAATGAGTTAATTCATTGTAAGTTCTGTTCACGGGGTAACGATATTCCCAACACAAAGGAAACATTATTTTATATATTGCTTATTTGTAAAGGTTCCTTTTTCATTTATTGCCGTGGTTTTATGATTTTGTTACATGGTAATAATCATTATATAGACTATTAACTATTGACCGCTGAATGAAGAGATTTCCTGATTTGATATGTCACATTCATGTTAGTTCGAATGAGATATTGATTAAAAATGTTTCAAACGAACAATAGATCTTTTTAAGTTTTCATTAACATTGCTGAATAATTAATTATATTTCTTACCGTCATATAGATGTAGTAGTAACAATATATCATGACACCAAACGGAAGAAAGAAACAAAATATGGTTATTGTAACTACATAGGTTGTGTTGCTAATACTTGTATCCTCCCAAAGTAGACCACAATATATCCCCGGGGCCTCCAGGCCGTACGAGCTCCACCCAAAGAATGGAAATATGGACCACAACATTCCGAACCCGAAGCAACCCAAGACAGAGAGAAACGCAACTCGCTTTGTTACGAGGGCTGCCTTTAATGGTTTAGCAATCACAATATATCGGTCAACACTTATTGCAGTTAGAAGATAAAGTTCTGACATTCCAAATGTGTAAACTATAAATCCTTCCCAGTAACAGAAGAATTCTCCGTGAAACCATTTGCCATTGAGAGCTGATGTTGTAGCCAGAGGGTTTCCCAAAGCTGACATACATAGGTCACCGACTGCCAAACCAATTATAAAGTAATTAGTAGCAGATCTTAACTGCTTTGCTTTGTAAAATGTAAATAACACTAAACTGTTTTCAATAACTCCAAAAATTCCAACAAATAGAAGAAATGTTCCAATGAGTTGGTGTCCCCATTTTGGATAGTTTAGTCGTTTGATGTCTAAAACAGAAAGTCCGGAAAGAGAATCAACAGCGGTAAGATTTGATGTATTAGAAGTATTCAAATACATTTTATTAAATTTACATATGTACTATATTCTGTGAATATGAATCATTCCCAAGCACTTAGCTTTTATTGAAACGGCGATGTCGCATTGTCAACTATATATACGAGTAGGTCTGAAAGCGTGTGACCAATAATAGAAAGTCTATGTCGTGTCTGCGTGAAATGGTCAGCGTTCTTAGAAGCATTGTCATTAGATGTATTGTTCATTACTAAATATCAATAATTTGCATGTTTTCCGGGACATAGTCACCCAAGTAATTAATTTATTGAAACAATTCTGTAACTTTGTGCCGTACAAAAATCTGTGTTTTCCTTTATGAAACTCATATGCATAACAATTAGTGCACAAGAATGCAACCAGTATTTATCGTTTAGTGGGACATTTCAAAATAACGGAAATATTTATTATTTGTTGAACATTCGTTTTATTATTTGCTGGTGAAAATACGTAAATGAAAATAATTAGCATTGTATTTTCAGAGGGAGAATTAATAAAGTTTGCAAGCAAACTCTAACCATGCCAGTTTGATTTTGAATAGATTACAGTGAAATCATGAGTTTCGTGGGGTACTTATCTTTCGTGGACGGATCAATAAGCGAATTTCAAACCATAACGAAATATAATGTTACATTAAATTGTAGGTAAACATATACTGAAACATAAAAACACGAATTTAAGAACTCAAGAAAATATCGTTTTACACCCATGAAAATAAATAACATTCACAGTATGAAAAAGTATTTGAATGGAAAAAATATTCAAGAAAGTTGTTTTTACGTTTATATTATAAGACAATGAATATATGACTCTTTGTGAGGAAGAGAAAGATAATTTGAAAACTAAAGTAACAACAGAAAATGACTTTATTTATCTATATAGATTATAATTTAATCAAAACAATAACAATTTCAAACAATAACATTTTTGAAATTGAAAATGACTGTTTATATCTATTTAAAGAAGTGTCGAATGAAAGACATAAATGAGATAAAGACAAATTCATTACCGGAACCAAAATTTTAAGACGTTCTTGTTTAGTTAAGTTGAAAGTCTAACTCAGTGTTACGCTCGGCATGTTTCACTTTGGATCCGATCATCATCAAATACATTTTAATTTTCTTAAGAAAGTATATTTAAAGATAAAACAGTGAATTCGGCCTTGCCAAATTATTAAAACAAATACGCGATCACGTATCGTTCGTTATAAAACAACAAACCAAAAATACAATTCTAATGTACAATAAAATAACCTTTTTTACAAATTATTGAAATGACTCCTTAATCTTGTATTTTTTAATTGATATTATTTTGCTACACTAAAAGCATGTGGACCAAATCGTTACCATAGATCTTCATGTAAATCACGAACTATGTAACTCTGCAGTTTAATTTTAGAAGGGTGCAACTATAGACTTTTGGCTTTTTATAGCTTGCCATATAGAGATTGCAGTTGTTAATGTTTTATTTGCAATAAGGGTTAATGGAGAACCTTATGCTCTTACTGATCGGAGATAAATCAAAATAATTAACACTCCATGCTATGATGTGTGTGCGCGTGCGTGCGTGCGTGCGTGCGTGCGTGCGTGTGTGCAGGGTCTATTCCGCGTGCGTGCGTGTGTGCAGGATCTACTTATTGTATAGACCCTGGTGTGTGTGTGTGTGTGTGTGTGTGTGTGTGCGCGCGCGTGTGTGCGTGTGTGTGTGTGTGCGCGCGCGCGTTTGATTTTGCATGCAACATTGTCGAGTTGATGGATGGTTGGAGTTATTTCAGCGAGACAACTTAGGGATAGACTTGAGGATTTATTAAATATAGATAATAACCATTTTCCATCACTGGTTTATAAAATTTATCCTAATGAACTACAACGTAATAAAGCAAACACTTCAGAAAAACAAGCACATTTTCTTGATCTAAATCTTTTCGTTCAAAATGGTAACGTCACTATTAAAAAATATGATAATTGAGAAATTCTAGTATTCAAATTTTCCGTTATTAGACGGCAATCATCATCGTGCAACATCGTACGTGATTTATCTCAGCTTGTTCGCTCTTCCAGAGCTTGTAATGATGTTAAAAGGAAAGGTACTATTCAACACACGCTTTTCATGTGCAACCGTACCTAAAACAGTACATCTAGATGTCAGACACTAGGCATGTTTTATGAGGCCCATCTGATTTTTCAACCGCATAGGTGCATAAACACAGTAAAATTACATTTTCAACATCACTCTTTACAAATTATCAAGTAACCATAACCCTCATTTCCATTGCTTTTTAAATGTCTGTAAATAAATGTGAAAATGGGTTTTGAATTTACATTCGCTTGTAAACTCATAATCTACTAAAGTTACAGAATTTGCAGTCGGGCCTCAATCACAACACTTCATTGAATACAGAAACAATTGTTTTATAGTTACTCGTCTAGTCTAGATCAAAGCAGTGCAAAGAATTTAGAAGCAATTTTGAAAAATAAAAAAAATGGGCGTATAGCCAAGTTGTTTTTATTTCGGTCGTAATTTTGATCCTAAACGATCTAAATTTTAGAGAAAGTAAGACCTTCTTATCGAAATAACTTCATTATTACGTATTTCTAAGATAGCAATAAAGTTATAATTATGCTTGCAACGTTTGTATAAATGTTTCGTCAGAACTCGTGGCCAACTTGCATACTCCTGTGGGCACAATAATACACAGGAAAAGTGGGTGTCGCCGTAGGATGTGATTTTTCGATTTCCAGTTGGCAAGCCACAGTCTAAAAACAATAGAGTTCTTTCACATTGTTACCTCCCCTTAGCGCTCTCTAAAATTGAAGAGCATATTTAGTCGATCAATGCACGCGAGGGGGCATCGTTTACTTTTGTTAATATGACTAAGTGATTATAAAACTAAGAAAATGTTGATTAATCATTTCAAATTTATAAATAAGTAAGTTCAGTCAAACAACGAAGAATAAAAAAAAACGTTATGATCATTTACAAGCACATCAAGAAAGTTTATGCGCATTTTAAACATTGTTTATCGCGGTACAGTTGTTTGCCCGGTTCCGGAGAATTTGTTAGTTCCGAAGGATTCCGAATATTACTCACGTATTTCCGGTTGGCGCCTGTTGGCGGAGAAATATATGTTGACAATTATTTTAGTCAAACATCGATTTATATTTGTAGTGATTTTCAGAAACATTAATTAACATTACGTTTATGAAATAGAAATTCAAAACGTGCCAGGTATGGTAATTTTGCATTAGTGAGTCGTGTTGGAAAACCGCGTTCTATAAATACTCGAGAAACCAACATTCCAAACGTCAATTATGTTGCAAAAGCTGAATCAATTTTTAATGTACAATCATTACAGATGGTATAAATACAAATATTGGCTGGACGAAATTCTTTCCTTGTACAAAACTTGCTGTGCAACGAGGGTGACCCCCTTTGACCAGTTCCGGTGGATCATTAACATTTATTCATGATTTTTCTTGACGAGGCACCAAATGGAGGAGCTTCTTGCAAACACGTTTGTCATTATAAAAGTTAAAGAGGAAACAATTTTAACTATTTGTGAATATGTTTGATCAGAATAATATCCCAAAAAGAAGTGTTTCCAACACGACTCACTCATGCAAAATTGCCATACCTGGCATTTTGAATTTATATTTCAGTAACTTAATGTTTATCAATGTTTCTGAAAATCACTACAAATATAAATCGATGCTTGATTAAAATAAACTGTCAACATACCTTTCGCCGACAACAGCTGCCAACCGGAAATACGTGAGTAATATTCGGAGTCCCCCAGAACTAGCAAATCCTCAGGAACCGGGCAACCTTCAGAAAGCGCCCTGAGTCGCTTGTAACATTGTGTAGCTCTGTAGGCAGTTCTTTTAATGCTGGAATCCACACAAGAACTGCATTTACATCATGCACATTGGTATACTCAAGATCAACTTCCAAGGAAACATACATTGGAGGCTTGATTTTGAAGTGATGGTAGCCTTAAATAACCGAGTGTTGTACATTAATTCTAAGCTATTCATTGTGATATTAAATGCAGATTTTGTCCTTTTGGTATTTTACTTCACGAAAAAAGTTCAAAATATGACTTGACCAGATGTTGCAGCAGCACCAATGAAAAGAAATCCCCTTTGGCGCCTCTAGCAATGATTTGTACCTATGACTCATTTTCCACCGGAAGTGACAAAGGCTCGTCGGAACTAGCTAAATGCTAACAGCGCTAAGTCAACAAATTGCGGACGATTTTTGAATGAAATGGAAAAAACGAAAATTCTATTTTATAGATGAGATATTTTCCTACTTATATTCAAAAAACCCTTTTCCTAGATCGACCGTATAAAACAGTTTATGTACAAGATATGAAACATCCACCGGAACCGGACAACTAACTGTATTTTCAGGACGCGAGTATCCAACGGATTTGTTTGTGTTTTTAATGAAAATACACACGTGAAATGTGTTTACTAAAAATAAATCTGTATAACTGACAATTCAGACGAACATTATCGGATATTTTACCGTTTTAAGGCTTTTTTTTTGTAACGCTATAATTTATAGTGGAATGAGACATAATTATATTCTTATGTAGCTCGTCGGCGACTAGGTTGATATGTGTTTTGCTTTTGAGAAAAAGTTTACGTATTTACATAATAGAATGATTCCAGCTACAACCCGAGAAATCGTTAAATTGATTGAACCAAACGAATATTGCCGGACGGCAGGCCAACCAAAACCTATTTTTAAAAAAATCAAGAGAGTTTGTTTTTTTTTTAATAAAAACTATTTTGATGTTGAAGTTCGTAATTGTTGTTGTTGAAGGTTTTGAAATATAACATTTTCATTTCTGTTTAAAATCAAAATGACCATGGACCAAAACAAATGAACGGGACTGCGATATTCAGGTCCAAGTTTAGTTTTATGACACTTAGCTGTTGTGTACATGTGTGCCCGAGGCAGCGTGTCACTATCACGTAATCTCTCAACAGGGTCTATTTAATCAATTAATCAAACTAATTAAATAGACCCTGCTCTCAATAAACAGGAAATTTTGGAGCCGTGACCAAGACCAAGTTTCTTAATATTAATTAATATAATTTTAAAACCCATTCTAAATTCAGTTAAATTTATGTTTCATTAATTATCCTTTTCAATATTTTTAAATCCTGAGATTTTGCCTGAAAATCCTTAGATCCGGAGAAGAACCTTACGGTCCGGAGATTTCAGATAAAATCCTGAGATTTTGGAGGTCTGCGGACATTTTATCTTCTTTCTACATCATTCCCGTAACACGTAGATATTCATGAAATGCGACTTAAACTAATGTCTATTGACTACTCACGAGGTAGCAACGACGATCCATTCTAATATCCTAACTACAACAGCCTCGTTTTTAAGCGTCCGATTTTTTAACGAACAATGTCTTCAGACGTACTGATCGCCTTTGCGAAATCAGAGCGTCTGAATGATTGAGACTTTTACTCGTCTTGCTTTCCTAATGCCTAATAGTCTCAATCATTTGGACGCTCTGATTTCGCAAAGACATTGTTCGTTAAGGCGGCAGTAAACGGTTTTTCTGATATATCGCAAAACCGAAGAATCACAGCCGACACGATACGTCCACTTGCTCCCTACTAGCACATACCTGAAACAGAAAGGGCACATAACTGCATCACAATGACATTCAGTTTTATGGAAGCATATTTGTGCCACAACTTAACCATATAAAATAACGTGAAAAAAAATGGAGGATTTCTTATAAAATAGGTTTTTTTCGCTAAAACAGATAAATTACACATGAAAGAAATTAACACGAATTTATTCCTGATAATGCTCTAAATTGCCTCAACATAAAGATATAGTATCCATGAAAATAATCAAGGATTTCACGAAAACAGATTTTGATTTCTCGAAAACAGATAACTTTTCATAAACCTTGAAAATTTCACAAACTTTTTTTGTCGTGAAAATATAGATGTTTTCGCGAAAAAAAAACCTTTTTATTTGCGAAATCCTCCATTATTTTCACGCTATTTTATGTGGTTAAGTTGTGGCACAAATATGCTTCCATAATTTTTAGATAACTGGCATCTTTCGTGAAATTGTTACGCTTTCATGAAAAGTTATCTGTTTTTCGTTTCACGAAATCTGATTTCGTGAAATCTTCCATTATTTTCATGCAAAAATATATTTCGTGAAAATTTTAAGGTTTCGTGAAAAGTTATGTGTTTTCGTGAAATTCTCCATTATTTACATGAAAACTTTATCTTTATGTTGTGGCAGTTTAGAGCACTAACAGGAATAAATTCGTGTTGACATAACTTTTTTTTGTCGTGAAAATATGGATATTTTCGCAGAAAAAAAACTTTTTTTGCGAAATCCTCCATTATTTTCACGTTATTTTATGTGGTTAAGTTGTGGCACAAATATGCTTCCATAGTATGCCCCTTGAGAATTGCAAGTTAAACTGAAGGCAGAGCCAGAAATGTATTAGTTTCGCATTTCCAAGCACCTGCCTCACACTGAAAGTGTCAAGGTCAAAAAGAGCATGTCAGGCAATTTTTGGGGATCCTAGCTACACATGTGAAACTGCAAATATAGCATCTAAAACTATTTTAAAGTGCCATGAAGCTTACAGTTTGCCCACTTACCTCTTATCTTCAAATTTGACCGGGGCCAATTCGCATCTATGGCTACAAACTCTTTACTGCCTCCTTAAGAGCAGAAAGTGATTTCCTTTAAGCCATTAACTCATCTCTGTTCAAGTTTAGAACCTTTTCTGAGCAAAATGAGACCAAAACCAAGCCAGTATCTTCATCCTGGCAGTGTAAAGAGCAAATGACTATCACCACTCACTTTCCAAAACTGTCAGGCAATTTTTGGGGATCCTAGCTACACACGTGAAACTTCAAATATAGCATCTAAAACTAGTTCAAAGTGCCACGAAGCTTACAGTTTGCCCCACTTACCTCTTATCTTCAAATTTGACGGGGCCAATTCGCATTTATGGCTACAAACTCTTTACTGCCTCCTAAAAAATCAGACACTTCAAAACGAGGGTCTTAATTAGGATATTAGTATGGAGCACCGTTGTTGTCTCGTGAAAACGGTGTTTTAGACTTTCGCTTTGCCGACAGTCTTGAGCTGGAAATACGGCGACACGGACTTTTAAACTGTATTATTGCGCACACAGACGTGTTCAAGTAAGCTGGTTTCTGCGGTAACCAAGAGATCTTATGAAGAGTTTATACAGACGTTGCAATCGCAATAGTAAGCTTATTGCAACCTTAGAAATATTTTAGAGTAAAATCATTTCAATAAGAAGATCTTTTTTATCTAAATTTTGACCGTTTTGGATCAAAATTTCGTCTGTAATGAAAAACTTTGCCCTACAACCTTTTTCTTCGGTATCCCTAAGATAATTTCCTAATTCTTTGGCGTACCCTAATCTTCACCTTAGAAACATTTTATACTGAAATCACTTAGACTGAATTAAAATAAATTCTATAAATTTTTCAATAACGAAAACCCATGTTAAGACAATTTAGAACTGTACAAAATAATTAAAGCTTAAAAATCCCTAAATTTCTATTTGTAATCAAACACAAAAACGAAGCATCGCAAAGCAAAAACAGTTCAAATGCCCATATCGTCAAAATAGTACTGATAATATTCAAGATACTTTAAAAGAACTTTTAATTATAAAGAGACAAATCATATTTTATTTTGTCATCCATTTTCGCAACCATGAAATTAAAGGCCAACACTTTTACAAATATCTCTTACTTAGTACCTATGTTAGACAAGATGATCTTAGATATTGTTGTTAGTAACTCATTACTCAGGGATTTAGTGTGGTTTAGTGTTGCTTTGTTTTTGTGCTTGGCTGCAGAATTTAGGAATTTTTAGGTCAAACTTTTTTTTCTTTACTGTTCTAACTTTTCTTAACGTATAAAAAATGAACATACATTAATAAGATTTATTTATGCAAAATTTGATGGAACTGCATTTTTTCCGTTCGGGAGATCTTGATATTCTTCTCGTTTTTATCAATCACAGTACGATAACAACTGCCATTGTATATAACGTGACAGTGTAAAACCATGATCAGGAAGAGGCAGCAACGGCGTATCATATATTTGCATTCATTTATGAAAAATGGAGTAGGCAAGTACTTAAACGTCCTTCGTTTTAAAAACCATATACCTGATTTTGTAGCTTGATATCATATTACATAAATTTCACTTTGCCCAGTGTGTAAGAAATACGGATAAAACACTGTTAACTAATTTCATTAGAAATCGCGATTGATTTTGGATTTGTTTACCATACAAAAGTGCCACCTGTCGGTCAGACTTTTTATATAGCGAAGTCTCTAGACGTTCGTCAGAGCAGTGTGACACTGATCAAAGACAGAACGTCTAGATGATCTAGACTAAATGCCTAACCCCCACATTCCATTGACCGTCAACCAAAATTACCGATGTCTTTAAAGATTTTCAATTAACGTAACCATAACAGAACAATTTTGAAAACAAGGTTATCGGTATTGTCCAACAATATTGACCTGGCACTTGATTAATTTTCGTAAAGGTCATTGGATAAATACTGGTATATAACCAGCGAATATATTGATATATTTGTTTAATTCAGACGTGAGTGAGGTGTGGTGTACTGGTTTACATTCCGGACTACCGATGGATGTGGCGGTCTTTGGTTCGAACGCTTGCATATAGCACATTATGAAAATACACTTTATTTAAGGGCTCGCCACACTCCTCCCAATCCTATTCATCGATTAAAAGAAAATTATCAAAATTTCAATAATGGCAAAATGCCGTTCAATGAAACTTTGCACAAATGGATGTTACTAATGTATCTTGATTTTGCATACAGTAAGACACGTTAGAATAGTAAAGAAAACAAGCTGAACTTAAAATTCCTTAAAATTCTATTTAAATAAATTCACAAAAACTAAGCGATACAAAACATAATTTTAAATTCCCACGTGAGTGCAATGTTACTGACAAGAAAATGTTGTGTACTTCGTTAAAAACTTTCAACTACTTAAAGAGAAATCAGAGATTGTCATCCGTTTACGCGACCAGGAAGCGCCTAGAAAATTGAAGGTCAAACACACTTTTACTTATATCTCGTAAAGTTTACATATGTAAGTCACGAGGACACAATAAATTGTTGTCAGTATCATAATACTCATGTGGGCATTTAAAGTGATGTTTTGTGTTATTTAGTTTATGTGAATTTATGTAAATAGAAGTTGAGGGAATTTTTAGATCTCGCTATTTTTCTTTACTGTTCTAACGTGTCTTACCATCTGCAAAATAAAGATACATTAATAACATACATTTGTGCAAAGTTTCATTCAACGAAATTTTGCCGTTATTAAGATTTTGATAATTTTCTTTCTATCGATGAATAGGATTGGGAGGAGTGTGGCGAGCCCTTAAAGTTTTTGTTTTGGGATTTACTTTTTAGAATTAATTTGATATCGTTTTACTGCCTCCGAATTTAGAATACCTTTTAAACAGTATTTTTTCTACCAACATATTTCTGATATTATTCAACTGTATAGGCTAAAAATGCAATTGACTGTTACAGTAGCGCATACATGCTAACTATCCATTATAAAAATACTACACAGCTAGTATACGCATAAAAACGGACGGTGTGGACGAGTTATAGGAGATTGGCAATTTTAACATAAAGAAATTGGTTGAACCAGGATTCAAACTGACATTGAGATTAAGACTTTTTTGATGAATTGAAACACCTTTACCAATTGCGCTTAGCGGGCTTCTTACTTTATACCGTTTAATACTGGTAATATACATTCATATCGAATTAAAAATAAATCGTAACGTTTACGGAATTAGACGACTATAGGGTAAATTGCAAGAGTGCCAGGTCAATATTGTTTTTTCAATATCAACATATCAAATAATAACAAATTAAGGAAAATCTTTTGCAAGTTTAATCACTGATACCCAGCACGGTATTTCACAGTCATTTTTATGGAGTTTTAATGAATTTACGTAAGAACAAAAAGGAAAAATGTTAATTTCTTAGCGTTATTCGTAAAATCCATCTTTAAATTCAAAAAAAAAGGTTACCAACAAAATATTCTACAGCGCTCTGCATGACTGATGATTTAACCATCTACAGTTTGTCATTATGCTTACCTCTTTGGTTGCACGACGGTGGCGGGGGTTTAAGAATTTATGAAGGTTTATGGGGAAATCATGTTAAAGAATATAGAAGCTTGATTTCTTTCTTTTATCCCTGTCATCGTCTTCCTGCTGATTTGAATCCAGGTGTACTGGTCTCTATAAGATCATTGAGTACCAGCCCCTTTGGCTTTAAAATATTATTAGCTTCTTATGTTTTCTATGTGCATGTAACAATGTTGAGCTGGGTTGGACTTATTTAAACAAGACAACTTGTACTTGTTTGTTCACATAAGAACATGTTTGGGCAAGTGTGAGGTGGGCGCGTCCTAGAACCTGGTTAAAACTCCAGTGCGGTTACCCCAATAATTACTTTAATAGTTAATTGTTTGTGGTGTATAATTTGAAATTGATTCTCTTATAAATTCATGCTCTCGTTTTCTCTATACTTTGTTGGCTGCTAGGTGTATGCTTTTTCTCGTTGTTGCAATTCCTGATATGCATATCCCAAAATAGCTTGTAATTCCTTAAAAAAGAAAAAGGAAAGAAAACTACAGCACGTATGTTTATGAACATTTTACTGTTGTTAAAGACATACTTTGGTAACTTGTATGCGAAATTTCAAAAAGATATTTTTATCATAAAGAAATTGCGAACAATTTTACAAGGCGACCTACCGACCAGCGAACCACGTCGCAACGTCATTACAATGATCACACAGCATACCATTACTCCTTCCTGAACTTCCTAGTCTTCAGGGTAATAGGCACCGTTGCGGTGCCTGTCAGCCCGAGTATTGGATACATTAATTTAACACTTTGATGAAGGACTCTTAACGAAGGCAAAGCATTTCTGATCTCTTCGCAGTTCTCAAACGTGTGAACCCAGTGATTTTTTATGCCAAATATTGGGAGAAATAGGGCCCCATTCCCCCCTCAAAATAGTATATATTTTTCCCCCATCATAGCCATGTCCGATAAAAAATTCCCCCTTCGCTGGAGTCTGTTACAGACCGTACTGAGTCAGGATATGTTTAATGGATACCCCACTGATAGACAATACATTGACAAGAATAATTGATAAAATTGCAGAGGGAGAAAGAGACATTTCACTGTAGACCACTGACTTTCTTTGAATTAAAAAATCAGTGAACCCTTCGTTTTGTTGTGTTTGACAGGCTGCAAGTATATTCCAAATATTCCCCCTTTCCTTTGTTCACGTCGCAATTTTCCACCTCCAAAGGGCTGCGACCCCCTTCCCCCAAAAGTGAAAAAAAAACACTGGAACCATTAACTGGAATTCATGAAACGTCTATCTGGGGGCGAGGTCCTGCGGGGTTGATTGATTCCAATTAATATTTCCGTTTCGACTTGCGAAAAACTTTCAGAGTCACTTGTATACCGAAGCTCTAGATTGTAAGCAAGTCTCTTCACTTGTTTTCATTTCCATAAGTGTGTCAATTGGCCTCATTTTGCTTTAAGCACAATGATCAAAACGTGAGCCGCTGCTTCTTCTTCAGTCGTTAATTTCTTAAGAAGTTCAAGTTTACTCATTACCATGAAATGAGTACTACTCTTATACCAATGATGCTACCTCTTTGAAACGTTGGGGATTGATGTCAGAATGATCTGCCTTTCAGGCAACTAACTTTTAATGTCTAAATGATATTGTGTAATGTATTTGTTGTTTGAAGTGAATGGCTGAATTCCAAAATGTAGCGTTTGTTTACGTCGGCCGCCGATCGCTAACGCTAACGCGGTTTAATAAATAGTGTGAATTTTGCATAAACATATGTTAAGTAGTTTTTTATTCAAATTGTCTACGATTTATTAAGAGAATCCTCGTATTTAATTTTATTCATTTTCAATAGATTTAATACATGTTTACACCGACATAATATTTATTTCTGAGACAAGTCTGAGAGTATGACTTCTCTGTTTTGATTTGACAGCAAAGCTTACAGATGTTTTCTGATGCAGACATAAATTTTCTCAAATGGATTCGATGACACCAGAACTAAAACTTAAATATTTAACCTAAAAATACTGCAAGCAAAAAGCATGAAGTCTAGAGCTTAGATATTTGGTGTGTAAAAGCACTTGGTTATTATATCCTTTACTATTTCTGATTGTGCCAGATTTTTAAAACAGTGGTATCAGAAAAGATGCGGTTTGAAACTGTCTTTTTCAAAGAATATATCCAAAGAATCCTCTGTGAAAAAGAAAATGATTTTGCCCTAGTGTCATTGAATCCATTTGAGAAAATTTACGAAACGTCTGCATCAGAAACCATGTTTTAAATTTTGACAAGATGCCTAGATGTCAAGCTAATACATAGAAGTAAAAGTTGTTAAGACAATAAATGTTATGCCGGTTTACACAAAATCTTCAAAAGCTTTTACTTTAAACATGCTCCTCTGCAAACCATTAAAATGTACATGAAGTAATACGAATGCATCCAAACAAAACGTTCAATACGCGCTCATTTCATTTTTTCTTCGTTATATCAGAATGTGTATAAATCTTTCAAAAAGATGAAAATGGGAGTTTTGGAAGTCATCGAACACGACAAATATGAAAATATTGCAGGCTCGGTTTCATTGAGCCTGTTAATGGGCAGTAGCGAAAATGCATATTACTGCACACCGCCCCTTAGACCGGGGTTGAGCTTAACTCAATATCAAACAAAGTAAAATAAATTATGCTTATCAGGGATCGCCATAATCACAAAACACAGCCTCCCCACGCAGCGAAAAAGAAAAGAGAGGAAAGAGAGCACGTGTTAATAAGTATGTCCAATTTAAAATAATACTCATATGTGACAAACAGTGCTTTTTACCAATATTTAGAACTTTAGAACTTGTGGTATCGCATTAAGGCAATAAAATTCATACTTTAAAGAAAGTGTGTCATAGTCCCGACTAACACATAAGTGCAGTTAACTCAGTTAAGTTTGTTCTACATTTTTATAGCAGGAAAATCCATACACCCATTTTTAAACAGCCCATCTGTTATTTACATGGTTCTCATTGATATTTATACGGGAAACATATAATCCATAAATAAATATCTGGTGCTTTCTTCGAATCCATCTATGGTCTCCTAATCTATCAGTCAAGAACTTTGACCAACCAGTATGTGTCCGTTTTATGCAGAAATAACGTTAAAAACGTTCTTTTTGTGGCTTGCAATAACTAAATTTATCACATACCTTCCGGTGTGGGAGTGTAGTAACACCCGTTATATATTTTCGATATATAACTAGTTATATATCGTAGCCGAATCACAATTCATCCGCGTTATCGGCGATCAAAACAAATTTATGAAAATGACTTACTTTTGCCATCTGACCACTTCAGGCAAGCAAGCAACTTCTATAAGGAACTTAAGATTCCCTTAAATTAATAATATCCACGGGAAATATAACTTTCTGACATCTTGATTACTCCGTAAGATAGCAATACAGCGCCGAAAGTCTATGATGAAATTCAACAACAGCAACAAAGCCATTTTCATTTCGTTTTAATCGAAAACAAAATGACCCAGACGCTGGTATCGTTTTCAGAACATCGTCGGTGTGATCTTACAACATCCCCGAAACAAGATAAAAACACTAGAAACACATTTTCAATCCGAATCATAACAGGGGGTCCAACGTATTTGGTTTTTGCGAAAAAGTAAGTGAGGGACATGTTCTGTGCGGAACAAAATGGCGGAATATTGCATTTCCAGAGATATTTTGACCTGGTAAGTAGGTTTATATTACTGTTATCGAAATATAAATACGCCTACCCGGAGGCCAGATGTGTAAGCTCCACTCGGTTTTTTAACCTATGTTTGTAGAGGCCTTAACAAAAAAGTTATTGAATGTATGTACTGAAAGATTGTTTGTTTACAAAGTGAAAATAGAAAATTGCGTGACTTGAAACTGTGTTTTTTTTGTCAAAATATACCGTTCTTGGAACTATTTTAGCTAAACTATTACCCAGTTTTTGCATATATTTCTTCACGACGACTTTTGCACTTAACATGGGTACTTAATGACCATTTTTTTAAGTTCAAACACCTTAAATGTTTGCCGTGGAAGTGGTAAGCATTTTTTGTTCGGTGCAGAATCTGAATAACACACTCGTATGCGTTAGGTATAAGTATGACAATAACTGGTAACAAATGTTTATAATCAAAACAAAAGCCGATTTGTTACCCAAACATACGTATGTTCTTATCTATATATGCTTATGGACAAAAGTCTTGTCGGTAGGAAGTTTGAAATTTTTTGCATGCCGCAATTTCAACTCATTACTCCACCGGCAGTAGTGGCTCAAATTCTTAAATTCTTTTTTCATTAATGCATAAAAATGTCCTCTTTTTCTATTGATACCAAATTCATGTCTGTAGAGCAATGTGAAATTAAGATTTCACGCTTTCAAAAGATATTATAGAAAACCATACCGGACAAGACTTTTGTCAACGAGTAAAATTATATGTACCTGTACTGGTAGTCTCAAAAATAGCGGCGCACCTCTAAATATAGATGTAAACTACAACTCTATTTCTTATCCCAGGTGTAGAGGTGCACCTCTCTAAATTCAGAGAACACCTCTATTTCATTGTTTGGACATATAGTAGCACCTCTTTATTTTGACCTGCACCTTGAAATATAGAGTTGCGACTCTAAATATAAAAGCGAACCTTTAATTAGATATACATATATTTAATACACATAACGACTGGTTCAATATTACTTTGAACCCAAATAGTACTTCATTTATTTAAACATAACAAGTCAAGAAAACAGTCATCATTTTAGGTGTGGTTGTGCCGCAAATACGCTTCAAATGTTTGTATGGCATGCCTCAAATTGTCTTTTTTGTGCCCCTCTTCTCAAAATGCAGACTTCTTATATCTTGGCATCGTGAATTGTCTCGATCTGAAATAGGTTCAGAGACATATGTAACAACGCCATAACCATTTACACATTAAGGTGCGCCTATATATTTATAGGTGCTCCTGTAATTTTTTTTGGTAAACTACTACTAAGTACTATACTACTATAGTACTACTAAAAAGTAATAATGTAATGAACACACATCAGAGGCAGAATAATATACAAGTGTATGTGGTAGGTAATTTTGCGTAACAAATACGAGAGGCATTCGTATTTGGGTAACAAATTGGCTTTTGTTTTGATGATAAACATTTGTTACCAGCTCTTGTCTTACACTTATATTAACGCATTCAAGTTTGTTATTCAGATTCTGCACCGAACTAAACAATGCTTACCACTTCCGCGGCAAACATTTAAGGTGTTTGAACTTAAAAAAATGGTCATTAAGTACCCATGTAAAGTGAAAAAGCCGTCGTGAAGAAATATATGCAAAACTCGGCCTTAATTTAGCTAAAATAGGTCCAAGCACGGTATATTTTGACTAAAAACGCAGTTTCAAGTCACGCAATTTTCTATTTTCACTTTGTAAACAAACAATCTTTCAGTTTATACATTCAATAACTTTTTTGTTAAGGCCTCTAGAAACATAGGTTAAAAAACCGAGTGAAGCTTAAATGTCTGGCCTCCGGGTAGGCGTATTTATATTTCGGTTACAGTGATATAAACCTAATTATCAGGTCAAAATATCTCTGGAAATGCACAAAATAACGAAATATTCCGCCATTTTGTTCCGCACAGAACATGTTCCTCACTTACTTTTCCGAAAAAAACAAATACGTTGGACCCCCTGCATAAGTTTATATCCAACAAATTTCAATGTTGTCATATGCCGCTACGAAAGTTTACACAAATGACGTCATAGAGTAGATCGATTTGTTTAATTAAACACAACTTCAGAAGCCTATAACTGGTAGATTCTTTTATCTAGACTCTAGCGCAGTTAATTTTATTTATTTATTTTCACTTATTTTGGCAAATAGGAAAACGGTAGGATAAATTTTTTGGGGACTAGCTTATATATCACCCGATACGACCGAATTACACACGTTTAAATTTCGCTCTACTAGGCGATAGAAAGGGACGATTAATGGATTTTGCTTGTGTTTTTTTTCAAGGTATGTGATAAATAGAATACATCATTCGTGTTCATTTTATACTGAAATTATTAAACTCGTCATCTAAATCGATATAAAACTTGGCAAAAGCCTCGTTTTATATCGATTTAGACGACTCGTTTAATAATTTCAGTATAAAATGATCACTCATGTTGTATCCTCTATATTTTGCGTTAAATAACAAGCTTTTGCATAATTTATTTTCATAACGATATAGTGCAATTGCGCAGGCAAAACGTCCCTAAATATACCGCACGAAAATGTATATTTTCACAAAAACGTGTTTACGTATTTATAGGAACCCCTCTTATTTCTCTAGGGTCACAATAAATGAAAATATTTGTAATCATTTAGTAAAACTTTGTTGTTAATATAGTTCAGAACCCATAATTCGTCCAGAAAATAGTTCATATGTCTTGCGGGCGCATTGATATTAAGTGTGAAAAAAGTATTAGCAAGTCAGATATTCCTGGCATTCGTCCATTGCTCGAAAATTCTTTATTTAGCACAAACAGAACAACACTTATTTATTATTATTATTATTATTATTATTATTATTATTATTATTATTATTATTATTATTATTTTCGAAAAAAGTCTAACTTAATAGCTGTGAAAAACAACCAAGAACAACAACTAATATGTACTGCTATTTTTATCACACATTTCCAAACACATTTTCTATTTGTCGGCATTATCCAGTTCAATCTGGGTCATAGTGCATTCAGACAAGTAAAAAGAAAAGAATTTTATCATTTGAAACAAATACCTATAACTTGAATTGACATCGAGAACACTAGTTTGACAACAAAAACTAAATTAGGTTGGTTAGCGCGTTAAAACTGTCAGTGGTAATGAGACGAAGGCGGCCTACAGGGTTTAAAACGTTTCTGCCGATGTCCGAAGAATCTTCAGTGAAAAAATACAAGATGTATACATCGTGTTATACGAGATAGATATGAGAAGTGTTGAAACTCCGCTTAATTTACTGGTATCACATTTTATAAGGTGGTATTACATTCATTTCTACTGTAATAACATCTTGACGTCACTATGTGACACCGAAACTTTATTAATAATGCTTTCTGGTCGTCTATTACGAGTATATAAAAAGTTATCAGTGAAAACATTCTTGCTTAATATATAACCGGTGTTTGCGGACCGTTATCAAATAAACATTTTTAGATATGACTTCACTATGATTAACTTATTTACTGTCAAACAGATGAATATGTATGTAAGTTACCGCGAATGTTGCATAACTACTTGATGACGTTGTACAATCTGAAATGGATTAAACCAGCAAGTTGCTGCAAATTTGAGGAGTCCAAGAAATAAATTAAGGCTTAAGAAGGTTAAAAGATGTGAACACACGATCATCTAACATGCCTCTATTCAAGCATAACAAGTTACGTATTATCTTATGCGGTCAAAGAATGGCAGAATCAGGAAATGATAAGTTTCGCAACCCCTGTTTAGTAGCACGGGTCTGTGTCTGCGTGGATATCGCTCGCGTCGCGCCGTGAACAATGAAGTTCGATCAAACGTTCATCCAGGTATATCATCATTCTGATATAAAACTTTGTTAAATGCAGCCAAGAAATGGTCACCAAATTCATGAAAACCAGTGAGCAGAGACAATCAAACGGCCAACATAATCAACCCAGATATTGCAATTGAATAACCGGCGTAATGCTAACATGGCGTTTTTGAGCGTAATTGTTCGGTAAGTGACAATTATAAATTTCCGAATGTTTGTTTACACAGTGAAAAGCTTGACATTATCGGTTAAGCACAAAACTCATCAACCTATGTTTTCTTTTCTTCTTTACTTTTTAGCAATGTGGAAAAAATATATTTAATTTTTATAGCTTTCCTACACATTTGTGCGTATGTCGACCTTTTTTATCTTTCGCATTGTATTGGGAAGTTAGAAATATTTTATATTTACGTGGCATAATAAAAGAATTTTAAATCTTAAAGCCTAACCTAGACCGAATATTCTTAAAAGTAAAAACATAAACATATTTTGATGCTGAAACGCGATAACATGATAATGAAAACCAGACATTTCGATAATGACAAAGCGAAAATACGAATGACTCTATGATGATAAGGCGATAAACATCAAACGTTTGTCGCTGATTTTTTTTTTTTGGCTTTTTCAGTTTTATTATGTATCAATTAATTGGCGATACATTTGAAGATCATACCATCAACCGTGAATTTAATGATTCTGTTTTATGGGTTAGGTGTAATTAAATGCTTGGCTAAATTGAGATTAAAACAGCCAGCTTTTTCCACAAAATATGTGTTTTCAGTCAACAAAATCCGTGACTTTTGCATTAAACTTCAACGTTGTTTTTTAAAAAGTCGGTGTTCTCAGGAATATGTCTCACAATAAGTCATTTAGTACCCATATTATATTCCAATATCAATTCAATTTCAATGTTCAAATTATTGTTCAGGAGCGTTTAAACAACTTGGAAACAGGTGTAGATTCGGTTGCTAGGATATATTTCGTAGTTTCAGGGAACGGCAATTGTTTTATTTTCATGTTTACGTTTATACAAGTTACTGTTTCAATCTATACTGACAGCGTTATGGGTATGTGACGCACTTACATTGATGTCACTTATTAACACTTCTTTGAAACATATTGACAATACATAAGCAAACTTAGAGAGGAGAAAAATGCGACAAAGTTCAGATGAAAAACGAATATCAAGATGTCTAGATCATTTAATTTAACAACAATAAACCCTGACAATGGAGTCGTTCCTTTTGAGAAAAACAGGTTTAATTATCCTATAGTGGAATATAGAATTATTGGAGTATTTCTTCTGTTTGTAGGAGTTTTTGGATTAATTGAAAATATATTAGTATTATTCACATTTTATAAATCAAAACAATTACGTTCTGCGACTAATTTCTTCGTCATTGGTCTCGCGATCTGTGATCTATGCATGTCAGCGCTGGGAAACCCTCTTGCGACCTCATCAGCTCTGCATGGTTCGTGGTTACATGGAAAATTCTTCTGTTACTGGGAGGGATTTATAGTTTACACATTTGGAATGTCAGAGCTTTATCTTTTGACCGCAATAAGTATTGACAGATATCTTGTGATAACAAGACCATTACAATCGGCCTTTATTACAAAAAGACTGGCATTTGTTGCTGTATTGGGCTGTTTCGGACTCGGTGTCTTGTGGTCTATATTTCCGTTCCTTGGGTGGAGCTCGTACGGCCTTGAAGCCTCGGGTGTTTTTTGCGGTCTACTGTGGACGGATACAAGCCTTAGCAACACATCATACGTTGTCGCCATCACCATATTCTGTTTTCTTCTCCCATTTGGTGTTATGATATACTGCTACTATCGTATCTATATGACGGTAAGTATGTTCGAGATTTGTGTGTATCACTCCAAAAGACATGTGTGTAGTTTAGTTATATTATTTAATGATACATTTACGACAGGTAAACAGTGTTACATTGTGCTTGGGAGGTGAATAATTATACTTTACCTCAGTAAATTAGAACAGGTTAACCAACGCTTAATGTCAGGAATTTTGACGAAACTTAAAATTACCTCTATATTTAATACAGCTTAACTTGATTTTATCAGGCCATAAAACTGGAGAAAGTGTTAATCTAGTTCACTTAAATCAGTTTAGTGCACGTAAATGCTGTTTTATTTGTTCAAGTCTGCATTAGACCGTCTCGTCGGCTGAATAAAACATGACAAATATTGTCTTTTGAAGATACGTCACACAAACAAGAACATGGTATGGGATATGACGAGCTCAATAGCCAGAAGAAACATGAAAAGACAACAAAAGATGCTAAAAACATGCATACTCATGTGTGGTAAGTTCATATTTCATATAGTATATTTCGACTATTTGCTAAAACTGCCAATTCTGTGAAATGTTTAGTAATCCCACACGCGTAAATCGATGGATAGAGGCACTCGCCCTCTCAACCTGATCGATATTCTTGCCTCGTCAGTCATATCCGGTGAGTTTCGGAAATGTCTGTTTTTAGACTTCAGATTTTTCCAGCTCGCCCACGGGCGGCCGGATATACGGTAGGAATTTACCATAAAACAGCGAAGAAAACCAAGTTAAGCCGTTTGAACGGAAGTTCGTGGTTCTCGATTTCTTTGTTGATTCTTTCATGGATGATGGAAATCAGTGTGGGAATACCCCTTTTCAATCCTTTAATATCATAGGATTATTAAATAGCAGCTAATCAAAATCGTTCTTTCAAAAGCAACTAGGCAAAAAGCGGAGTTTCCTTGGCATTGGTCATCTTGACGATTTGACTGGTAGGCGCTTTCTGTACCCCGCTAAAGTATGGAGTACGAACGTTTCCTGAGGTATTCGTCTCTAGAATATTTCGATCCATGTTTAATATAAACTCACGCAAAGTTGATAAATATATATTCAATTAAATTATAAACGTGCCGTCAACAAGTTTTAAGAAAACTAAGATCTAGTAAGATATTTTAAATAATGAAGTGGTATCTGAGTTTAAAACATCTATTATGTCTGTAACTTTTCACTCAATTTTTGCACTGTTGTAAGGGTTTGCTCGGTTTGTGTATGGAAGTAAATTCTGTTAAAGGTCCATGGGTGTTATGTAATACATCATATGTGGCTCTCAAGTTGTATGCCACTGTTTAACCATATCAGCCCAATCACATTTTGTGCGATGGGATCATTATAAATTGACATTGTCTCAATTGAACTCTAAACGAAGAAATTCCGCTGTTCAATGTGATTCCGGGTCTCGTAATGTCCCGGGTAATATAGTACTAGAAAGAACCAAGTTGAACATAGTATAAGAGCTTTTTAGTTATTATTATTATTATTATTATTTTTATTATTATTATTACTTTGTATGTGTATTTGTATTTTTTCAGTTTTCTGTTTAAACCGCAAAAGTGTTGTAAAAACTGTTAGATTTTACTGTTTGTATCCACATTGACAGGTCTATTTAAACTCTTTTTTTTTAATTTTCGGCCATTGGCTTTCTTCAGTTTATAATGTCATTACAAGTCAACGTTCTCTGTCTTTCACAACACATATCACATTAGATTTTAATATAAAACATCCTATTTTAATTATACTTCGTAACTTTCTGCCTGACCTGTCGGAGCCCGATTTTGTAAAGTAAAATAATTTGGCCACCCAAAATTCTCTGTTTTTGCATGCAAAAATTTCAAAGCATAAAGCCTCATCCACTTCGATGTAATATTCTATACGAGCCGTCTACTAGCTTTTTTAAAAGCTATCCTTGTACAAACCTTAGATACTCTGAAGAAAGTAGTATTCAATTTTGTTGTTTTTGTTTAAACGAAAACCCTATTCTTTTATCTGCAGATCAATCGCCACTTATCAAGGAATATTATAAATTTAAAGATACCGCTACCGCATTGAAGGTTCCATGTTCACCTATGCACACCATAGTTTTGGATGAACTGTTTACGTGTGAAAATACTGAGTTGCGCTCAACCCGGGGCTAGGTGGCGTGGACAGTAATATGCATTTCCATCACTGCCCATGAACAGGCTCAATCAAACCGAGCCTGCATTTTTTATTTTTGTCCTGTTGAGAAGCTTTCAAAAGTTTCCTTTTCACCTACCGGGTATTTTAGTAGAAGAGAGTATAATGTAAATGTATTTTGTTGTTTCTTTTAGCTGTGTATTGGGTCGTCTGGAGTCCATACGCGGTCACTTCATTTTGGCAGACGTTTGGCGACCCCACCACTATTCCATTGTTAGCCACTCTCATTCCAGCCGCCGCCGCAAAGTCCAACGTCGCCTGGAACCCTATTATATACGTAGCAACTAACAGGCAGTTTCGGGTGGGGTTCTATTCTAGATTGCCATGCTCACGGTTGGGAAACATTCTTCTGTTGAGGGAGGAACTAAAAGAGAGGTCAGAAAACTATTCGAATAACACAGCAAATTCGAATAATGTTACTACAGTATCACAGGTTTGCTACAGTTATATATTGAAACTTTTAATTTTAACTACTTTACTATCCAGTTCAACCAGTATACTCTGTAGATTTATATTGAAGACGATTGCTACATTAAAAAATTCATATTTTACCTTTTTAGATTTGAATGAAACTTTGCATGATGTTAGATACATAACCAAGGAATATAAATTTGATATCGAATAGAATCATTATGGCGATTTTTTAAGGTGTTATTGAGCTTTTTTGTGGAACACATTTTTACTGAAAAGAAAAACTGAAATAATCTTTTAACAAGAAATATCTTTAAAAAAAGATAAACGGCGTTGATGGAAAAGAGTTTTATATATAAGAAAGAAAGAAATAAAGAGCGTGCAAAAATTTCGTCTGATGATAATACGTCGATTAAAGAAGAATGTCTAATGTTAACTGTACATTTATTCAGTTTCAATAAAATACCTCTTGTAGAGTTAGTACTAATGACGAATAACTGTTATTAAAATACAATAAATGAAAATAATAACAACTTGTTACAAGAGCGAAATCTACCAACTTTTACGTAAATTAACTTTAAAAAAAGTGTCCCTCCCGAGTATTGAACCCGGGGCATCCGCTTGAGAGGCGAGTGTGATAACCACTACACCAAGGCGATTTGAATGTCTGGATTTGAAATTAACAATCAGTATCAAAGGAACTAGAAAGGAACCAGTAAGAACCAGAAATATCTGCACTTTTCTGTCGTTTTACACTGTGTATTGTACTCGAGATTTTACCTGACACCCATGAATATTCCATACAAAATCGTATTTAAGCCATCAATTGACTTAACTGGTTATTTATACCGTAAATATCTTTTTCTCCAAAACAATTATCGCTTTTAAAAACGAAAATGCCCGAACATGTAATTGCCATGTAAATACTAACACACAATATAAAAATCGTTACGGTAATCATTAACGAGACCCACTAATAACCAATCAAAATAATCTATTTGATTTTCCCGCTGCATAATAAGTTTTATTTACAATATTTCATTGGTCGAAAAACTAGGTCAAAAGTGAGCTTAGACAGCTAACGCCGAAAAAATCTCATTTTATATTTAAACAGCGTTGCATCTTTTCAAAAAATCATATAATATCGATTCATACATTTACATGTAATCAACATGCCTGCGTATGAAAAAAGTTTGTTCTGAAAAGAAAATGAGTTTAAGCTTTTTTACGTATCTTATTAATTTGAAAAAAAGGTTTACGTGTTTTAAAAAATTGTATTTTTCCGAACAAGGCATAGTAACCAATGTTTTTTTAAGTTAATTAACAATATTTGGGTAAATTTCTAGCTAATTCTATTGGTTAGAAGTTGAAAATATTTTAATTTTTCAAAGGAAAAAAACTTTTTTAAGTAAAAAAATCATTTCTTAATTCGCGAAACATACTTTATTTACTTGTACTTAATATATACTGTAGGGGTTTATTATTAGTTATTGTGATTTTTAAGATGTTCTTGTATAACCGGATATTCCTTCTCAGTGCGGATATTCCTTCTCTGTGCGGTAAATGTGTCAAAATTAAAAGCTTAATAAAATTTTAACAAGTCTGGTGACATAGGCCTACCATGTTTATTCCATATTTTATTTACAGTAAATTCTCATCAACGTTGAACATTTTTATCAAAATCTATTGGTTGTAAATAATGTTGACAAAACTGTAGCAATCGTCTTAAATTAATGTTTAAAAACAAAAGTGAACTATTTATAATCAGGAATAGCCACATTCAAAAAGTTAAAAAAAAGATGTACAGGACTGCCCATAGATCATGTATATCGAAACACAAAACGATACATTATCGTAATATTTAATCTTTAAATGTGAAGATAGCTTAAACTAGTTAAATATTGTTCACTATTAAGATACCTTA
Source organism: Corbicula japonica (assembly GCA_038501625.1). Classification (NCBI taxonomy): domain Eukaryota; kingdom Metazoa; phylum Mollusca; class Bivalvia; order Venerida; family Cyrenidae; genus Corbicula; species Corbicula japonica. The sequence continues at coordinate 175,598 of JAZAYU010000004.1, forward strand.
GTATGAAATAATCAAGATAAACATATCACATTCTTAATCTAAAAAATGTGTCTCATAGCTCAGTATGAAACTAACAGATCAATACAATTATTCATTTTATATACGACACGGTCAGTGTGCGTTTAATTAGGGTTATAGGATGCACAAACCTCACACTGCAGAAGCATAAAACCACTAAATATCAGCCTTCAAAGAACACAAGGAGTTCATATCTCCTCTGAGCAAACATTGAAAGATATTAAAGAAGACGTATAATGTAATGTTTTACAATAACATTTCAGTACTGTCAAGACCAGCCTACACCCACAAATTCGAACGCCGCGACTGTCAGGTCACCTATGATGGAGAAAACTGCTTTTCCAGCAACCTTTGCCTTCGATGACACTGGAATCGCAACAGTGCAATGTTAAACTCTACCGTGCACTTTCTCTACGAAGTGTTTACATTTTTACTTGAAATAGCAAGAACTCGTATTTTAACTTTGAAAGGTCATATTTGAGATTGCCAGAAAGTCCTAAGAATCATTAACTTTAATAAACATGAAACAGGTCGAAATCCCTTCAACGTGATTTCCTGCATTTATTGCCCATCGTTGGTATTCTCATAACGTAATAGCTAACAAGTTCTGACCATTGTTGAAATCCATATAACGTGCCTACGTACAAATCTTGTTCATCGTTGAAATTGTACTGGTCAGCTTTTAAGATTCTATAACGTGATAACAAGCAAGTTTTATCAGTGGTATATTGCCTATTAAGTGATTACGTACAATTCTTGTGAATCTTTGACATTTTTATTTTTCCATTTGTAAGTTCCAAGAACGTGATAACAAGCAAGTATTAAAGTGATTACATACAATTCTTGAAAAATCGTTGACATTTCATAATAAGCAAGTCTTTCCCATCGTTTAAGTTCCAACATCGTAATTTCTAGCATGCCTTGACCATCGTTGAAATTCAGTGTCGAGTCAGTGACGTTCCTATAACGCGATAACCCCAAAGTCTTGCATATTTTTGACCTTCCTGTAACGCGATAACCTCAGTCTTGCATATTTCTGACGTTCCTATAACGCGATAACCTCAGTCTTGCCTATGTCTGACGTTTCTATAACGCGATAACCTCAAAGTCTTGCATATTTCTGACGTTCCTATAACGCGATAACCTCAGTCTTGCATATTTCTGACGTTCCTATAACGCGATAACCTCAGTCTTGCCTATGTCTGACGTTTCTATAACGCGATAACCTCAAAGTCTGGCATATATCTGACGTTCCTATAACGCGATTACCTCAGTCTTGCATATTTCTGACGTTCCTATAACGCGATAACCTCAAAGTCTTGCACATTTCTGACTTTCCTATTACGCGATTATCCCAGTCTTGCATATTTTTGACTTTTCTATAACGCAATAACCTAAAAGTCTTGCATATTCATGGCGTTCCTATAACGTGATTACAAGCAATTCTTGTTTATAGTTGACAATCAAATAACGTAATAACCAACAATTCTTGACCATGGTTGACAACAATTCTTGCCCGTCCTTGACAACAATTCTTGCCCTTCCTGGACAACAATTCTTGCTCATCGTTGACAATCTTATAACGTTAAGACGTGCTTATAAATTCTAACCTATCTTCGAAGAATAGTACACGCTAACATTTTACAGGATATGGCTTTTGCTAGCTTTATTTTTTTTCATTTGATTTCAGTGAAACCTAGTATTTTATCGCCTAAGAACGGTGAGAGTCAAAGCATATTACCACTGGGGAACCGTTCTAGGGTGCAGCAACTCCATGCTTGCCCCGTGAACAAGCACGTACAAGTTGCCTTGGTGAATTAACTCCAACCGATCCGCTACTTGGCAATGCACACAAAGCTTAAATGAGAACGCGGTCGTAGGAATAGAAGATATTGTTCGATGCTCCACGTTCGTTTACTATATTTCCCAACTCCTAAACTCCTGCCACCGGCTTGCATCCGAACTGGTAGGCAAACTGTAGTCGGTTCATCACCAAGAATGGCAATCGCTGAAGAATTTTCTATTGGTAGATTTACAAATGCTAGGCTATTTGATTGAGTCCAATAATACAACTGCATTTGAAAATCATTACATCAACAATGTAATTTCAACCAGTGTTTTATTGAGATTTGGTTTGAACATTGAAAAAAATAAAAGGCAATATAAATCAACAGGATGTATAACAGTGCTCTGGGACTTAGCGATCTACAACTAATGGCTTTGCTTACCTCTTTACTTGCAAGACAGTGGCAGTATTGTCCCGATTTTACGCAGTGAGTCGTGAATGTACTTTTGTATTTATAGATATTTGGAATAATACAGAAAATAGGGATGTCACTTTTTTCAATCGTAACTCACGAAGTTAAAGTTACAAAGAACTTTTCGCCAGGTTTCATGGCCGTAACAGTAACGCTTTTGATTTCCAAACATAGATTTTAAGGGTTGTGTGTACGAAAATCGAAATCGAAACCCATGAGGGGTTTATTTTTTGCAGCGAGATTTTTAATGTAATTAATTCAATACATACATGCAGAAGTAGAACAAAATGCCTTTAAAAGTCGTGAACATTTTATTAAATATCATAAAACAGGTTGATTTGTAGTTTAAACCATTACAGCTAGGATTTCACGATTGAAGCTTACTCGAACACATTATTCGTACATTGCCACATAAATGTTGCAAAATGTATTTGAATTATGTATATTAGGAAAAGAAATTGAAATGAAGATTCCATGTACTGTAACTGTCGACAAAACATCATGTATGGCTCAAAGGGATCAGCGTCACTTGAAGTGGGGTCACTGAAAGATGCTGGACAGAAAAGTACTCGGATAAAAATATTTAAAAAAAATGAAATTCATTTTTATGTTGTTGTCTTTAATTTCGTTTCATATACAATGTTAATGAATAGGCAAGGTGCTGATAAGGCACAAAGTGCGATACATTGATTCCCCACAGATAACGCATTTAACGCTTTGAAATGGTATGGTCGTTATTGTGAGATTACAAACTGTCAAATTACCATTGTTGCGCCAGATCATGTACATGTTGCTGTCAGAGATTTCCAGTGCTGCATCAGGCAACAAGATGAAGCACAACTATATTGGAAATACAATTCCTTTAATGTTCAATCTCTTCAGTACTTTCTAAGAAATAGCTGACACAAAATCTTCTTAACCTACTCTCAGCTAATTATAGTAAAGTAATTCTGCATGCAAGTACAGAAACATACAAACAAACACGACAACTTAATAATGAAAGTGGCTAATTACTAGATTGACCAAATAAAACCTGTCAAGTTCAGAAAGATTTTTATTGACGTTCAGCCTATTATGGAGTTTTGAGATTCCAAATATGGTAACACCAGAAGCGGTTTTAAAAGATTAAACTAAGAAGCTTGATTAACGCTATCAGTGCCTGTGTGTGTCAACGAATTTCTGGCTCATTACCTAATGGTAGCCTTGGAAAATGTGTTAACTTGGGATTATCTGGCATTTGAAACAACTCTTGGAGATCAAATAGTAGATACATGTCATTAACAAACATATAATACAGCTAAAAATAGAAGCACAAGCATGGCAAATCATTGAGCTATCGTCACAATGAGCATTAACGTTTCTTTGCGTTGATGAACACAGTGACTGTAGCTCCACATCAGCCGGCACATCCATGCCATCTGGCCAGGATCTTCACTGTTTGCTTTTAGATTCATTATAATATTTCTGACAAAGAAGTGAACCGTGAATATCCATATCAGAAGGCAAAGATGTGGCCTGTGTAACGTTGTAAAGTGACCTACATAGAATTATATCCTCCCTGTCATTATGTTATATAGAACGATGACACCTTTCCCATAATTTTATAAAATAGCCAGTACAATCCCCTCATGAGTTTAGAAGCAAGGAACATTTAATCGAAGTGAGGGTAAAACCAAAAGTCACAAAATCGACTTTAGCTTTTGTACAGAGGATACTGAAACCGGCTAAAGCTGCTGAAACGTCTTCTTTCAGCTTAGCATAGCATAATTACATTATTGCATAGAACTATTATCATTCATTCTATTTCTGACACTCTCCATTCTTTGATCTAATTGTGTTGAGTACTTTTAAGAGGTCGCAAACATTGCAAATGGAGAAAACTGGCCAAAATTTCAAAAATGAATTTTGGGGGAAATACTTATTGCCACCTAGATTTTAGTAAAGAAATGTATTTAGCTAAGGATGTAGTTAATGTTTGCGATCTCAATTTAGTCTAATTCATGCCCTTAACATAAACATGCAAAACTGTTCATTTTAATTGTCAATATCTAACATATTTATTGTCATTGCAGTATCAAAAAGCTCCTTAAGAGGTCGCAAACATTGCAAACGGCAAAAACTAGCTAAAATTTCAAAAAATGAATTTTGGGGGAAATACTTATTGCCACCTAGATTTTAGTAAATAAATGGATTTAGCTATGGATGTAGTAAATGTTTGCAAGCTCAGTTTAGCCAGTTCTTCAAAATGATGTTAGGGTTTTCAAGAAATTCAAGGAAATCTTACTTCCTGGTTCAAAGTGAAAGTAGAAAGTGAAAGTAGGAAGTAAGTTTTCCGTGAATTTCTTGAAAACCCTAACATTATTTTGACGAATTGGCACTTAACATTGTAGACCAGCATATACTTATTTCAGATATGAGTTGCTTTGGTATATTGTTCATGAATTTCAGAGTTCTCATGCAAACGGTTTTTCTTTTGTTTTAGTATGTGCTTGGTAATTAGAACATGAATTAGACTAAACTGAGCCTGCAAACATTTACTACATCCATAGCTAAATCCATTTATTTACTAAAATCTAGGTGGCAATAAGTATTTTCTCCAAAATTCACTTTTTGAAATTTTAGCCTGTTTTTGCCATTTGCAATGTTTGCGATACCTTAACAATGGTTTTATTGGAAACTTCACTCTTAGTATAACAACTTATTATTTCTATCTCGGCAGATGCATCAGAAATAACCTGGAAAATGTGCTGCTGTCATTGACAAGCGACTTATTACACTGTAACAGAATTAAGGAGAAGTAATTTAAATATATCAAATCACCTTAATACATTTATCACCACTGTTCGGACTTGCATAAACTTAATAAATTTTCCATCTACATAGTAAGTACTCGTGGATCAGTTACATAAAAAATTGTACAAGAATATTCCCTAAACATTTGTGTGATATTCTGAGAACTGTATGAAAAAAGTTTGATCTTATCTCATAAATCAATGACAGCAACAAGTTAAAACAACTTGACCTGCAATAGGCAATAGTTACTGGCCAAATCTGACCCTTTATCAAACTAAGAAAGATTTAATAAAGATGTAAAAGAAATAAAAAGCAGACATTGCAATTATCGGAACTTAACTGCAAAAGGACTGTCGTGATCAGGCTGATTGTCAAACTAAACCTACTTATTTTCTAATTCACTGCGTTCAAACGAAAATAAATTATTTATCCCATATTCAAGTAATTCATAGGTAGGAAAAAGAATAAGAACACCAAGTACAATAGGAATGGTCGTATTGCATTGCTATATACTATATTTCAACGACAACATTTCATTAAAGTCCATTAGCCCATCTTTCCTGCATCCTCGTCTTGGTTCTTGTCATGCCGCACAACGGGAATCCTCGAGCATGGTGCAATGAATGTCTATTATCACCCAGAACCTACTTGCATAGAAAAATAACATCAATTCATACATTTGCAAAAGAAAAACAGCCAGTATTGTTTGCTAGTAATCTTCGCCCAAAGTTTAAATAATGAAACGGGAAACGCCCTCACTTAACTAAACGTCTTTGAGTCGATTCCTGTCATCTTATTCAACATTTTACAATCGACTTAACTCGCTAACATTAAGAACAATTAAAATCAGACAATCCAGCGCCAAGTGGCACTCACTTTCAAGCCAATCAGCTAGTCTTCCACAAAAACAATTCCATTCAAACACAGCGCCAATCGGCACTTCAATTTTACGCCTCGTGGCGAAGTTCGTTCCCAGGAGGGGCAATATCATCTGATAAACTAAACACTACCAGTACAGCGCCAAATGGCACTCACTTTCAAGCCAATCGGCTAGTCTTTCACAAAACAATTCCAGTCCAACACAGCGCCAATCGGAACTACAGCGCCAATCGGCACTTCAATTTTACGCCACGTGGCGAGGTTCGCTCCCAGGAGGGGCAATATCATCTGATAATCAAACTAAATACTACCAATGCAGCGCCAATTGGCACTCACTTTCACGCCAATCGGCTAGTCTTTCACAAAAACAATTCCATTCCAACACAGCGCCAATCGGCACTTCAATTTTACGCCACGTGGCGAGGTTCGCTCCCAGGAGGGGCAATATCATCTGATTATCAAACTAAACACAACCGATGGTGCGCCAAATGACACTCACTTTAAAGCCAATCGGCTAGTCTTCAAAAAGCTATTCCATTCAAAGCGCCAAACAGCACTACAGCGCCAATCGGCACTACAATTTTACGATACGTGGCGAGTTATCACTCAAATCGTTAACCTGATAACCAAGTTAAACATAACCAATGCCGCGCCAAGTGGCACTCACTTTCATGCCAATCGCAATTCCATTCAAATACAGCGCCAATCCGGCACTACATCGCCAATCAGCATTACAATTTCCCAACACAGCCAAGCGGCTACACTGCGCCAAGTGGCACCTCAATCTAATTCCAATCGGCTATTCTGTTAGCAAATCAAATCACAAAACAGCACCAAGCTACACTTCTATTTTAAGCCAATTGGCGGGTTTTAAGCAACTCCTTATTTAATACAATCAAACACTTCTAAGTCAAATTAACAGCGCCAAGTGGTTAAATCTGCAGTCCAAAAAATCATCATGCTTATCAATTCAATGTTAAGCGTTTTTTCCATTATTTTTAAATCAAGTGGCTAATCTTTTCTCTTAATCGAATCGCATATAGCGTTCAAAGTTTGTTAGGTTATGTGAGATCAATCCATTAAAATCAAATATTTGGCCAAATCAATTAAAATGCTACATTCTCCGCCAAGAAGTTTTCTTCGTCCTTATCGTTTTAATCGTAGAAAATATATCAAATTCCGCGTGTAAATTGTGTCAAATTATTCTTCCAGTAACTACTGATCTTAATAAGATAAAATTTAAATTATATAATTTCTATTTTTTACGGTAACTTATAATCAAGACGCATTTAAGCCAATGCAATGAAATATGCTGAAATGTTATTCAAGTTGCTTTTCTTTTTTCGAACAAATGCCATTCTTGCCAAGTGGTACTTCAATTTTACACTAAGTGGCGATTTCAAAATATGCCATACACCATGAGAATCGAACCAAACACATCTACGCTAATACAGCGCCAAGTGGAAACGTAATATTGAAGCAAATGATTATAATTAAACGCCAAGTGCGCATACAATTTTACTCCAGTAGCGAGATTTAGGCCACATCAGCCTCTAATGAAAACAAAACACATCCGGTTCAATGCAATGTTATGTTGTACTATTGGTTAAGTAAAGTAATTGTTTTTGTCTTAACAAATACAATTGGATATATCGCACACTCCCGCCAAGAGGCGATTGATCAGAATCGAAGCAAACATACCCAAACACAAAATAACAGAACACACAATCTAACTTTCAGCCAAAATGGCTTGTTCACAAAAATTGTAGAAAATGGACTCAATCCAATGCAGCTTCTGATTAGCGTTTGATATATACGTTAAAAATAACGAAACCATTCTAATTGCGAAAAGAATCATTTGAAATTTATCTTTCATAACTTTTGAAGCAAAATACCAAATCGTGATAATTAAGGTAATTATGCTGCTACATATAAACTAAAAGTGTACAAAGGTGTTACGGGAGTTCTAACCTTCTTCGCAAATGGTGAAATCAAACACATTAAAAGAGGGCGGGTGGGACGGGAAATTAGAAATATTTAATATGTCTGTACAATAGCAATGCGACGACTCGAATGAATTTTATATCTACAAGGTTTACACCATATATAATGACACTGCACGAGAATTTCGTGAATCCTCAAAGCCAATAACCTTGAAGCAAAAATGAGATGAATTACATAGAAACGTGGATAAATACATTTATTTTCTAATTCACTGCGTTCAAACCAAAATAAATTATTTATCCCATATTCAAGTAATTCATAGGTAGGTAAAAGAATAAGAACACCAAGTACAATAGGAATGGTCGTATTGCATTGCTATATACTATCGAAAATAAACAAAGAACGGGAAAATTCTATTCTATATGGTAACCGTTGTGAATTAGCAGTATCTCAGAATTGAGTAAAAGTTTGTTAAAATTCACTATTAGCGCGAATGTTTAATTCTTTAGATTTTTATTACGTAATTTTTTGAACATCGTAATACATATCGACTTTATCATTATCATAAAACCATATCAATAGATGCACGTGCAAATCCATCTCGACAAAACCGTCAAGGAAACACACTTATCAAACTAACGTAGTGTAATACGTAACGACAAGTTATTCTGAGCTAATATAATAAGAAACTTAGCATAAGAAATATATGTTTCTGGTATGAGTAAATGAAATTCATACATACTGGAATATTTAAAAAAATATATAGTATTCGTTGTTATTCAGCGCAACTGTGGCAATGTTCTCAATTAATTTCCCGTAAAATCTACAGTTTGATGTCATGTAGAAATTATAATATTAAAACGCAAACAATCATAACTTGCGAACATGTCGATCTTCCCATTGTGCTAATGGGCTAAAGCTCACTTTCAAATCTCAATCCCATCATATATGAACATTCACGTAGAAAACTCGAAACGAACTGATAATAAACGAACCCATAAATGCCAGATTTAAATATACTTTTCACTTGCATATCCAACCATCGTTTCAGAACACCTGACAAAGCAATTTCTCCGATTCTTGGCTTATGTTGACCAACTGCATTAATGCGGAACTTGCCATAGTAATGATTATGTTGGGCTCAAACCAGCATCCCGTCATAAAAGATCAACAAATTGTTTGTCCTGAAATTACTAAGCATATTCTTTCTTAATTATTTTAAGCTGCTAGAGTTAAAATAAAAACAGCATTAATCATGGAAAAGAAAACAAATATCCACAGGTGGGTACCAGATTTCAATAAACATTCTATTTTCTACCGAACCAATCGACAATGCAGTCTTTATGATACATGTAAAGCAATAGAATTTGCTTGAAATCTTAATTGTATTAAACACTAAAATATTATAATAAATAACTGTTTTAATTACTTCTAGACTTCTAAAAGTCTAACTACCGTATGTAAACTATATGTATATACAATTTATAATTTATTATATATAGCTTATCTGATTGTTTAACAGGAAGCCTAAATAAACGCAGTAAAATTATATTATCACCATCACAATTTACAAATTATCAACTGAAAATAACGCTCATATTTTTACTACTTACTTAAATTGCAACACTAATGCAAATGCAATAAATTCTGATTTACTTTCTCGTCCCTCTAGCATCACATGAACCTTCAACGAAAATAACCGATGTCTTTAAATTAGGCCTCAAACTCTCGATTTAAAAAAAATCAAACATCATTAATACCAATATCTAGAATTCAATATTTGAATAACTAAATAAAAACAAAAATACAAACGCATTTCCGAAAAATGCAAACCACTCTCAGGACGCTGACTAGATACGCCTTTTATTCATCATCCCGCAATCATCACGAGACTGTCAAATCTGAAAATATTATCGTATAGCATCTCAATATCTATCAAATGGAATGCTGCTTGCTCTGAATAAAAATGTTTCTTCAAACATTGCCATAACAAGTGAAAACAATCTAATTTCAAAATTCACTAATCTCTTATCTGTGAACAGAATTTCTTCCTCCAGTGAGTTTATCAACAACATTGCCGGTACATGCCAACGGAATAATAGTTGGATAAATTTACTGAGCTGTGTATCCAGTGTATATATAGACCAAGCATTGCGACCTCTTTGCTGAAGACAATAAAACTAAGAAACCAGTCTCAAATCTCAAGCACCTGATTGGCTGAAATGGCGACCAGCCTCCATTTCAGCTAATCAGATGCTTGAGATTTGAGACTGGTTTCCATTCTTAGTTTATTAACCTTAGAGCCTGATTAACTTCAATGTATACAAAATATAGTAAATCTATTCTGGCCAGTCTGTGTGGATTCAGCCGATACTTCTCAGTAGCAATACAGGACATTTTGAAGGTAGTATTTTGACTGCTTCTCAATTTTACTAAATCTCGTATTTTTCGTGAATGTGGAAATGTCACGGCTTTTTACAGCGACAAAGGCGTTGCTACGGAGCTCTCATGGGGGTCTTTCGCGTTCCTACGGAGTTCTTGTTGGGGGTTGTCTGCGCTTTCACGGCGCTGCCACTGAATGCATTGCACTGACAACGTTTTGAAGACAACTATTACAATTTACAACGCGTCTATATAGTTGTTTGTTTCTTCTCAAACAGTTGAAACTTTATACGCCTCTCCTCCGTCGTCATCCCAGAATGATATACACATCGTCTGCATCATCGTGGATCTGCTGGACCTGCATTGTGGCAAGCTAAAGCCCGGCTTGCTAGTGTACATCAGCCATGGTCAAATGCATATTTCTTTGCAAATCTTATTTATTTATACTTTTTTGTTTGTGATGTGAACGGTAGATGTACATTGGGAGCGCAATGATCGCCGTGTAAAGCAAAAAAGTCTCGTCTTATAAGAGTGTATATCGAGGGTAATACAGAGGGTAGAAAGGGCGTGAGATCTTCGAGAACACCCAACATTTCGGTGCAAGTGCTACATTTGTACTGACATCCACATCGTTCTCACTGCGACCTCTGAGCGTGCCCGAGGAGCTCCTGTCGCGAGGTAGAAGACCTTATTGTGCTAAGGAGATTTTAAGGCGACCCCACAACGCTCTTACCAGGCCCCAGGATTATAAAACTTTTTTCGGCGTTAGCTGTCTAAGGTCACTTTTGACCTAGTTTTTCGACCAATGAAATGTTGTAAATAATACTCGTATTCTCTTATTATGCAGAGGGAAAATGAAATAAACTATTTCGATTGGTAGCTATTTACACCAGAGAGGCATCTAGCAGGGTGGAGAGGTATCTAGTGGGATTTTTATTATTATGCAGCGGAAAAATCAAATAGATTAATTCGATTGGTTGTTAGTGGGTGTTGTATTGGAGGAAAACATATTTACGATTTAAGTAACCAGTTAAGTCAATATTGATGGCTTAAATACAATATTATATGGAATATTCTTGGGTGTCAGGTAAACACTTGCATACAATACACAGTGTAAAACGAAAGAGAAGTGTAGATATTCCTAGTTCTTACTGGTTCCTTTCTAGTTCCTTTGATACTGATTGTTAATTTCAAGTACGAAATACAAGTTTACTGTAATGTAGTGGCTAACACTCTCGCCTCTTAAGCGGAGGCCCCGGGTTCAATACTCAGGACGGAGATTTTTTTTAAAGTTAATATACTTAAAAGTTGGTAGATTTCGCTCTTGTAACAGGCTTTTATTATTTATATTTATTAAATTTCAAGGACATTTATTCATCTTGAATTCTCACTCTACACGAGGTATTTTATTGAAACTGAATATTTTGCTTCAGTATCTTTAATCGACTTGTTATCACTGTATGAAATTGTTGCAACAGCTTCAACATTTTTTTTGAAAGACACTTTCAATAAATTTATGAGTTGTCATGATTCGGTCGCTTAATCTCTAAGTCATACTAAGAAGGCAGGGAGGGTTCGTCGACAGCTATAACAAATAAAATAAAATAACTAAACTGTGTCTGCTTTGCCTCTCTGTATTTCTTTCTTTCTTATATAGATGTATATATAAATCTTTTCCATCAACGCCGTTTATCTTTTTTAAAGATATTTCTCGTTCGTGCTCTACTCAATTTGCGCATGAAAATTTGATTGCTTGTTTCCTTTCATTATCTAAAATAAAACATTTTAACCTGAAAATACAAAATAATTGATCTTGATAATAACTTTAGAACAGACAGGTATTTCTTATTTAGGAAGGCTGTTGATTTTCAAGACATTTTAAGTTTGAGCACAGAACTGAGTTGAGCATAGTTAAAGTTTTATAATCACGGGGCCAGAACGCCGAGCGACGGAGAGTTTTGTGCATGCTCAACGCGCCGTCGCTCGGCGTTCTATGCGATCCCAACACACGGGGAACGCTGCCCTATTTTTGTGACAGAGAGATTAGATTTTGTAAATTTTGGGTGTTAGTCTTTTACAGGATTTTTTTTCAAATTAACATTGTGGATTCTTTAAATTTTAGAAACCATGTCAAGACTTACCTGAGTTTACTTTTACACTAGTTCTGCCCAAAAGACCAGGGCAAATTACCAAATCATATATCCAATTGGGAATACAAAGAGGTTTGGGACCCCATATTATGATGCAGACAATAATGAAAAGGAAGTCCTTTTAACATGATATGTATACTTTATTTAACATTTGCATTATATCAACTCTTTAATCCATGGATATGGCTTTTATCCCAGTTTATATAAGAAAGTGTAGATCCAGATCAGCCTTGACTTTGTGCTGTCTGATCTGGATCTACACTGTCAGGTTCTTGGCAAGAAATAATCTACTAGATCTAAAAGCAAACAGTGTAGATCCTAATCATACTGCTCAGGTGTGCAGGCTGATCTAGATCTACACAGGTTGCACAAGGAATATAAGCCATTTTATGGAGTAAAAAAAAGGAAAGTGTGAATGAATATGTAACAAGTAGTAACACAATTATGATACTAACTGTGATTGTGAGATATTGTGTGATTGTGAGAAACAGTAACAAAAAAATTCTGAGAAAAAATAAACATGAAAAAGACCTGCTTCATGAAAATACTGAATATAATGAATGAGCAACTGAAAGCTGCTTGACAGAAAAGTACTCGGATAAAAATATTTAAAAAAATTGAAATTCATTTGTTATGTTGTTGTTGTTGTTTTTAATTTCGTTTCATATACAATGTTAATGAATAGGCAAGGTGCCGATAAGGCACAAAGTGCGATACATGGATTCCCCACAGATGACGCATTTAACGCTTTGAAATGGTATGGTCGTTATTGTGAGATTACAAACTGTCAAGTTACCATTGTTACACCAGATCATGTACATGTTGCTGTCAGAGATTTCCATTGCTGCATCATGCAACAAGATGAAGCACAACTATATTAGAAATACAATTCCTTTAATGTTCAATCTCTTCAGTACTTTCTAAGAAATAGCTGACACAAAATCTTCTAAACCTACTCTCAGCTAATTATAGTAAAGTAATTCTGCATGCAAGTACAGAAACATACAAACAAACACGACAACTTAATAATGAAAGTGGCTAATTACTAGATTGACCAAATAAAACCTGTCAGGTTCAGAAAGATTTTTATTGACGTTCAGCCTATTATGGGTTTTCAAGAAATTCAAGGAAATCTTACTTCCTGGTTCAAAGTGAAAGTAGAAAGTGAAAGTAGGAAGTAAGTTTTCCGTGAATTTCTTGAAAACTATAACATTATTTTGACGAATTGGCACTAAACATTGTAGACCAGCATATACTTATTTCAGATATGAGTTGCTTTGGTATATTGTTCATGAATTTCAGAGTTCTCATGCAAACGGTTTTTCGTTTGTTTTAGTATGTGCTTGGTAATTAGAACATGAATTAGACTAAACTGAGCCTGCAAACATTTACTACATCCATAGCTAAATCCATTTATTTACTAAAATCTAGGTGGCAATAAGTATTTTCTCCAAAATTCACTTTTTGAAATTTTAGCCTGTTTTTGCCATTTGCAATGTTTGCGATACCTTAACAATGTTTTTATTGGAAACTTCACTCTTAGTATAACAACTTATTATTTCTATCTCGGCAGATGCATCAGAAATAACCTGGAAAATGTGCTGCTGTCATTGACAAGCGACACTGTAACAGAATTAAGGAGAAGTAATTTAAATATATCAAATCACCTTAATACATTTATCACCACTGTTCGGACTTGCCTAAACTTAATAAATTTTCCATCTACATAGTAAGTACTCGTGGATCAGTTACATAAAAAATTGTACAAGAATATTCCCTAAACATTTGTGTGATATTCTTAGAACTGTATGAAAAAAGTTTGATCTTATCTCATAAATCAATGACAGCAACAAGTTAAAACAACTTGACCTGCAATAGGCAATAGTTACTGGCCAAATCTGACCCTTTATCAAACTAAGAAAGATTTAATAAAGATTTAAAAGAGATAAAAAGCAGACATTGCAATTATCGGAACCTAACTGCAAAAGGACTGTCGTGATCAGGCTGATTGTCAAACTAAACCTACTTATTTTCTAATTCACTGCGTTCAAACGAAAATAAATTATTTATCCCATATTCAAGTAATTCATAGGTAGGAAAAAGAATAAGAACACCAAGTACAATAGGAATGGTCGTATTGCATTGCTATATACTATATTTCAACGACAACATTTCATTAAAGTCCATTAGCCCATCTTTCCTGCATCCTCGTCTTGGTTCTTGTCATGCCGCACAACGGGAATCCTCGAGCATGGTGCAATGAATGTCTATTATCACCCAGAACCTACTTGCATAGAAAAATAACATCAATTCATACATTTGCAAAAGAAAAACAGCCAGTATTGTTTGCTAGTAATCTTCGCCCAAAGTTTAAATAATGAAACGGGAAACGCCCTCACTTAACTAAACGTCTTTGAGTCGATTCCTGTCATCTTATTCAACATTTTACAATCGACTTAACTCGCTAACATTAAGAACAATTAAAATCAGACAATCCAGCGCCAAGTGGCACTCACTTTCAAGCCAATCAGCTAGTCTTCCACAAAAACAATTCCATTCAAACACAGCGCCAATCGGCACTTCAATTTTACGCCACGTGGCGAAGTTCGTTCCCAGGAGGGGCAATATCATCTGATAAACTAAACACTACCAGTACAGCGCCAAATGGCACTCACTTTCAAGCCAATCGGCTAGTCTTTCACAAATCAATTCCAGTCCAACACAGCGCCAATCGGCACTACAGCGCCAATCGGCACTTCAATTTTACGCCACGTGGCGAGGTTCGCTCCCAGGAGGGGCAATATCATCTGATAATCAAACTAAATACTACCAATGCAGCGCCAATTGGCACTCACTTTCACGCCAATCGGCTAGTCTTTCACAAAAACAATTCCATTCCAACACAGCGCCAATCGGCACTTCAATTTTACGCCACGTGGCGAGGTTCGCTCCCAGGAGGGGCAATATCATCTGATTATCAAACTAAACACAACCGATGGTGCGCCAAATGACACTCACTTTAAAGCCAATCGGCTAGTCTTCAAAAAAGTATTCCATTCAAACACAGCGCCAAACAGCACTACAGCGCCAATCGGCACTACAATTTTACGATACGTGGCGAGTTATCACTCAAATCGTTAACCTGATAATCAAGTTAAACATAACCAATGCCGCGCCAAGTGGCACTCACTTTCATGCCAATCGCAATTCCATTCAAATACAGCGCCAATCCGGCACTACATCGCCAATCAGCATTACAATTTCCCAACACAGCCAAGCGGCTACACTGCGCCAAGTGGCACCTCAATCTAATTCCAATCGGCTATTCTGTTAGCAAATCAAATCACAAAACAGGACCAAGCTACACTTCTATTTTAAGCCAATTGGCGGGTTTTAAGCAACTCCTTATTTAATACAATCATACACTTCTAAGTCAAATTAACAGCGCCAAGTGGTTAAATCTGCAGTCCAAAAAATCATCATGCTTATCAATTCAATGTTAAGCGTTTTTTCCATTATTTTTAAATCAAGTGGCTAATCTTTTCTCTTACTCGAATCGCATATAGCGTTCAAAGTTTGTCAGGTTATGTGAGATCAATCCATTAAAATCAAATATTTGGCCAAATCAATTAAAATGCTACATTCTCCGCCAAGAAGTTTTCTTCGTCCTTATCGTTTTAATCGAAGAAAATATATCAAATTCCGCGTGTAAATTGTGTCAAATTATTCTTCCAGTATTAGGCTGATGTGGCCTTAATCTCGCTACAGGAGTAAAATTGTATGCGCACTTGGCGTTTAATTATAATCATTTGCTTCAATATTACGTTTCCACTTGGCGCTGTATTAGCGTAGATGTGTTTGGTTCGATTCTCATGGTGTATGACATATTTTGAAATCGCCACTTAGTGTAAAATTGAAGTGCCACTTGGCAAGAATGGCATTTGTTCGAAAAAAGAAAAGCAACTTGAATAACATTTCAGCATATTTCATTGCATTGGCTTAAATGCGTCTTGATTATAAGTTACCGTAAAAAATAGAAATTATATAATTTAAATTTTATCTTATTAAGATCAGTAGTTTAAATGAAAACAAAACACATCCGGTTCAATGCAATGTTATGTTGTACTATTGGTTAAGTAAAGTAATTGTTTTTGTCTTAACAAATACAATTGGATATATCGCACACTCCCGCCAAGAGGCGATTGATCAGAATCGAAGCAAACATACCCAAACACAAAATAACAGAACACACAATCTAACTTTCAGCCAAAATGGCTTGTTCACAAAAATTGTAGAAAATGGACTCAATCCAATGCAGCTTCTGATTAGCGTTTGATATATACGTTAAAAATAACGAAACCATTCTAATTGCGAAAAGAATCATTTGAAATTTATCTTTCATAACTTTTGAAGCAAAATACCAAATCGTGATAATTAAGGTAATTATGCTGCTACATATAAACTAAAAGTGTACAAAGGTGTTACGGGAGTTCTAACCTTCTTCGCAAATGGTGAAATCAAACACATTAAAAGAGGGAGGGTGGGACGGGAAATTTGAAATATTTAATATGTCTGTACAATAGCAATGCGACGACTCGAATGAATTTTATATCTACAAGGTTTACACCATATATAATGACACTGCACGAGAATTTCGTCAATCCTCAAAGCCAATAACCTTGAAGCAAAAATGGGATGAATTACATAGAAACGTGGATAAATACATTTATTTTCTAAATCACTGCGTTCAAACCAAAATAAATTATTTATCCCATATTCAAGTAATTCATAGGTAGGTAAAAGAATAAGACCACCAAGTACAATAGGAATGGTCGTATTGCATTGCTATATACTATCGAAAATAAACAAAGAACGGGAAAATTCTATTCTATATGGTAACCGTTGTGAATTAGCAGTATCTCAGAATTGAGTAAAAGTTTGTTAAAATTCACTATTAGCGCGAATGTTTAATTCTTTAGATTTTTTATTACGTAATTTTTTGAACATCGTAATATATATCGACTATATCATTATCATAAAACCATATCAATAGATGCACGTGCAAATCCATCTCGACAAAACCGTCAAGGAAACACACTTATCAAACTAACGTAGTGTAATACGTAACGACAAGTTATTCTGAGCTAATATAATAAGAAACTTAGCATAAGAAATATATGTTTCTGGTATGAGTAAATGAAATTCATACATACTGGAATATTTAAAAAAAAATATAGTATTCGTTGTTATTCAGCGCAACTGTGGCAATGTTCTCAATTAATTTCCCGTAAAATCTACAGTTTGATGTCATGTAGAAATTATAATAGTAAAACGCAAACAATCATAACTTGCGAACATGACGATCTTCCCATTGTGCTAATGGGCTAAAGCTCACTTTCAAATCTCAATCCCATCATATATGAACATTCACGTAGAAAACTCGAAACGAACTGATAATAAACGAACCCATAAATGTCAGATTTAAATATACTTTTCACTTGCATATCCAACCATCGTTTCAGAACACCTGACAAAGCAATTTTTCCGATTCTTGGCTTATGTTGACCAACTGCATTAATGCGGAACTTGCCATAGTAATGATTATGTTGGGCTCAAACCAGCATCCCGTCATAAAAGATCAACAAATTGTTTGTCCTGAAATTACTAAGCATACTCTTTCTTAATTATTTTAAGCTGCTAGAGTTAAAATAAAAACAGCATTAATCATGGAAAAGAAAACAAATATCCAAAGGTGGGTACCAGATTTCAATAAACATTCTATTTTCTACCGAACCAATCGACAATGCAGTCTTTATGATACATGTAAAGCAATAGAATTTGCTTGAAATCTTAATTGTATTAAACACTAAAATATTATAATAAATAACTGTTTTAATTACTTCTAGACTTCTAAAAGTCTAACTACCGTATGCAAACTATATGTATATACAATTTATAATTTATTATATATAGCTTATCTGATTGTTTAACAGGAAGCCTAAATAAACGCAGTAAAATTATATTATCACCATCACAATTTACAAATTATCAACTGAAAATAACGCTCATGTTTTTACTACTTACTTAAATTGCAACACTAATGCAAATGCAATAAAATCTGATTTACTTTCTCGTCCCTCTAGCATCACATGAACCTTCAACGAAAATAACCGATATCTTTAAATTAGGCCTCAAACTCTCGATTTAAAAAAAATCAAACATCATTAATACCAATATCTAGAATTCAATATTTGAATAACTAAATAAAAACAAAAATACAAACGCATTTCCGAAAAATGCAAACCACTCTCAGGACGCTGACTAGATACGCCTTTTATTCATCATCCAGCAATCATCACGAGACTGTCAAATCTGAAAATATTATCGTATAGCATCTCAATATCTATCAAATGGAATACAGCTTGCTCTGAATAAAAATGTTTCTTCAAACATTGCCATAACAAGTGAAAACAATCTAATTTCAAAATTAACTAATCTCTTATCTGTGAACAGAATTTCTTCCTCCAGTGAGTTTATCAACAACATTGCCGGTACATGCCAACGGAATAATAGTTGGATAAATTTACTGAGCTGTGTATCCAGTGTATATATAGACCAGGCATTGCGACCTCTTTGCTGAAGACAATAAAACTAAGAAACCAGTCTCAAATCTCAAGCACCTGATTGGCTGAAATGGCGACCAGCCTCCATTTCAGCTAATCAGATGCTTGAGATTTGAGACTGGTTTCCATTCTTAGTTTATTAACCTTAGAGCCTGATTAACTTCAATGTATACAAAATATAGTAAATCTATTCTGGCCAGTCTGTGTGGATTCAGCCGATACTTCTCAGTAGCAATACAGGACATTTTGAAGGTAGTATTTTGACTGCTTCTCAATTTTACTAAATCTCGTATTTTTCGTGAATGTGGAAATGTCACGGCTTTTTACAGCGACAAAGGCGTTGCTACGGAGCTCTCATGGGGGTCTTTCGCGTTCCTACGGAGTTCTTGTTGGGGGTTGTCTGCGCTTTCACGGCGCTGCCACTGAATGCATTGCACTGACAACGTTTTGAAGACAACTATTACAATTTACAACGCGTCTATATAGTTGTTTGTTTCTTCTCAAACAGTTGAAACTTTATACGCCTCTCCTCCGTCGTCATCCCAGAATGATATACACATCGTCTGCATCATCGTGGATCTGCTGGACCTGCATTGTGGCAAGCTAAAGCCCGGCTTGCTAGTGTACATCAGCCATGGTCAAATGCATATTTCTTTGCAAATCTTATTTATTTATACTTTTTTGTTTGTGATGTGAACGGTAGATGTACATTGGGAGCGCAATGATCGCCGTGTAAAGCAAAAAAGTCTCGTCTTATAAGAGTGTATATCGAGGGTAATACAGAGGGTAGAAAGGGCGTGAGATCTTCGAGAACACCCAACATTTCGGTGCAAGTGCTACATTTGTACTGACATCCACATCGTTCTCACTGCGACCTCTGAGCGTGCCCGAGGAGCTCCTGTCGCGAGGTAGAAGACCTTATTGTGCTAAGGAGATTTTAAGGCGACCCCACAACGCTCTTACCAGGCCCCAGGATTATAAAACTTTTTTCGGCGTTAGCTGTCTAAGGTCACTTTTGACCTAGTTTTTCGACCAATGAAATGTTGTAAATAATACTCGTATTCTCTTATTATGCAGAGGGAAAATGAAATAAACTATTTCGATTGGTAGCTATTTACACCAGAGAGGCATCTAGCAGGGTGGAGAGGTATCTAGTGGGATTTTTATTATTATGCAGCGGAAAAATCAAATAGATTAATTCGATTGGTTGTTAGTGGGTGTTGTATTGGAGGAAAACATATTTACGATTTAAGTAACCAGTTAAGTCAATATTGATGGCTTAAATACAATATTATATGGAATATTCTTGGGTGTCAGGTAAACACTTGCATACAATACACAGTGTAAAACGAAAGAGAAGTGTAGATATTCCTAGTTCTTACTGGTTCCTTTCTAGTTCCTTTGATACTGATTGTTAATTTCAAGTACGAAATACAAGTTTACTGTAATGTAGTGGCTAACACTCTCGCCTCTTAAGCGGAGGCCCCGGGTTCAATACTCAGGACGGATATTTTTTTTAAAGTTAATATACTTAAAAGTTGGTAGATTTCGCTCTTGTAACAGGCTGTTATTATTTATATTTATTAAATTTCAAGGACATTTATTCATCTTGAATTCTCACTCTACACGAGGTATTTTATTGAAACTGAATATTTTGCTTCAGTATCTTTAATCGACTTGTTATCACTGTATGAAATTGTTGCAACAGCTTCAACATTTTTTTTGAAAGACACTTTCAATAAATTTATGAGTTGTCATGATTCGGTCGCTTAATCTCTAAGTCATACTAAGAAGGCAGGGAGGGTTCGTCGACAGCTATAACAAATAAAATAAAATAACTAAACTGTGTCTGCTTTGCCTCTCTGTATTTCTTTCTTTCTTATATAGATGTATATATAAATCTTTTCCATCAACGCCGTTTATCTTTTTTAAAGATATTTCTCGTTCGTGCTCTACTCAATTTGCGCATGAAAATTTGATTGCTTGTTTCCTTTCATTATCTAAAATAAAACATTTTAACCTGAAAATACAAAATAATTGATCTTGATAATAACTTTAGAACAGACAGGTATTTCTTATTTAGGAAGGCTGTTGATTTTCAAGACATTTTAAGTTTGAGCACAGAACTGAGTTGAGCATAGTTAAAGTTTTATAATCACGGGGCCAGAACGCCGAGCGACGGAGAGTTTTGTGCATGCTCAACGCGCCGTCGCTCGGCGTTCTATGCGATCCCAACACACGGGGAACGCTGCCCTATTTTTGTGACAGAGAGATTAGATTTTGTAAATTTTGGGTGTTAGTCTTTTACAGGATTTTTTTTCAAATTAACATTGTGGATTCTTTAAATTTTAGAAACCATGTCAAGACTTACCTGAGTTTACTTTTACACTAGTTCTGCCCAAAAGACCAGGGCAAATTACCAAATCATATATCCAATTGGGAATACAAAGAGGTTTGGGACCCCATATTATGATGCAGACAATAATGAAAAGGAAGTCCTTTTAACATGATATGTATACTTTATTTAACATTTGCATTATATCAACTCTTTAATCCATGGATATGGCTTTTATCCCAGTTTATATAAGAAAGTGTAGATCCAGATCAGCCTTGACTTTGTGCTGTCTGATCTGGATCTACACTGTCAGGTTCTTGGCAAGAAATAATCTACTAGATCTAAAAGCAAACAGTGTAGATCCTAATCATACTGCTCAGGTGTGCAGGCTGATCTAGATCTACACAGGTTGCACAAGGAATATAAGCCATTTTATGGAGTAAAAAAAAAGGAAAGTGTGAATGAATATATAACAAGTAGTAACACAATTATGATACTAACTGTGATTGTGAGATATTGTGTGATTGTGAGAAACAGTAACAAAAAATTTCTGAGAAAAAATAAACATGAAAAAGACCTGCTTCATGAAAATACTGAATATAATGAATGAGCATTACAGTAAACTCTCCATTGCCAACACCTCTAAAAATCAAACATCTCTCTAAAAAGATACTATTTTTTATTCCAATTTCAGTTTGTGAAGATATAAACATTTCAAGCAGAATATATCTTGTTCTTCCCAGAGGTGTTGGCTGTATACAGGTTTTACTGTATCTCATAATAACAATCTGTGAAAGCTAGAAAATGGCCATGTACAAAAATAATTTAACCCTGATATGTTTATACTTATGCTGAAAAGAAAACAAGTTTTAACCCTTTCCTCCATATACACCCTTATTGTCTGGGCAAACAGTGTAAATCCAGATCAGCCGGCACATTCGTGCCGTCTGATCAGGGTCTGCACTGTTCGCTTTTTAATTTGTAAGGTTATTTCTGAACAAAATGTGACCAGTGCAGATCCTGATCAGACGGCATGGATTTGCCAGCTGATCTGGATCTACACTGGTCGCACATGCGTAAAAATGCATATATATGGAGGAAAGGGTTAATGCTAGTACCTTGTATTATTGAGCAAACTGTATGACAACACTAAAATAGCAGCAGTATAAGAGTTAACAAGTTTGGCATATTGTTAGGAAATTCTTACAGTCTTGGTCTCATGATTTACTGCTTAATCCTTTAATTCATGGATATACCTTATATCACATAGATGTCCAATGTAAATCCAGAACAGCTGGTACATCCATGCTGTCTGATCTGGATCTACACTGTTTCAGAATGAATTTATAATCCAGATAAAACTGTAAAATATTCTGACATCTTTGACATAGTTGAATGTTAATGGCCAAAGGCTTAATTTTGCTGACTCTTGAACTTAAAATTAAGCAAAAAGTAGAACTGATATTTGTTTGTAAATTTGAAAAATATATTATATATGTAACATCCAGGAATGCCAATTTTGATATGACACATGCAACAACCAAAGTGGAATGTTAAAAAGTACCATAATAAGGTAATTCACTTTCAATTTTCTAAATTTCCTCTTTGTCTTATTATATAAATGCTATAAATTAAATCGAATTTCTTTCTTTAAAACATGTATTTAGATTGCCCACTTACCAAAAGGTAAACTGATTGCTATAATGCTAGATCATACAAAGGCAAAATGATTGTCAATTTACTTAATACCTATAAAACACCAATATTTTAAGAGTCAAAATCTAGCTTGGTTAAAGGAAAAGTGAAGTTTGTGTATTGTCCAAATACTAGTAGGAATACTAATTCTCAAAAAAACATTGACATCATCAATAATAAGGCAGTAATTGGTATTTCACATACAAGTGCAACATTCTTTTCTTAAAGCTATCACACATATCCTTACTGACTCAGCTTTAAATATCATAAAGAAATACAAGTATAAAATATTTCATTTTTCAGTAGACTATTTAACATTGGTTAGATCATAATTAAAGGCACATTTCACTTGACTTTAAAGCAGTTCTTTTATGTTTTATAGTTGAATTTTCATACTGTGCACATATAATATGTTATATCTGTATTTATATTCATTCTCTGTTCCTATAAAAGAAACTGTCAAAGAAAAGTTATAACAATAACAAATGATACTTAAAACAAGGCAGTCGGAACGACAGCAATATCCCCCGCCGCAGATGTGAATGTGGGAAAGGTTATGGATGGTTAAGAGCAAATTAAACAATAGCTCTGGGCAACAGGCAGGCAGGTGGAAGCCAATTCAAGTGCAAGGGTATGTTGTGTTCAAATAAGTTTCAGAGTATTGGCCTGCTCAAGCACCAGAGTCGGCCTTGAGCTTGAGCCAGCCAGGTAGGAACATGGGTTCTGCACATCAGGTTCATGAACTGAATATTTCACTTAAGTTTCATGATATTCATTCCAGGGGTTCAGAAGATATGAACTGGACACGAAATGCATGGTTCAAATCTTCAAACACCACTGTTGAACCTTGACATTGAGGCGGCCATGTTGGAACTAAAGTTTCATGAAACTCCTTCTAATGGTTGAAAAGTTATGGACCGGACACAAAATATGCTCAAACACCACAGGCGGCCTTGACCTTGAGCCAGTCAGGTTATAACATGGGTTCACAACATCATGTTCATGAACTGAACATTTCACTTAATTTTCATGATATTCATTCCAGGGGTTCAGAGACCACCAATTAACTTGCCAGTTTGTGTACATTGTATTTACACTGTATACAGCTGAGACCTCTCTAAAATTTAGTCTTAACATTTTGAGAATGTGCTACAAATGTGTTGTTGTTGTTGTTGTTTAACATACAAACAGTGAATAAAATATTCAGAAAAGCCTGATTTTCAAAGTGCTATAAAGTAAGACAGTTTATTTGGTCAGTATCCATAAAAAATGACAAAATTTACACTATAAAATCTTCCAGAGCACAGTTCTTAATATTGCATAACACAGATCTAAGCAACAAAGTTCACTAGGTCATTGACCAGCAACTTGATGAATGCATCCTAACAACATATTAAGATTGAATCTAAATATAGCTGAAGACAGGTAGAAATATTGGAATTTTGATACTTGAAATTTTCACTCTGCTACTAAAATTTTTGTTTCAAATTTTATCGCTGAACAACCAGCGAATGAATTGTTCAGGAAAGATTGAATTTTAAGATGGTATAAAGTTTGTGTCAAAATCTGGTTGATAACTGTAGAAAATCAAAGGTTAATAACAGAATTTAAAAAATTAAATTAAAAAGAATTTTTTTTTTAAATCCCCAGGGTGGGGCCCCTGGGCAATTCAAGAACATTATTTTAATAATTTGAGTAGAGATCATCAATATCAATATTCATACCAAATTTGATGACAATCGGACAAAAAAATGTGACCTCTATTGCATTAACAACATTTTTGCTTTAATCTGACCTAGCCACCTTGACATTGAGTCGGCCATGTTGGATCATGGGTTCTGCACGTCGTCTTGATGGGGAGAACATTTGCCTAAAGTTTCATGAAATTCATTCTAGGGGTTGAAAAGTTATGGACCGGACACGAAATGTGCGCGCACGGAAGGACGGATGGATGGACGGACAGACAGACGGACGAAGACCATTCCTATATCCCCCAGCCGCTATGCGGCGTGGGATAAAAATAGTAACTACAATTAAATTTGTATTGCAACATAGAATATGCTGTGAATAACAATCAATGTTATAAAATATCAACCAATGTTTAAACCCTTAAGATATGTTGTTAGAATTATTACAACACAACATGAGCTACATATGTTTTTAATAATTATAAGTCATTAACCCATTACTCTATGAGATATGACTGTTATCACACAGGTAACAGTGTAGATCCAGATCTGCTGGCACATTCATTGTAAAAATCTGCAATGCTCGCTTTTGATTTATTAGGTTATTTCTGACTAAAAGGTAAAAAGTGTAGATCCAGAACAGACAGCACAGATGATCTGGATCTACACTGGTTGCCCATGTAATAAAAAGCATACAATATGGAGTAAAGGGTTAAGTTATTTCACAGATCTTTAATAAATGATATTCCAATTTAAAGAAAAACACAAACAGACAAAATAAATCTCAAATATAGCAAATAGATGTATAAAAAATATAACACGAGGCCGATGACAGCTCTGATAATTATGTTTACTTACCCCTGGCCATGAAATAGGCAGACTTTCCTTTATGATATCAGTGGTGACCAAGTTGGAGTAAAATTCTACATGAAACAAAGTTGTCATTCTGGCTGTTTATAATGTGTTGACAACTGATGGAAGAAACAGATTCAGTACAGCCAACTTTGCACATTTGTCAAAATTTCTTCCAGTCAAAACAAATGGTAACACATTGTTAACCTCTTTTGTCAAGGAATGTGGCTTTTATGGGTAACCAGTGTAGAATCAGATAAGTCAGAAAATCCAGGCCATGTGATCAGGATTTACATTGTTCACCTATTCATTAGGGTATTTCTGACCAAGAAGCAAACACTGTATGTTCAGATCAGCTGGCCCATCCATGCATTCCTGATTGGATCTACAGTGTTCATTTCTGTTCATGTGATAAAGGCGTAAAGGATTAAACATCATGATAAACTTTTTTAACTAGTCACAAAGTGTACTAACATTCATGTACAATGCATATCATAAAACCACTTTCCAGTTCAATATTTGATATTTTTGATCTTTAACAACATTCTGTAAGAATTTTACCTAAATCAAACTATTAATATCAGGAAAAGCACATTTCATATGCAGTTACCCCTAAAGTCAACAAAATACAAAATAACAAGGCAAATTCCATAGGAAAACTAAATATTATTTTATATCATTTTATTTTGAATTATTTATAACTAGATGGTTGGTAATGTTGAATACACTTTTAAATGTACATATATCCATTTAAACTCAATAGACCATAGGAAACAGTGTTCAATGCCTGGAACTTAATTCGTGAAGTGCATTAAAGGTACCAGTTAACAAATGCATAAACTTCAGAAAAAAAATGCATATAATATATCCTATAATGAAATGTAGAGTATTATTGTGAGTATGTTATTTAAAAATTAAATAAGAAAGTTTATATTACAGGGAGTATTCATATACCTTTGTATATGCAGGTCAATCTGTCTATTGCAATTAAACACAGTTGATCTACCATGTAAGTTTGAGTATTATGAATTCAAAAAATCTTTCACAAGTACAGGAAGAAGTCAAATGTTACCAATTTATATATATATCACATCCTAAAAATACAATTTTAATCACAATATCTGCTGATAAGTATAATTAAATAACAAATGATATAGGCTTTTAATGAAATTCCAAAAGCTTTAAAGGCACATCTTTATTATCACATAAACTTTTCCCAATCTTTACCTTTTGCAAAGGTTACTAAAATACAACATATAGTATGTACTCTCATCTTGCACTTTGCTGAAATGAAAATGGAAAATGTTTTTCTCCTGGCTACAATCAAAGCCTTTTACATCTGGCCTGACTTTAAACTTTTACTTCATACATACAAGTGTGTGTGACCAGTGTAGATCCAGATCAGCTTGCACATCTTTGCCATCTGATTTGGAATACACTGTTAGCTTCTTGGTCAGAAATAACCTAATGAATCTAACAGTGGACAGTGCAGATCCTGATCAGACAGCACATGTTTTCCAATATTTTGGTAGAAATGAAAACATTTAAGAGTGTAAATATAATACATGTACTTGAATCGACAATTTATTTTGTTCATTGGTATATGAAAAACACCTGAGTTGTTTAATGTAAACACAGTATAAAACACCCAAATTGTTGCATTCCGTAATACATGCAATATATACTGATTCAATCATTAAGTACACAAGTCACAAAAATGAATGTTTGCGAGCATGTTTATCAAATCCAAGTAGAGGTAAATCTTATATCTCATACTATTATGACCAACCTCTACAAAAAGTCTAATAATCGCTTTACTTTACCTTAAAGTTCACATACGAGTATATAATTGTATCACGTTTTTCAAACGACAGAAACCCATTTTGAACAAGAGATGTTTGTAAAACATATATGCCCCCCAATGCCAATTGGTTATTAATCTTTGGTATTTGACCTTAACCTTTGATCTACTAACCTTATAATCAACAGGGATCATCTACATGTGCTGACAATCCTCCATACAATAACTGAGGACTGTATGCCAAATTTTTGTCTAGTTATTTTGGACAAGGTTGGTAATGGACCAACATACGGACTGACATGAGTGGGGGAAATAAAATTGTGACAACTTATAATTATCAGCTCAGTGAATAAAAATGTGCCTTTACAGCATAATCAGTCATGTCTTAACACAATAACAAAGTTTTATATGTTTACACTATTCTCTACACTAGAAGTAAGTTTATATACAGTTGTTGCTATATAATACCAACATGTTTTAAAAAACAAAATGTACCATGTTTAAACTGTTTTAAACAAAATATATCTAAAACTTATGTTCATTTATAACAAAGAACATGGTGCAACAATGTAAATAACACAAGAGACGTCACAGCTCCTCTCAGTCCTCACACAGGCTCATATATCTGGACAATTCCCCTTATATGGAATCTGAATCTTTAGAATCAATGTTTGCTGCACTGAACACTAGATCACTCTGTCATTCAAGTCAATTTGTAGGTTGCACATTTTTTTTGAACCCCTTACTTCATATATACACATTTTTTGTGTGTGTACGACCAGCTAGCACATCCTTGATCTGATCTGGATCTGCACTGGTCACACCTTGGTCAGAAATAAGCTAATGAATCTAAAAGCCAACAGTGTAGATCTTGATCAGATGGCACGGATGTGACACATGTGTTGGCTCATCTGGATCTACACTGTTTGTCCAGGCAATAAAAGTGTATCTATGGTGTAAAGAGTTAAGATTTGAAAAAAAAAATTTATGATCTGTGTTGAACTTTAGGACGTATTGTCAGTTTAAACATTGGACATAAATGAAGCATTTGGCTTTGTGAGATTGAAGACAGGTATCTTTGTTTTGTTCAGATCTGGAGCTTGGTCTCTGTACACAGTGGTATAATCAACAGCTCCCATCCTTCCCTGATCTACTAACACTCACACTGACAATCATGCCTGCTGGTCAATATTAAGTCTGGCCGGTGTGTTTGTGTTAGGAGTTTCTAATGTTACATATCCATGCTCTGTGTCAGTTTCCTCATGTAACTTGCCATATCCAAAATTGTTACTCTCTGATTCCTCAGGCAATCCAGTTACCTGTAAACAAAACAAACAAGTTAATTTGTAAACCCATTTTACAACAATCTCACCTTAGTGCAAAATCACTGATTGAAAAAAATACAAAAAGCAAACAACTTCTATCAAAACAACATCTATTAGAGGGTGACACACAAAGCAAAATGGTGGAACATGTAAGAAAGACCCAAAGGCTGCAACACACTAAAATAAAATTTAAGTTCTACTGCACATGAACATAGCAATTGATTAACTGTAGACTGCAAATTCTTAATAAAAGTTATATTGGCAGATGGATGTCAACTGCAAAAGACTGACCCAAAGAATGGGACTGTTCACTGCATTAGACCAAAATGCTCACTACATTTTACCAAAATGTTCACTGCATTAGATCAAAATGTTCACTGCATTAGACCAAAATGTTCACTGCATTACAATTATATTATAGAAACATAACCATATACAGTAAAACCCCTCATTACGGACACTCAATATTACGGGCACCCCGGTATTACGGACGATTTTTTAAAGAACGGACATTTTCCCTTCTTTTTAAATCTAGTAAATAACTTGATAATATGGGCACCCCGCTATTCCGGTATTACGGGCAATGGACGCAGTACAAAATTAATGTTAATGCATATTTCAGACCCGCTATTACGGACAATCGAATCTGGTAACGTTTCACTTTCTGACCGTTTCACGACATCATTTTACGACATCGGTAGCGACCTACGACCGCTTAATGTATTATTGATATGACTCATTTACGGTCATTGGTAAAGTTGCAAATTGCAATCAAAACAGACCTGTCAAACTGTGATTTACACAATTGACCTAGGTACCTCATCAAAATTAGTGGTAATGTCAATTAGCAGTTTAAGATGTTTGTATCTTTTAGTCAATTGGACTATAATTGGCAGGTTTAGATTGTTAAATTTCAAAAACATTTAGGATGTAACTCTGTGTCAGTGTGAACTCTCAAGAATTTTGAAGCTACAATGTATGATAATATTATGATTTGAATTTAAAACTAGAAATGTGTCCATAGGACATGGATGCCCCCGCTATGCATCGTTTTCAGATACTAAAGTGCAGTGATGGGAATAATAGCATTTCAAAGACAGTGATGTTGGAGTAATTATAAGAATATGGATAAACTTGATGATCAAGTAAATTATTTGTATTTGTGGCACTGTTGTCTTCTCATTATGGAAATGTCTGTGAAGACGTTGGTGGTAATGCAATACAATGTCATAGTGAACATTTGTGCCAAGTTATTTTGAAATCCCTTCCTTCATAAAGAAGTTATAGCCCTAACAAGTAAATTCAAGTTTTAGTAACTGTGACCTTGACCTTGGACTTACAGGCATGGGTAATGTACGCAACACATTGTCTTGTCATGGTGAACATTTGTGCCAAGTTATTTTGAAAACCCTCCATTCAAAACAGTTATAGGACAAGGAAATGCTATTTTTAGTAACAGTGACCTTGACCTTGGACCTACAGGCATGGACATGGTACAGGACTCACCACCTTGTCATGGTGAACATTTCTGCCAAGTTATTTTGAAATTACTCTATTCCTAACGTAGTAACAACCCTGACAAGAAAATTCTATTTTAGTAACAGTGACCTTGACCTTGGACCTACAGGCATGGGCATGGTACGGGACACACCATCTTGTCATGATGAACATTTGTATCAAGTTATTTTGAAATTAATCTATTCCTAACAAAGTTACAGCCCGGACAAGAGAATTTTATTTTTAGTAACAGTGACCTTGACCTACAGGCATGGGCATGGTACGGGACACACCATCTTGTCATGATGAACATTTGTGTCAAGTTATTTTGAAATCCCTCCATTTATAATGAAGTGACAGCCCGGACAAGAGAATTCTATTTTTAGTAACAGTGACCTTGACCTTGGACCTTCAGGCTTGGGTATTGTGTGGACACACTGCCTTGTCATAGTGAACATTTGTGCAAAGTTACCGGTATTTTGAAATCCCTCCATTCATAACAAAGTAACAGCCCGACAAGAGAATTCTATTTTTAGTAACAGTGACCTTGACCTTTGACCGACAGGCATGGGCATGGTACGAGACACATCGCCCTGCCATGGTGAACATTTGTGCCAAGTTATTTTAAAATCTCTCCATTCATAACAAAGTAACAGCCTGGACAAGAAAATTCAATTTTTAGTAACAGTGACCTTGACCTTCGACCTAAAGGCTTGGGCATGTATGTGACATACCGTCTTGATATGGTGCACAATTATACCAAGTTATTCAAAAATCCAATAAGAAATAACAAAGTTACAGAGCGGACAAGATTTTGCCAAGAAAATTATATTTTTAGTAACAGTGACCTTGACCTTGGACCTACAGGCATGGGTATTGTCACAACACACCGCCTTGTTATGGTGAACATTTGTGCCAAGCTATTTTGAAATCCCTCCATTCCAAACGAAGTTAAGGGCAAAGTGTATATTTTTTTTAACACAAAATGTAAGTGAAAAAGGGGCATAATTTGAAAAATATTGGAAGCAGGGTTATGGGTGTTGTAGGTTATGATGTCGATTTTGATGGTGAAAATATATTTCAAGTTTCAAGGCAGTATCTCAAGTAGTTTTAAAGTTATGGGCAAACGCATATTTTGCTTAACACAAAATATAAGAAACAAGATATATTCCTATTAAAACTAATGTAAATGGAAGTATCAAAGGGCCATAACTTCTGAACGGAACATGTAAGAGCAAAACCCCACCTTTATGCACAACAACATATCAGGCCAAGCATTGTGGTAAAGTTTCATCAAATTCCCAGCAGAGGTGTAGGAGGAGTTGTGTTCACGAGATATACTCCTATTAAAACTAATGTAAATGGAAGTATCAAAGGGCCATAACTTCTGAACAGACATGTAAGAGCGAAACCCCACCTTCATGCACAACAACATATCAGGCCAAGCATTGTGGTCAAGTTTCATTAAATTCCCACCAGTAGTGTAGGAGGAGTTGCGTTCACAAGATATACTCCTATTAAAACTAATGTAAATGGAAGTATCAAAGGGCCATAACTTCTGAACGGAACATGTAAGAGCGAAACCCCACCTTCATGCACAATAACATATCAGGCCAAGCATTGTGGTCAAGTTTCATTAAATTCCCTCCAGTAGTGTAGGAGGAGTTGCGTTCACGAGAAATATCGGACGGACGGACAGACGGACGGACGGACGGACAGGAGCAACTCTTAATGCCCGTCGCCATTTCATGGCGGGGCATAAAAAAACTCACCAGTGTTTTATTAACTGTTTGTATTGTAGAGCATGTATTAAATGAGAATAAGTAATTTATAGTTTTGCATTTGTACAACATTTGTAAAGGACACCCTTAAGGACATTTTCCCTCAGTCCCTTAGGTGTCTGTAATAGAGGGGTTTCACTGTAAACATAATATATAAACAAGATGAATGTGGGGGCAAGCGTGAGGTTGGTGCACCCTAGAACCTGGTTTAAACACCCAGTGGCAATTTGATTTGTCACTGACCGTTCCAAGGCGGTAACCCCTCTGGTTCTCAGTTGTGGTGTCTTTTTTGAAACTGATCATTTTATTAACCATGCTCTCTCCCTCTCTCTTCTCCGTGACTGTGTGAGGAGACTGTTTTTTTTTTCTGAATGTGGCAATTCCTGTTATGCATGTTTCACCTTCTTTTAGATTTTGTTTTCATTAAAGTTTGTTATCTTACCCTTTGTTCCCCTGCATACTGAGGATTCTCGAAAGCCACAGTCTGAGTGCCAAGTTTACCTGTCTGCACACTTCTCATTCTCCTGTCAAACAAATATGATTGGAGGGTCAAATACTTCTTCAACAAAACAAGTGTACTGGCTTGCCCTTAACAATTGTTAAAAAGTTTGATACTGCAAATACATTTATTTCCTTTAAAATGAAATTTCATGGTTTTGGTAAAAGCAGATTTTCTAGTTTCATAAATATTTAACTAAAATAACTTTTTCAATTAATTTTAATATATTTCAAGTTGTTGTTATTTAAATTTGTGGATAGTTCTGCTCACAGCATGCATGCTCAAAATTTAGATTTGGTATAAATAACATAGAATGGCAAGCAAGCTTAAATGACGATCCTACCTGAAGATAAGGAAAGCAAGAAGAGCAACTGTAATCAGCAACACAATGCCTAGGATAGAGCCGACTGCAGCTTCCACAGCAACATTATCAGAGCCTGACTGGGCCTGCTGGCTGGTGCCCCCACCATTGCTCATCACACCTGAAATTAAATTAAAATCTGTTGGATTCTATATTTATTTGATTAGGAGAGACCTTAAATTCTACGCAATAATGAATTTTAATGTCTAATCTTTTAATCAGTGTGTTTTCTTTCCAATCATTGGCAAGAAAAATATTATATTTCAATTTGTTGTTATTCATGAAATCATACAACTAAAATTAATTGGGTAACTCCCAAAAGAAGCCAAAACTGAAGAAAACTTTACTAGGTCTAAATTTCAGTGTTTAGCTGGGTTTTAGATTCAAGTTACCTGGAATCTTAAGTGTTATTCAGTACAATGCTGGAATTTAAGCTCCTTTTATCTGAGCTTGCGTAAAATACAACAACCCTGATTGCCAAATCAATATTCCCTTTTGTGGACAAGTTGATAACTTTATTATCACTCACTGAGTTTTTGTGAGAAACTTATTTTCACTTGGTGAAAAACTGTGAGTAGGTATCTAACAAGTGTATACAAGAACAACATGGGAATGCCACAACGGACATAATTTTTTTTCCTGAACTAAACAGTGCTAAAATTTGGTGCTCTACCAGCTTGCAAAAGGGTTAAATCTTATTTAAGATACAATCAAAAAATGTTTAACTGAAATGCTACAAATGAGCCAAAGTAGGTTTTAGGAAGAATTTACTTACAGTCAAACCTGTGTTAAGCAGCCACCAAAGGGAGTGACAAAAAGCAGCTGCTTATCACAGGTGGCTGTTCAAGACTGCTAAAAATTAGAAAAAAATGTCAGTTTAGGACATATTCGAACTGGCTGTTCAAGACAGATGTTTGCTGAATACAGGTGGCTGATAAGGCAGGTTTAACTGTACTTTCTTTATCATAAGCATCATTTTGTTTCAATTTATAATCATTAAAAAATTTGTAAATCCGGAGTTATCACTATTGTCAGATATAGATTTACTGATGCAGATGACATATTTTTGTTTGTTAATAGGACGAATTCTTTAAAAGTTCTAACACAGGCAATGGGAAATGCACAATTGATATCCGGACTGGTCTAGTTGGACCAAGTATCTTCCATTCATGATCTGGGCCAATAGAACACTAGAATTGGGTGTTCCGCAGAACACATGTGTCGCCTGCCAGGAAAAAGTTGAAATGTGGGCCTATATTAAATCATATATGATAAAAAGTTTAATTCAAGTTGATTGCAATACTACACTAGAATTTGGTGTTCCATGGAACACTCAATTGCATTCAAAAGAGGCTTAAAGAAATATGGTGAAATCTGGGTTATCATTCATGTTTTCACCAATGGCTATTTGCATGCAGATGATATATAATTATATTCCATGTATTAAGTAAAAAGGAAAAGCACTTTCAAATTTATAGGCACCATTAAACAAATGTTAAAGTTACATTTAAAAGGGCCATAACTCATAAAATAATTAAACAGGACTAATCATTCTTGTTACCTAATGGCGTTGTTCATGAAGATGATATATTCCGAGTATTACATGAGTAGAACAAGCACTTTTAAGTTTATGCCACATTTTCATGTTAAAGTCTCCTTTGAAAGGGGCATAACAAAAAATTTAAACAGGACTAATCATTCTTGTTTACTGATGGTATTGTTAATGAAGATGATATATTCCCACCCAGTATTAAATGAATAGGACAAGTAATTTCAAAGTTATTTACAAGATTAAGTTTCATGCTAAAGTTGCATGTGAAAGGGGCATAACTCAAAAATAGTCAAACAGGAGTTATCATTCTTGTTGTAACAGATGTTGCTGTTCATGAAGATGATATATTCCAAAAATGAAGTGAATAGGACAAGAACTTTCAAAAAAATAGGCAACATTAAGTTTCATGTTAAAGTTCCATTTGAAAGGGGCATAACTCAAAAAATAGTCAAACAGGAGTTATCATTCTTGTTGTAACCAATGTGGTTGTTCATGACAATGATATATTCCAAGTATGAAGTGAATAGGACAAGTACTTTCAAAGTAATAGGCAACATTAAGTTTCATGTTAAAGTAGCATTTGAAATGGGGCATAACTCAAAAATAGTCAAACAGGAGTTATCATTCTTGTTGAAACCTGTGTTGTTGTTCATAATGATGATAATCCATGCATGAAGTGAATAAGACAAGTAATAACACAGTTGAAGGTAACATTAAGTTTCATGTTAAAGTAGCATTTGAAAAGGGGCATAACTCAAAAATAGTCAAACAGGAGTTATCATTCTGGTTGAAACCTGTGTTGTTGTTCATGATGATGATAATCCATGTATGAGTGAATAAGACAAGTATTAACACAGTTGAAGGCAACATTAAGTTTCATGTTAAAGTTGCATTTGAAAGGGGCATAACTCAAAAATAGTCAAACAGGAGTTATCATTCTTGTTGTAACCAATGTTGATGTTTATGATGATAATATATTCCAAGTATGAAGTGAATAGGACATATACTTTCAACGTTAAAGGCAACATTAAAATTCATGTTAAAGTTGCATTTGAAAGGGGCATAACTTAAAAATAGTCAAACAGGAGTTATCATTCTTGTTGTAACCAATGTTGCAGTTCATGACGCTGATATATTCCAAGTATGAAGTGAATAGGACATGTACTTTCAAAGTTATAGGCAACATTAAGTTTCATGTTAAAGTTGCATTTAAAAGGGGCATAACTTAAAAATATTCAAACAGGAGTTATCATTCTTGTTGTAACCAATGTTGCAGTTCATGACGATGATATATTCCAAGTATGAAGTGAATAGAACATGTACTTTCGAAGTTATAGGCAACATTAGGTTTCATGTAAAAGTTGCATTTGATAGGGGCATAACTCAAAAAAAAATTCAAACAGGAGTTATCATTCTTGTTGTAACCAATGTTGATGTTGATGATGACGATAAATTCCAAGTATGAATTGAATGGGACATATACTTTCAAAGTTAAAGGCAACATTAAGTTTCATGTTATAGTTGCATTTGAAAGGGGCATGACTCAAAAATAGTCAAACAGGAGTTATCATTCTTGTTGTAACCGATGGTGCTGTTCATGACGATGATATATTCCAAGTATGAAGTGAATAGGACATGTACTTTCAAAGTTATAGGCAACATTAAGTTTCATGTTAAAGTTGCATTTGAAAGGGGCATAACTCAAAAATAGTTAAACAGGAGTTACCATTCTTGTTGTAACCAATGTTGATGTTTATGATGATAATATATTCCAAGTATGAAGTGAATAGGACATATACTTTCAACGTTAAAGGCAACATTAAGTTTCATGTTCAAGTTGCATTTGAAAGGGGCATAACTTAAAAATAGTCAAACAGGAATTATCATTCTTGTTGTAACCAATGTTGCAGTTCATGATGATGATATATTCCAAGTATGAAGTGAATAGGACACATACTTTCAAAGTTAAAGGCAACATTAAGTTACATGTAAAAGTTGCATTTAAAAGGGGCATAACTTAAAAATAGTCAAACAGGAGTTATCATTCTTGTTGTAACCAATGTTGCAGTTCATGACGCTGATATATTCCAAGTATGAAGTGAATAGGACATGTACTTTCAAAGTTATAGGCAACATTAAGTTTCATGTTAAAGTTGCATTTGAAAGGGGCATTACTCAAAAATAGTCAAACAGGAGTTATCATTCTTGTTGTAACCGATGGTGCTGTTCATGACGATGACATATTCCAAGTATGAAGTGAATAGGACATGTACTTTCTAAGTTATAGGCAACATTAAGTTTCATGTTAAAATTGCATTTGAAAGGGGCATAACACAAAAATAGTCAAACAGGAGTTATCATTCTTGTTGTAACCAATGTTGATGTTGATGATGATGATAAATTCCAAGTATGAATTGAATGGGACATAAACTTTCAAAGTTAGAGGCAACATTAAGTTTCATGTTAAAGTTGCATTTGAAAGGGGCATAACTCAAAAATAGTCAAACAGGAGTTATCATTCTTGTTGTAACTGATGGTGCTGTTCATGAAGATGATATATTCCAAGTATGAAGTGAATAGGACATGTACTTTCAAAGTTATAGGTAACATTAAGTTTCATGTTAAAGTTTGGGGACTACCGGACGACACCGACGACGACGCCGATGGACAATAGGATCCCTATGTGTCTACCTGCTAGCGCAGGCGACACAAAAAATCAATCATTTGTTGTCCTTTAACATTGTCCATTTTATGATTCAACAGTAAATCATATATTGTAGTCAAATTAAATATTAACCAGACTGTTGCTAGAAGTTGTTTAGCACAATAGCATCCTCCACTTTTCATTGACAAATCATGGTCTACTCTACACAAGATTTGGAGGATAGCCATTCACAAATGAGTACTGAAAATATATATTAAGCAAGACAATTTGTCCTATTTTTCACCAAGAAAATGGACTAAGATTTTTATTCTAAATAGTATTATTATCCAGCACTCTTTTTCAATCTCATTACATTTGTATCTGAAAATTATGAATTTATAATTTAAATATCACCAGAGAAACACAGTGAATAATATACATGATAAGTAAAAGGGACAACATAGATAATTTCAAATAAATGATAAATAATATGAATTTGTCTGAAAAATATTAAAATTAACATAACTAACTTTATGAAATGAGTCAATGTAAGTTGGTTTAATTGTTTTAATTAAGGTTCACAAAAAATTACTTAAATTAATATTTAAAAAATTCATGATTTGAAAACATCAAAAGTTTTCAAAGCATCCACTACACATTTGAAAAGGTTTTTTAATTTTAAATTTAATGATCTAACCAAAGATTAATCTGCAATCTGCACATTGTTCTGCATCATTTTTCATTATCATTCTGAATTTTGCAGTGTCAAATACATTTTCTGCTCTCTGCATTCTGCAGAACTGTTCTGCATTTTAGACCCCTAGGTCCTATTACCAATACATTATCTGCATTCTGCAGATTTGTTCTGCATTTTAGTTCCCTAATTTGCAGACTGCAATCTGCAATCTGCATTCTGCGCAATATTCTGCATTTTAGACCTTCAATCAATAAATAACCAAATAACAGTAAAAGACTACACAACCAAATAAGGTGTTTTGCTAAACTCAAGTCAGCAGTAATATATACCAATGATTTACAGCTAAACAAATGCAATACAGACATTTTATAGACCAAGTACACATAAATTCAAATTTATATAATGAAATTATAGAACAAAATTCAATAAATAATTAAAGAATACAAAGCGTAAGCCAAAATGATAAGCTAATTCATGTCAAAACACATGCTAATAATGAAAATAACAACCAACAAGATATTGGATATTGCTAGCCAACCAATCTGGTGTCTTTTGATTAAGTAATGTATTGTGATTATTTTCATTGCAATAGCAACAATATCTTTTTGTCTGATCAGGATCTACATTGTTTGCATTTAGGTTCATTAATTTCTAACCAAGTAGGAAACAGTGTAGATCCTGATCAGTAGTGTGGATCCAGATCAGTAAGCACATCTGGATCTACACTGTTCACTCTCATGATAAAGATCCTATCTATGGCGTAAAGGGTTAATTGTCTGTTCATTTATGCTGTCCACCCATGTGATATAAGTTGTATACATCCAAGAAACCACTATTGGCTCTGTATTAAAGTGGTCTTATTAGCGTGGCTGTCTCTTTTTTAGGGATCAGAACATTTAAGTTGCTCTTCTGTTCAAAATAAGTTTTAAAATCATTTTGGAGTGTTTATGTTATCATCACTATTCACAGCAGCAGTAGCAGCAGCAGCAGAAGTAACTGCTATTCACTGTTCAATATTACTAATATATTGTTTATTCTCTTTTATAACCTGAGGTGTTTGTTATTCCAAATTTCTTTGCTAAGATACCTTGGCTAACCCCAGTGCTTTCCTTAATTAACAGTACATACATACCTTAACAGACAGTTCTTTCCGATGAGACATTGCCACATCAATTATGTGATATTTTTATATCAGCAGCAGTCAGTAAAAGATTGACCAAGATATGAATGCCTACAATGTGACTTTTTCTTGATTAACTCAGTTACAGTGAACATTGACACTCTGTTTGTTTGACAATTGCCTTCCTTACTGTCAGTTGAGGCATCATGTATCTCAAAGACACACAATAATTCATACCTTTTCAAAACATTCATTACTGATTTTCCCACCTACTGCAAAGTGGTCTTTTGTTTACTGCTAAATGTCATCAAACTGTAAACTCGCTAACTGCCATGATGACACTACATTGTGTATTTGGGGGACAAATGCCTTCTGGTCATAATTCAGGGGTCACCATACAAGAAAATAGACAATTAAGACTATGGAAAGTCAGGGCTTTTTCATCTAGTCTCAAGGGGCCGATAATGGGTCCCATTCCCAATGCCAAATTTCAAGAAAAAAATTCCCAATTTCAAGAAAAAAATCCCATTTCAACAGAAATAACTTTTGTGACTATAAAATAGAAACAAAAAAGAAAATACATATAACCAAGGGACTTTTCAAATTACATCATTAGTTTGTTTACTTTTCATCAGTGATCTGTGAAACCTATATTCCTTGAATTTATGTATGCAACCTGTGTAAAACCAGTCTATACCGTGAAATTATTTTTCCCAATTTGAGCAGGGGCCTTTTTCCCCAAAACCCCTGAAAAAGCCCTGAAAGTGGTCACTTTCTTGAATAGTGGGGTGTTCATATAATGGAGGTTAGCTATCACTGAATTATATAAGAAAACAGTCCAATTTTTTTTCTCTTTTTTTATTTTTTTTTTTATTTTTATTTTGGCTCTTTCAACAATCCATTCTTTCAAAAAATGTTCATAATAGCAGAGTGGTCTATAAAAAGGGGTGGTCACAAAGCCGGGTTTAGTGTATACGAAGTCAAGGATTTATGATACTAAGTCTCCTTACTGACCTCAATGTACCAAGTTTCATGGACATAGCTTTAATACTATACATTGTATTTCTTCCCTTGTCCTACTTAAAATGTTTAAATACATTATTATACTGTAAACAGCTGAAAATCCATCACTGTAAATAATGGAAGAAAAACATGTTTCATTCATTGTCATCCTCACATATTGTCTAATCACTATGCATGTTTGAAAGAAATGCAACTGAAAGAGAATGAGGACTCCGTAATTGTAATTAACCCATTATCAAACAATGTTTTCCACGTAAAAATCACAGGTTTCCGTACCATTGTTGAAAAATAAAATTCCAATAAAGAAAAAAAAAGTTTTTGTTTTTTGATATATATAAATTTATATATATAAAAAAAACAAAAAACAATTTTCTTTATTGGAATTTTATTTTTATTTTTCAACAATGATACGGACACCTGTGGTAAAAATGGCCTATTACCAATAGTTTACAATGTATTGCCAAACTAACCGTTTACAAAGGTTTTAATTAAATGAATGGCATTTATTCTTCTAAAATGTGCCAAATCTACCTCACTTTAGTCCACAGATTTTGGGGTGAGGGACCAGAAATATTGCTGGCATTATGTCCAACCCAATAACAAATAATCACCTCTTCAGCAGCCAATAGAAATAAATAAACTAATAACCTGCCAACCAATGGGCAGTTATAATAAACTAATTGCATCCAAACAATGACAGGTTTAGGTCAATAAAACTCCGGTTGAAATATCAGCTGAACCAGAAGGGAGTGAAGGTGCACTAAATTGCACTAAAGAAAGAATGATGTACCAAAGTGAACTTGCAAATAAACTGGTCTTTATTTTGTGCAGTGTGGCCATTATAGGAAGTCTCCCTGTACATGAAGTCAGTACTGTCAACAATAAATAATCATTTAGATAATATGTATAACTTCAAAAATGTTAAAGTATATAAGAACACATAATAAATATAAAAGTCACAATGGTTAAAGCTAATACCCCGTAACGAGACCTGTAAATGCATAGCATTTGACATATAGAAAATGTTCGAAATGTTGTAAAATAGACCAAAAATCCATTGGTTCTTATAACATTAGAACTGTTAGCTAACAAATATCCCCCCCATGGTACAAAAATCTCATGGGCCCATGAATGTTTCTCATGCACTACCAATATTGTTCTCTGGGTTAATTATCCACGTAACAACAAAATGAATCAATATGTCTGCTAAATAGGCAATGTAATGTGATTTAATGTTTTGACAGTAACGAATATATCCAATCAATCTACAGAAGTGAGCAAACTTAGCCAATAAAACAAGAGCCAGTCGGAAACGACTGCACGCTCCACTATTCGAAGTCAGACATATTTAAGCAAATTTAAAATCTGGGCTTCATTTTAACTGGGGAGTGATTCAGGAGTTTATGACACCCAACACACACACATGAACAAAGTTTCTTAATCCAAGTTAGGAAATCAATAAATTACACTTAATTTATTATTGTAGTTTTTTTAGAGGGTTTACACAACCCAGCCCATACACCCCTGATCAACTCACTATCCCTGCCCACCTATAGTGATGTGGTGTGGTGTGGTGTAGTATAGTATGGTATGGTATGCTGGTTGCTGTTGTTGGTGGTGTTGGTGTTGTTGCTGTTGTTGGTATTGTTGTTGGTGTTGGTAGTGATGGTGTTGTTGTTGTTGACATTGTTGTTGTTGTTGTTGGTGTTGTTGTTGTTGGTGATGTTGGTTGTTGTTGGTGTTGTTGTTGATGTTGTTGTCAGTGTTGTTGGTGTTGTTGATGCTACTGTTGGTGTTGATTTTGTTGTTGGTGTTGTTGTTGTTGATGATGGTGTTGTTGTTGGTGGTGGTGGTGTTGTTGGTGGTGGTGTTGTTGGTGGTGGTGTTGTTGACGGTGTTGTTGTTGGTGGTGGTGTTGTTGTTGGTTGTGGTGTTGTTGTTATTATTTGTGTTATTGTTGGTTGTGTTGTTGTTGTTGGTGGTGGTGGTAGTGTTGGTGTTGTTTTTGGTGGTGTTGTTGTTGGTGGTGGTGGTGTTGTTGTTGGTGTTGTTGTTTGTGTTGTTGGTTGTTGGTGTTGTTGATGCTATTGTTGGTGTTGATGTTGTTTTTGGTGGTGTTGTTGACGGTGATGTTGGTGGTGGTGTTGTTGGTGGTGTTGTTGTTATTTGTGTTATTGTTGGTTGTGTTGTTGGTGTTGTTGTTTTTGTTTTTGGTGGTGTTGTTGTTGTTGATGTTGTTTTTGCTGGTGTTGTTGCTGGTGGTGTTGTTATTGGTGATGGTGTTGTTGTTGTTGGTGGTGTTGTTGTTGTTGTTGGTGGTGGTGGTATGTGGTGGTGGGGGGGTGGTGGTGGTGTGGTGTGGTGTGGTGGGGGGTGGGGTTGTTGTTGGTGGTGGTGGTATGTGGTGGTGTGGTGGTGTGGTGTTGTGTGGTGGGGGTGGTAGTGGTGGTGGTGGTTGTGGTGGTGGTGTGGTGTGGTGTGTGGTGTGGTGTGGTATGGTATGGTATGGTATAACCACTCAACACTTTTAACCAAAGT
The DNA here is from genome assembly GCA_038501625.1 of Corbicula japonica. Classification (NCBI taxonomy): domain Eukaryota; kingdom Metazoa; phylum Mollusca; class Bivalvia; order Venerida; family Cyrenidae; genus Corbicula; species Corbicula japonica. Next base: position 218,053 of record JAZAYU010000004.1, read on the forward strand.
ATGTATAGTACATCTGTTATAAACCTTTTCTATAGCATTACCTATGAAAAACACTTACATTGAAACTTTAACCATAATTTCTAAGACTTAATTCTAATTTCTAAGCAAAAAAGGGAAAAAAATAAATAAAAAAGCAAGGATGAGTTATGGGCCTTTGAACATCAACCTGATGTATGATAAAATAAAGGTATACAAAGTTTTTAAAGTTGTCGTTTTAATGGAATGAAAGTTATGAGGTTTCACCAGCAAACTTTAACCTTAATTTCTAAGTCTAAAAAGGGCAAAAACTTAATATAAATCAAAGAAAGAGTTATGGTTCTTGGCATACATAGTCAGGGTCATGATAGTGAACAAGTTTCAAAGCTATAGTACAAGAAGTATGAAAGTAACTAGCTTGCACGCAAACTTTAACCTGAAATTCTAAGTAAAAAACGGGCAATAATTTGATAAAAATCAAAGAAAGAGTTATGGTTCTTGGCATACATAGTCAGGGTCATGATGGTGAACAAGTGTCTTAAGTTTCAAAGCTATAGTACAAGAAGTATGAAAGTAACTAGCTTGCACGCAAACTTTAACCAGAAATTCTAAGTTGAAAAAGTGCCCTAATTTGATTAAAAATTAAAGAAAGAGTTATGGTTCTTGGCATACATAGTCAGGGTCATGATGGTCAACAGGTGTTGAAAGTTTCAAAGCTATAGTACAAGTAGTATTAAAGAAACTATCTTGCAGGCAAACTTTAACCTAAAATTCTAAGTCGAAAAAGGGCCATAATTTGAACAAAATGGAAGTTAGAGTTATGGTTCTTGGCATACCCACTCGGGATATGATAATGAACAAGTGCTGAAAGTTTCAAAGCTGTAGTATAAGTAGAATGGAAGTTATGGGTTTGTACACTAGCTTGCACGCAAACTTTAACCTGAAATTTTAAGTCGAAAAAGGGCCATGATTTGATCAAAATGAAAGTTAGAGTTATGGTTCTTGGCATACACACTTGGGAGATGATGATGATGAACAAGTGTGCCAAGTTTCAAAGCTGTAGTATAAGTAGTATTGAAGTTATGTGTTTGTACAGTAGCTTGCACGCAAACTTTAACCTGAAATTCTAAGTCGAAAAAAGGCCATAATTTGATCAAAATGAAAGTTAGAGTTATGGTTCTTGGCATACACACTCGGGACATGATGATGAACAAGTGTGCCAAGTTTCAAAGCTGTAGCTATAGTAGTTTTTAAGATATCAGTAGGTTGCACGCAAACTTTAACCAAAGCGGGACGCCGACACCCAAGTGAGTAGTCGAATAGTCGAGCTAAAAATAAATGTTAATAACATGTAATTATCAGACAGGTATTTTTATTCATTCATTACGGCCTATATAGGCTTACAGAGATTACAACCTATGATTTTATGGTATTTAGATTTATTTAAAATGCTAACACAGGCCATTAGAGAGCACACCCTTAAAAAAGTAAGTCTCTTTTAGGTATTGGGAGGATGCTGCAAGACTCTCTATTAGTATATCCACTGTAGAGAAATACTGCCCAAGTCAAGCCAGGCACCGATTCAGTCTCAGAACTGATAGGCTTCAGCCTCAAACCCTATCCAACCCCACTCAAACCCTACCCAACCCCAGCAGCCTCAAACCCTACCCAAACCCAGCAGCCTCAAACCCTACCTAACCCCACTCAAACCCACCCCAACCCCAGCAGCCTCAAACCCTACCCAACCCCAGCAACCTCAAGCCCTACCCAACCCCACTCGAACCCTACCCAAACTCAGCAGCCTCAAACCATACCAAACCCCAGCAGCCTCAAACCCTACCCAACCCCACTCAAACCCTACCCAACCCCAGCAGCCTCAAACCCTACCCAAACCCAGCAGCCTCAAACCCTACCCAACCCCACTCAAACCCACCCCAACCCCAGCAGCCTCAAACCCTACCCAACCCCAGCAGCCTCAAACCCTACCCAACCCCACTCAAACCCTACCCAAACTCAGCAGCCTCAAACCCTACCCAACCCCAGCAGCCTCAAACCCTACCCAACCCCACTCAACTCCAGCAGCCTCAAACCCTACTCAACCCCAGCGGCCTCAAGCCGTACTCAACCCCAGCAGCCTCAAACCCAACCCAACCCCAGCAGCCTCAAACTCTACCCAACCCCGGCAGCCTCAAACTGGTTGTCCCTCATAATAACACTTCTTGGGCTATGTTCCACTTGAAAGTGATTTATGACAGGAATCCAGTGATATATTTCAACTGTTCGAACAAGTCATCCATTTTCTGGCTATATAAGCAATGGGTAGATTGAACAAAAGCACTGCAAGGCTGAGCAAAATTCACTCGTCAAAAAAAAGAGCAATTTAAAATTTCACAATTTCTTGTACACAATGAAGTTTTAAGTTAATAGCTTTGACAATGTAGGAGTATGATCCAGACAAACATCAAGTATGAAAATTTAACTAAGGAGAATAACTCCAAACTAAACTAGAATGATGTGTTCCGCGGTTCCGCGGAACACATGTGTCGCCTGCATGAAAAAAGTTGAAATGTGGGCCAATGTTTGATCATATATAATAATATTTTATTTAAGTTGATTTCAATACTACACCACAGAACACATGTGTCATCTAAATTGCATTTAAAAGGGGAATAACTAAAATAATGGTGAAACCTGAGTTATCATCTTCAAAAATTGGTTCATAAATGCATGAGTTATTCAAAGTTTTAAGTGAATTAATTGAACAAGTACTTTCCATTTTACAGGCAACACTAAGTTTCATGTTAAAGTTGCATTTGAAAGGGACATAACTCATAAAATATTGAAACTGGAGTTATCATTCTTGTCGTCACAGATGGCATTGTTCATGCTGATAATATATTCCAAGTAGGAAGTGAATAGAACAAGTACTTTCAAAGTTATAGGCAACATTAAGTTTCAGGTTAAAGTTGCATTTGAAAGGGGCATAACTCAAAAAATATTGAAACTGGAGTTATCATTCTTGTCGTCACAGATGGCATTGTTCATGCTGATGATATATTCCAAGTATGAAGTGAATAGGACAAGTACTTTCAAAGTATAAAAGTCAACATTAAGTTTCATGTTAAAGTTGCATTTGAAAGGGGCATAACTAAAAAAATATTGAAACTGGAGTTATCATTCTTGATGTCACAGATGGCATTGTTCATGCTGATGATATATTCCAAGTATGAAGTGAATAGGACAAGTACTTTTAAAGTTATAGGCAACATTAAGTTTCAGGTTAAAGTTGGGGGACTACCGGACGACACCAACGCCGCCGGACAATAGGATCCCTATGTGTCTACCTGCTATCGCAGGTGACACAAAAAGTACCTGTGCATTGCACTCTGTCTCAATGAGATCTATTTACCTAGGAAGTTTCAAGACAATAGCTTTGATAGTGTTGGAGTTATGCCAAAGACAAGAAAATTAAACTCCAAAATCATGAAGTAAGAATTAAGGTACCTCTGCACTGCACTCTGTCTCAATAAAATCTATCTATGTATCAAGTTTCAAGTCAATAGCTTTGATAATGTAAAAGTTATGTTCTGGAAGTGAAAATTTAAAAATGGGGAATAACACCAAGATTAAGAAGTGCAGAGTGATGGTTCTTGTGCACTGCACTCCATCTCAATGAGATCTATCCACCTAGGAATGATATCCGACAGAATGACAATACTGAAACCCGGGATAGAGGTATAACAAATGGTGCAAGTATATTCAAAAGACAGTAGGATTACTTACCGGTAGTGACATAGATGGTATTTGACATTTGACCCTCACCGTCACTGCTGTAAGCTGCTACAGATATCTTGTACCTTGTGTTCGGCTGGAGATCAACTAGCCGGGTGTTGGACTGCTGACCAATTGGATTGATCTGAAACATTATAACATCACAGAGTTATTTTAGAATCGTCTACTTCCATGGTGTCTTTAACATCCAATTTTAAACCATAAATACACCTTTTTACGCATGTACAACCAGTGTAGATCCAGATCAGCTCTGATCAGGATCTGCACTGTTTGCTCATTGGTCAGAAATAACCTAATAAATCAACAAGAGTGCTAAACTGACACAAAATACGCCCGTCAAAATGCTGATCATCAAAGTTGCGTAATGATCCGATGAAAATTATTCGACTTGGAGAGCAGATACATGTACCTCTAATTCAATTTTTGGACAATTCAAGGGCCATAATTCAGGAGTGCCTGGGGGGATTTGGCAGGTTATAGAACTTGGTCGAGATATTATGCCCACCAACATATTCACCAAGTTTGATAAAGACCGGATGAAAACTCTTTGATTTAGAGAGCGGAAACAGTAATTTTGGACAATTCAAGGGCCATAATTCAGGAGTGCATGGGGGGATTTGGCTGGTTATAGAACTTGGTCCAAATATTATGTCCACCAACATATTCACCAAGTTTGATAAAGACAGGACAAAAACTCTGACTTAGAGAGCGGAAACCTAAATTTTGGACAATTAAAGGGCCATAATTCAGGAGTGCCTGGGGGGATTTGGCTGGTTATAGAACCTGGTCGAGACATTATGCACACCAACATATTCACCAAGTTTGATAAAGATCTGATGAAAACTCTTTGACTTAGAGAGCGGAAACCCTGTGGACGCCGCCCGCCTGCCCACCGGCCAACCCGCCTGCCCGCCACAGGTGTTCCCATAATATGTCCCGTTTTTCAAACGGGCGTATATAAAGCAAATAGATGTACCGCCTGATCTGGATCTACAATGTTTGCCCATGCCATATATATATATAGAGGTAAGGTTTAAACTGTACTTACAGGGCCATACTGAAATTGATTACTTTTCAAGGGAACAGTGAATGTTTACCAATTTCCCTATTCATGGTAGTGTACAGCATTATTTAACGTCACTTAAAATGAACAAAATCATTTTAACCCTTTCCTCCAAAAATATGCATTTTTACGCATGTGTTACCAGTGTAGATCCAGATCAGCCGGCACATCCGTGCCATCTGATCAGAATCTGCACTGGTCGCATTTAGGTCAGAAATAACCTAATGAATCAAAAAGCAAACAGTGCAAATCCAGATCAGATGGCAAGGATCTTCACTGGTCACATATGCGTAAAAATGCGTATATATGGAGGAAAGGGTTAATGTACTTACCACTCTTTCTAATCCACCATTGGGTGTATAGTGTACAGCATATTTGACTACTCTTACTGGAGTTTTAGGTGGCTGCCACTTTACATCAATGTTTACAGCAACTATGACATCTGCATGAAGGTCTGTAGGGGCAGGAGGTACCAGTTCTACAACAGAAACATCAACAAAATTTACATGTACTGCAGACAGGGTACTTTAATTATCAGCATATAAAACAAGAACTCTGCCATTTGGGCCATATACATTTATTTTATGGAACACAATCAGAGGAGATCCAGAAGCAGATTCAGTCGGGTTGCTTTAACCACCTTTTGGGGAAGCAATATTTAATTTTCATATGCATTTTGGTCAGACAGTTGAAAATTATTATGTAACTACCTTAAGGCTGCTCAAAAGGACCCCCTTTTTGGACATGTTGCATACAACCCTGAGGATAAACAACTGACATCAGATTTGGTAATTTGGTAATTGAACATAATTTGACTTGTCGTTCGTTGACATGAACAATCTCCATACAAAGTTTGATTACCTTAGGTAACTAGATGCCTGTTGGCAACATGTCAAGCCACTTTCACAGGACCTTTGACCCTCCACCCCCCCCCCCCCCCCCCCCCCAACTGTAACATTGACCTCCGATATGGGAACCTGGATGACACTCTGTCTTAACATACAACATAAGTTTAACAAGGTTGTTCAATGCACGCCAAAGTTATCAACTGGACAAGCTTTAACATGACATTTGACCTCTAACTGTGACCTCAACCTTTGAAAAGGGAACCTGGGGTTTATATGTGACAATCCATTTCATTAAGGTTAACATTTATGCCAAATATAAACAGGACTGCTCAATGCACATTTAAGTTATGGGCTGGACAAATCCGGAGGGAAACACTAACAGACAGATGCGTAGAAGCACACACTGAAGCACGCACATACACCAAACTGGTGTTGTGACAACTAAGTCGAGCTCACTGCAAGCAGGCTTTACAACAAGAGCTGTCAGAGGAGACAGCATGCTCGACTATTCGAATCATTTGAAACAAATGCAATTTGAAGATTAAAACAATAACAACTATGGCCATACATTCATGTGCAATCAGGAAAAATATTTACAAGTGAATGGTACGGGAGAAATTCTTTTCAAATAACAGAAATAATTCCTAAATGTACCATAAATATTAAACTGAATAGGGGAATAACTATGAAATATTTTTGAATTTGTTAGAAAACTTGTTAGTAATTTTTTATTAGAGACATTTACTTTTAGTCAAATATCAATCACTTCAGTAATGTTACAGAAAAAGAACTGAAATGAAAATATAATGGTAGTTTGAAGTTGATACCTTAAGTATTTGCAAAGTTATCGATGAAGTGCACTTAAGTGAAAATATAAGTGAAACTAGAAATGTGTCCATAGGACACGGATGCCCCGCTATGCATCATTTTCAGACACTCAAGTGCAATGATGGGAATAATACGCGATACACTGCCCTTTCATGGTGAACATTTGTGTCAAGTTTTTTTGAAATCCCTCCATTTATAATGAAGTTACAGCCTGGACAAGAAAATTCTATTTTTGGTAACAGTGACCTTGACCTTGGACCTTCAGGCTTGGGTATTGTGCAGACACACTGCCTTTTCATGAACATTTGTGCAAAGTTATTTTAAAATCCCTCCATTTATAACAAAGTAACAGCCAGGACAAGATAATTCTATTTTTAGTAACAGTGACCTTGACCTTTGACCTACAGGCATGGGCATGGTACGTGACACACCGCCCTGTCATGGTGAAAATTTGTGTCAAATTATTTTGAAATCCTTCCATTCATAACAAAGTTACAGCCTGGACAAGAAAATTCTATTTTTAGTAACAGTGACCTTGACCTTGGATCTACAGGCATGGGTATTGTGCGGACACACCGCCTTGTCATGGTGAACATTTGTGCCAAGATATTTTGAAATCCCTCCATTCATAACAAAGTAACAGCCTAGACAAGAAAATTCTATTTTTAGCAACAGTGACCTTGACCATTGACATACAGGCTTGGGCATGTAGGTGACACACCGTCTTGATATGGTGAACAATTATACCAAGTTATTTAAAAACCCAATAAGAAATAACAAAGTTACAGAGCGGACACGATTTTGCAAGAAAATTTTATTTTTAGTAACAGTGACCTTGACTTTGGACCTACAGGCATGGGTATTGTACGCGACACACCGCCTTGTCATGGTGAACATTTGTGCCAAGTTATTTTGAAATCCCTCCATTCATAACGAAGTTAAGGGCCGACTGTATATTTTGCTTAACACAAAATGTAAGCGAAAAAGGGGCATAATTTGAAAAATATTGGAAGAAGGGTTATGGGTCTTGTTGGTTATGATGTAGATTTTGATGGTGAAAATATATTTCAAGTTTCAAGGCAATATCTCAATTAGTTTTAAAGTTAGAGGCAAAATGCATATTTTGCTTGACACAAAATATAAGAAAAAAGGGGCATAACTTGAAATATATTGACAGCAGAGTTATGGGTCTTGTTGGTAATGATGTAGAATTTGGTGGTGAATATATATTCCAAGTTTCAAGTTGATATCTCAAGTAGTTTATAAGTTATGGACCAAAGTGCATATTTTCCTTAACGCAAAATTTAAGTGAAAAAGGGGCATAACTTGAAAAATATTGGAAGCAGAGTTATGGGTCTTGTTGGTAATGATGTAGAATTTGATGGTGAATATATATTCCAAGTTTCGAGTTGATATCATAAGTAGTTTTCAAGTAATGGACCAAAGTGCATTTTTTGTTTAACGGACGCCGACGCCGACACCGGGGCGAGTAGGATAGCTCCCCTATTCTTCGAATAGTCGAGCTAAAAATTAACTTCCGTAAAATATAATTATATATCAAAAATCTAGGTTCAATGGAATATCACCATGGCCTTGACCGTTTGACCCCAAAACCAATTGGTTTTATCAATTAATCCAGGGGCTTTCATCATGCACCTGTAAAACTTTCAGAGAATTGAGCACAGTACATGCATGGCACAACAAAAAGACTGACAAGAACAAAAAGTGATATTTGTACAGGCAACGGTAATTTATTTATTTTATATTCACTTGGTTTTCTTAAATATTGTCAAAGAAATGAAAATAATAAGAATATTTAATTTTACACAATTACTTATCATTTTCCATTTACACAAAATATTCAAAGGAGTCCACTTTACCCTGGTACAGATCAACAACAGAGAGGTCAAGGTCAAGACTCATGACACAGACGAATAGTGCAAGGGTTAATGTCTACGTTAGCCAAAGGTCAATGACCTAGGACAACAACAATACTAGTTATACGGGGTCAAAGTTTAAGAAAAACGTAAAATTCAAAAAAATAAAAACTTCAAAGTGCAGCATTTTCAGGGCCTCTGTCGGACAAAATTGGTTAACCTTGTCTGCTACCCCACGGCTCTGAAAATTTCACACCAACTTTCATATATTGACTAATAATGTCACCACAGAATCCCTTTATTATTTTCTTACTTTGAATATTGATGCTGGCATAATTGGATATGTTGCTTGAGCCAAAGTCATTTTTGGCAGTCACCCAGACCGTGTACATTTCTCCACGCCTGATTAGCTCTGCCTGTAATGTCTTTGATCGGGACTGTGGACTCTACAATAAAGAAGATGCAAGTCATTAAACAAGGCTATGTTATTTAAATTAAATCAGTTGTTTAACCCTTTTCTCCATAAACACACCTTAATGGCATGGGTGAATAGTGTAGATCTAGATCAGCCGGCACATCTGTGCAGTCTGATCAGAATCTGCACTGTTCGCTATTTGATTAATTAGGTTATTACTGACCAAAAAGTGATCCGTGCAGATCCTGATCAGACAGCATGGATGTGCCGGCTGATCTGGATCTACACTGGTCTCACACACGTGCATAAAAAGGCATATATATGGAGTAAAGGGTGAAGGTAAAATTTGATTACTGCAGTCATTTATAATGGTTTCTATACTGACTGTCAGTGGAAAGTTGCAACTTTTACCACAGCTTCTACATTGATGAAATTTAAACCTATCGGTATGGCAAAGTAGCAATTTTGGTAAATTTGGAGATCTTATCAGGCTTTTTCTGCAGCAAATATTTCAAAGCTCAATATATTGACACAAACAATAAAATTAAACTGGCAAATTTGCCTTACAGCCAATGAGAAAACATTTAAAAAGGCTGCCTTACTAATCCGCATCATGGAAAATTTATTTCACTAAGAAAATTTAAGTTTCCAACAATTATTTTATTCACAGTCTACAATAAAAAATTCAAAGTTTGTAAATGTTTCAGCAGATGTCAGGCGGGAAATTTGCAGAAAACTGGAAATAGGCTAAAGTGTAGCAACAACGGTAGCATGTTCCTGGTCTTTATCATAGTGATTGTTTCAAAGTTCACAAGTAAAACTTAAGATTCATATGAAACTTTTCATATTTACTTAGTTAAAACTGGTAGTAATTACCAGAGGAGTATATGATAATGTGGATCTTGGGCACAGAACTTACTGCTTATTTAGCATAATCAAGCACAGACTACAAAATGTTGGATCATAAGCTGTGAATGGTATGTTCTGCTATCTAGCTTGATCTAGACTTACGTTCAATTTAAGTTTGAAGATCTTGAAACCAGACCCTATTTAACTGGTTTTATTTTCACACAAAACTACTGTAAATATACATACAGCAGCATCCTGTGTTTCCGATATTGAGTTGGACTTGTAATGGATATAGTAAACATCCAGTTTGTCATAGTTTCTTTCTGGTGGATCCCAAAAAACTTTCACTGTGTCGTATTCCACCTGTACACGGACATTCTTTGGAGGTGATGGAATGTATCCTGTAATTTACAAACCACAGATTTTTACTAATGATTAAACTCAATATCTTCTCATTAATTTTATCTTGAAACTAAGTTTCATTTGTTCCCACATAATTCATATTTGTTTATTTAATTGCTTTCGATCCTGACTAATCTATGAGGCATAATATATGGGCATGGATAAGCATTTTCTGGTGAAAGAAGATAACAAGTACCCCATCGGGTATAGTTTCACGACCGAGCATGCACTTCAACAATACCATCGACATTCTATTAGCTAGCTGGATAGCTTTTTCCCATGATAGGCCTGTGAACGAGTGTCAGCCTTTGAAGGTCAACCAATAACCTTATCTTCTAGGCCAAGGAAGTCCCATAGCACTTGATAATATTAGACAAGATTCTTTAACCCTTTCCTCCATATATACACATTTTACACATGTGCGACCAGTGTAGATCCTGATCAGCCAGCACATCCATGCCATCTGATCAGGATCTGCACTGGTTGCATTTTGGTCAGAAATAACCTAACAATTCAAAAAGCGAACAGTTTAGATCCTGATCAGATGGCATGGATGTGCTGGCTGATCTGGATCTTCTACACAGTTCGCCAAGGCAATAAAGGTGTGTCTGTGGAGGAAAGGGTTAAATAAACAAATAAGAACTAGAGTTTTTAATGAAAGTGACATCCCAAACCTCCTCCACACCCAATAATGCTTTGTTACAGGTACTTCACTGTACTTGGCAACCACAACAAAAGGAAAAGTGATACAAATGTGTAATAATTTCTAGTAAATCTGAACAATTCCAAATGAGCAGGTCACTCTTGAGTTGAGTTTAAGCGCTTTAATCAGAAGGTTCCCCAGTTTTATAAGCAAATGTGACCAGGAAATTCAAATAACTTAACAATTTTTACTGATCATTGTTAAGTTCAATAAAATTGGCCTTTAGATATCTGAAAAAAGCCCTCCATGCCAGAGTTGAACAGTTGCAAACAGTGCTAATTTTATAAAATATTAGCATATAAAGGTAAACAATTCCATAGATAATAGAGTATTATTAGGCCGGGGATAAAGGTACAGGGGAAGGTCGATGTAGGGTTAGTGATTATTCTTAAGTTTGCAGACAACTAACATAAGAATTAGACCACAGAGATGTGCAGGCAGATCTAGATCACTGGTGGTCAAAGATTAAAGAAATAAATGCATGTCATTATTTAATGAGTAATGATGAACTGCAATAATGCATACTTACGTTGACCATCTACGGCACAGTTGAGAAGTTTGTTAGCAAATGGCATACACACCAGCAGTTCTGTGGGATTATCATGATCAGGTATCACACCTCGGCAGAAAGGTAGACATGTCTCTGTTATACCTTGCTCTGTACAGCACTTTGTGTGGTCCTTCCCATCTACAGTAAAGTTAACAAATGCTTTCACTGGTTAGTTAACATAAGAACATAAATTTCTGCAAAATGGGTGTCTCCAAATACAGTTCATTCCATTATTTATTTGGGGGGAGGCAGAAATATTGCATAGCTAGCAATTTACACCATTCTAAATTTTAAAGCACTACATTTGGTTTTATAGAGGCAATACCCCCTATACTACCATACAACAAGACCTATTTATTACATATAGCTAAAACATTACTGTAACATTGTATTCAATTAGATACATTTTGATTTAAATGTTGGTGAAATATGTATAATGTTTAATATTGTCTAATTTTTCAGTTCCTTTTATCTCAGTCAAAACTTATATTAAAATCAAATGCTCTAAAAGATGAAAGAATCTGATTTAGATCAGAAAAACACCGTAAGTAGAAGTATGTAGATATTGCAGATTTGGCAAAGTTGTAGAATCTCTGGCTACTAAGGAAAGGACAGCATAAATGGAACTGATAAGCCTGAATCATAAATTCTCTCACTCTAAGGCAAAATATTGTCAAAGCTTCTTGAAGTAAAATGTTTGCATTGTTTACAAAAAATGAAATATTGAAAAAATTACCTGCACCACAAGCAAAGAAATCTATTAGATATGCCAGGCAGTGAGTAAGCTGGGTGTTCACCAATACTGCATTCACATCTATAGTGTACTTGCAGATATACTTGGTACAGTCATCCGGGATACCTTTAGCACGACAACAATCTGCAACAAATAATACAGGGATCAATATTATAAAACTAAATCAGGAGAACAGTTTCAAATCTCAAGCATCTGACTGGCTGAAATGGCGACTGGTCAATCAGATGCTAGAGTTTAGAGACTGGTCTCCAAAATCTAAAAAAAATGAAGACCGGTTAAGAATTATGACTTTGACATACATTTTTGCATAACATGCTTAATATCTGCCAACAACTAATAGTTCATTCAAGTAGCTTTAAACTTTTCAAGACTTTGTTGAAGGACATTTTTTGAACAAAAGTGAAGGTCATTGTTCTAATGTTATCGATGTACCAGTAACAGCAATAAAAGCAGTTTCTTATCACACACTTGATTATATGTAAATGATTAGCAGGTACATTTCCATTAAACTAAAGCAAAAATCTCCTTTAAAGTGAGTGTGACATAATGCCATATTGTGGTTATTATTAAAAGTAACTTAAGATAAAATTCCAATTTAAGTATATACTATATACACACATGTATGTGATAAATTTCAGAGCTCTTAAGTAAATGCTTACATAACTGTCTAGTGAGGTTACAAAACACAACATGTCAAGGATCTATCTAGGTACATACACAGACACCTATCCTTGAAGCTGTAACAGTTCTACGTTTAAAACAAACATGAGCTCTTAGATGAGACAGTGTTCTCAACTATTCGAATCACACCATTTGAAATAAATATAATTTTGAAAATAATTATCTTTTGATTTTAATTTATTTTAATATAATATACTTAAGGAAATTAGATACACAACTTCTTTAAACACAAAAGATATTTTGTGTTTAAAGAAGTTGCTTTTCTAATTTCTTTATGTACATATAATATATTTAACATTAATATATTAACAAAAATTTGTAATTAAAAAGAGAAAACTATAAATACTTTTGAAAAAGTTAGAAAGAGTTAATCAACTTGTTGGTTATTTATGGTGATGGACTGTTATGAAATCTATACAGTAAGTCCATAATACAGTAGACACCGGCAAACAGAATACATAAAATGTCAGCTAAAAATATCTCATTTCCCGGAGTATTTGATTTGCCAATAAACATATGCATGTACACGTTGTCCATTGTAACAACAGAGGACACATAGATTATGTTCAAATCATGTTGAAAGATTATTAGTGATTGATAATTTCACTTGAAAACCGCATGATTGCATGATGTAATTATGTTTTATATATCATATATTTACATTACATTGTTGGTTTCTTGTAGGTAAATTGATGATAGCTGATGTTTGTGATGGGATGCATGTGTAAATATTAATGTATCAAGTTTTCTAAGTAAAACACATTTTGAGCACATACCAAACTAAATAACTTATCAAGCACTAAAATAATTATCATTATATGCAATAAACGACCAAAAAGCAGTGAAACAGTGAAGCACATTTCTATAGCACATACATTTTACTAACGCACATATTTTATACAACAGTTCACAAAACAAGCATGAGTGTTTTTACACATGGATTTATGGCATCCAGTGCAATAAATTCACTCATTACTGCTTGTCTTTTTATTGTCGGGAGGACGCTATTCAACTGGTCTTCTAGCTTTTAGAAGTGTGTACAGTCTGTGATGTTTCCAAACTCCAGACCTCTACGAATTGTAGAGGAAAGCTGAAGCACCAGATGTATTTCTTCATCGTCACTGTCCACCGGATTGACTGCCAGCTCGTCTCTTCTTTCCTCCCATTTATTGAGGATTGAACGGCAGATATAGGTCAATGTCAACATAGTTCAAGAACTCATCTGCTGGATTTTGGAAGTTGGACTCGATTGTCTCAGGAATTATGGTGTCTTGAAGTAGGAAGTTGCCTTTCTTGAAACAGCTGAAAACTGCTGTCGCACTTACAGATTTCCAGGACTTTTTAATTACAGTGTCTTGTAGTGCCACACTCTTACTTAGCTGCGTTGCATTGAGATCTGTAGAGTTGATGTCATTAATAAGTTTACGAACAACATTACTGCATGAGTGGGCTTTAAGGTTCCTGATGATACCCTGGTGATATATTTCTGTATAACTGCGGTGATGTTGGGTGGTAAAAATTTTAGATCGATGTTGTAGAGTCCTGCTGCTGCCGTCGGGGGTAGGGAACTGCAGTTATCAACCAGTAGGGTAACCTTGCATTGCTGGCGTTTCATGTCCTTGTTGAAAGCCTTCAACCGAGATGTGAATATTTCAACTGTCTTCCAGGCATTAGAGTTTGCTTTGTGAGCCTGAAAACAACATGGTTCTTTTCATTTTCCAATCACCAGCAATGGTGTTCCAGATATGTTATCCGCTACCAGTGTGGTTATTCGCTTCCACTGAGTTTCTTGTATCAGTCAGTCATGGTACCTTCAGGAATGGCCGTGTGGTAAATACCAGTTTCGTTGGCATTATAGATGTCGTCTGGTTGGTAGCATTGAAGGATCTCTGGCAGTATGGTTGATGACCAGTTATTGGCAGCCTGTATGTCGGAATATTTTTTTCCCATGCACTTTCTTGTAGATGATATTGTTTCATGCTTTCAGTCTTTCGAGCCATCTGTTTGTTTGTTTGAAGTTAAGTTTATCAAGCTGTTTCACGAAGTCACTTGCTTTTTCCATCAGGATGGATCCTGATATGGGGATGTCACGTTCTCAGGAATTCTTAAACCATTCTAGAAGGGTCCTCTATACTTCTTCATCTTTACCAATGACTATTCTTCTTCATTTTGGATTGGCATTGTACAGTCAATCCCTGAATTTATGTAGGACTTTGCATGTCTGCTGCTTTACCTACTTTTTTAAATTCTTAGCTGATTTCAGGAAATTTTAAACAAATTTTCTTTTTTTTAATGGCAGGTGTGGGAGTGTAGTTGGGGGGTAGGACTATGCATGCTGCTATACCCACATTTTTTGTCATTAATAGAAATGTTTTTTTTCTTTTTGTGGGTTGGGGGAGTAAAGGATACTTTAAGTACCCAAGCACCCAAAGTCATGGTTTGCTGACATGACCAGATTTGTATTAAGATGATTAGTTTTTTAAACTTTGCTGAAAGGGGGTTGTATATATGCTCTTGACACATGATATTTCAAAAAGTTTTAACTTTAAACCCTGTATGCGACAGTGACCATTAAGGTGTCCTGGTTCTTATACCTGAAACTCTTTTATGTTTAAGTTAACCCTTTTGTCTGAATGAAATCCCTATTTCAGTTGCAGTTATGCTCCAGAAACTAGAAATTTACACAAAATTTGACCTTTGAACTCTGAAGTGTAACCAAGACCTTTGTGATAGGTCCATGGTTCTTTGACCAGACACACCGTCTCTTTGCAGGGAACATTTTGTGTGCAGTTTGGCTTAAGTAATTACTATTTGACCTTTGAGGTAGGGCCATGGTTCTTGGACACGACACTAAACCTTTTTAAGGTGAAATTTTGATTGGAAGCTTGCTTGAAATCCCGTGAGGTGTTACTAAGATTTGCAACCAATGGACAGACAGATGAATAAGGCAATTACTATATGTACCCGGTTCTTCCCAACTCCTTCCTGAGATCTGGGCTGAAGGTTATAAAACTGAGATTGGAAACAAGTCTCAAATCTCAAGCATATAACAATCAGATGCTTGAGATTTGAGACTGGTTTCTATGCTCAGTTTTATAACCTTGGGCACAGAGTCATAACAAGCATTGCCCAAGATCATAAAACTAAGTTTCGAGATCAGTCTCAAATCTCAAGGATCTGATTGGCTGAAATGGCGACTGGTCGCCATTTCAGCCAATCAGATGCTTGAGATTTGAGACTGATCTCCAGATTTAGTTTTATGATCTTGGGCACAGATAACACATTACTTCATGGATAGGCTCATTTCCCTTGTGCATCAAGCCATATCCCATGGAGTAAAAGGATGAACAAGGGAGGCTATCAAGGTGAAGGTATCTCACCACTATATTATTTGATACATGATGTTCATTAATTACATAGATGTTGTATACCTGATATGGAAGTCTGATTTGAAGGGACAGATTCAGGTGGTGGTGTCACTGGAAACATATCTGAAATATTCAACAACAGAGACATTAATTACATATTAAATAGAGGATATAGCATGAGTGATCACTTTATACCAAAATTATTAAAAAAGCCATCTAAATTGATATAAAATGAGGCTATTAAATGTCAGCAACAGTTACTGTTTGTTTTTGATTTCTTGAATTGAAAATGGTTTTGTTGCTGGTGTTTACCATAAGAGATGCTCTAGTTCCTTATAGAAGTTGATTGTTTGCCTGAACTGGTCAGCTTGCAAAGGTAAGTCGTTTTTATAAATCTTTGTTCTCCCACATCATGTCACTTCCATGTCAGAAGTTACGGGTAATGTGATAATTATCAATATTATAAATGTAGTGATTGCTACAATATTTAACTAGTTACACTCCCATGTCATAAGTCACTTCCACGTCAGAAGTTAATGTGATAATTATCAATATTATAAATGTAGTGATTGCTACAATATTTAACTAGTTACACTCCCATGTCATAAGTCACTTCCATGTCAGAAGTTAATGTGATAATTATCAATACTATAAATGTAGTGATTGCTACAATATTTAACTAGTTACACTCCTATGTCATAAGTCACTTCCATGTCAGAAGTTAATGTGATAATTATCAATATTATAAACATAGTGATTGCTACAATATTTAACTAGTTACACTCCCATGTCATAAGTCACTTCCATGTCAGAAGTTAATGTGATAATTATCAATACTATAAATGTAGTGATTGCTACAATATTTAACTAGTTACACTCCTATTTCATAAGTCACTTCCATGTCAGAAGTTAATGTGATAATTATCAATATTATAGTTTTAAAAAGAAATTACTTCTCAGGGCTCCCGTAGAATGCATGGATCCAAACTTGTTTGAGCCATTACAAGTGTAACTGCCAAAGTCCTCTGTAATGACATATCTAACAGTCAGTGTGCTCACTGTTTTTCCTGTATCCAGGTTCGTCACAGGTGGGGGGATCATGTACCTTCCTCCTGCTGCTAAAGGAACTTCTTCACGTAACCAGTACACAAAGTCTGGGAACCCATCAAACTCACAGCTCAATGAGGCATCCTGATCTACCCCTGGTAACACTGTGGACTCTACCATTTTCTTCACCAGAGGTTTGTCTGAAAACATAAAGAGTAACATATTCCGTTGTGAGTAACAGGCACAATTTTACCACCCAAAATCTGTGCAGTTTGTTTGTAAGCACACTAAATCCTATAAACTATTTCAGTTTTTTTTTTTCTTCATTTAGAATTTGGCAAAAAAAAAGTGCAGTGATCAACGGAAACGGCCAAAATTGAGTACAAAGCGTCCATTAACGAGAATTCTACATGTAATTACAAAAAAAACCCCACAAACTAATTAGAATAGATTTGTTTTATTATTTACAAATTAGTGAAGAATTGATATGAGGTTACATTAAACACGTCAAGTTTTTATTATAACTTTCTGAAAATCAGCCACCATTTCCTGTTTGCATTTATGCAGGAATCTACAAAACACTATAAAACTATCACAAATGCCACTGTTATCTTGTTAAATATTCGGACTGTGTAAAAACAGAATGTAGTAATTAAAATTAAATGAATTTGTAGAGTCTTGGTAAGAGTTTATGTAAAACATGTCGATTTCTTAAAAATGACTTTCCAAAGATTGCCCACCATTTGTTGTTTACATTCTTGCCGGAAACAGGAGTACATTATTAAACAATTACAAATTGCCATTGTAATCTTGTCCTTTTCATAATATTGTTCACTCATCTCAGCTTGTTTGAAGCAAATGCAATCATGTCTATTGTTAACATGTTATATATATGAATATGTAGTATTCCAACTAGACTTGATGTTTTTCCCATTGAATTTGCTGTGAATTATTACATGATAATTCACCGCACGTAGGAACCGCTATTTCTAAATACCGATCGGTATAAAATTATCATGTGACAATTGTATTTTCGCTGGGATTTAATTTCGCGCATTTAAGAAAGCAGATAATACATGAAAGTTTTACCCGTGCGTAATATGATGATACCACACTAATAGAATAATATTTATTTAATAGATTTAGATAAAATACTATAATTATTTTCCGCTATTTTGCGGCAACGTTAACGCGCCATTTTAACAATGTCATGTCATTTCCGTTATTTACATGTCATTTCCTGGTGCAGTATTAAACCGTTGGAAAGACAAATACGGTTCGAACGATGACTGGAGAGTGCTGGATGTGGGGTTGGAAGGACATTTATTCAAGTTTGTTATTCAATCTTTGAATTATTGTCAGTTTTTGAATAATGGAGATGTTTATGGAGTAAACACTGACTGCCGACCTTATAACCTATTTGCACTTAGTACAACGCACTAAAATTGAGTTAAAATTATTTCGCTTATTCAGTCAGATATGTCATGTTAGAATTGAAATAATCAAGTTTCCGGTGATTTATCGCAGGATAAATCACAGGGCGTCTTTCAGCTGCGTAGATATTTATCACTCGGGCTACGCCCCTGGTGATATATCCTTGCGCATCTGGACTCCGTGAATTATCCTGTGATAAATCACCGGAAGCTATTGATTATTTCTTAAATATTTTAAATGAAAAGGCATTAACTTTCAGACATTTTCAAGATTTTGGTAAATATTCTGTTTGTGTCATACTATTGGTATGGTACATGTGGATGGTATAAAAATAGAATACATCCCCCTTTACCTATTTTTGTTTTCGTTTAATAGAATTTTATTCAAATGTTGTCAACATCAGTACTTATTATAATAACAATATCATGAAGTACAAGTACTGTGAATTATCGATCCTTAAACTGATCAATCATACAAATAAAACACAGCATGTGTACAATATTTAGCCCTTTCATGTATAGATACACCTTTTATTGCTAGGGCGAAGAGTTTAGATCCAGATCAGCCGGCACATCCGTGCCGTCTCATCAGGATCTAAACTGTTCGCTTTTTGATTCATTAGGTTATTTCTGACCAAAATGTGACCAGTGCAGATCCTGATCAGACGGCAGGGATGTGCCGGCTGATCTGGATCTACACTGGTCGCACATGCATGAAAATGCATATATATCAAGGAAAGGGTTAAAAAACTTGATCAAAACTTTCACTGCCTACTTTAAAAATTTCCTTATATATGCTGACAAGTCCAACTTCAGAGCCTCAATGAAACACCCTCCAAATGATCACAATTTTCACAAAGTCCCATGTAATCATGACAGATAGACATATGGTAACAGCAATTCATGCTGGTGTTTCAGACAATATGTTAATGACAATTATGTAAATAACATTATGCTAGAATGACAGATAGTACCAGCATAACAACTGGCTGTCAGGTTGACAGTGTAAACATTAAGTATAACAACCATGTGTCTATAGGACAACTTGTTACTTACACTTGACATTCAGGAACAGCTGCTTGCTCTTCAAGACTCCGTCAGCAAATGTGATGTTACACGTGTAAATGCCACTATCTTTCTCCGCCACACTGGTCATGAGGTAGGTGTTTGATTTACTCACAATCTGGGTATTTCTGACCCAGCTGACTGATTTAAGATCTCCGCCGAGGCCCACACACTCGAGCTGCACAGCTGTACCATTGTCAACAACACCAGAGGGTGCCTGTGACACAGATACTGTAGTTGATGCTGTTTAACAAAAAAAAAGTTATTCTTTGATACATATTGAGGATTCTGAGAAGCTGATTACAAACAGCTATTTAGCCATTAATTTTTATTTCAGGTATATAAATTATTTTATAAATTATTAAAGATTAATTTTTATTTCAGGTATATAAATTATTTTATAAATTATTAAAGATTTGTGTGCTCAATCTTTAAAAATATACATATTTTTTAATTTCAAGATCTCAAGTATTAAAATTTAACAAGTCTGAGGTGGAAGATGAAATTTTTTTTATTTGTTCCCCCAACTACATGTAAACTTAACAAGGGTACAGACAAATCCTCTTAATCCTAAATAGGTCCAGTTTCTTCCTTTTAGTCATACACTTTTCAGTCATACCAGGGGCCTGTTCCCTCTCATCCATAAATACCGGGGGCCTGTTCCCTATCATCCAGTCATACCGGGGGCCTGTTCCCTCTCATCTAGTCATACATTGGACCTATTCCTTCCCATCCAGTCATACTTGGAACATGTTCCTTCTCTTTTCAGTCAAACATTAGGCCTTTTGCTTTTTGCTTCTCGTCATACCTGGGACCCGCTCCTTTCCTTTCTAGTCATTACTGGAACATATTCCTTCACCTACAAGCTAGTCATACCTGGAACGTTCCCTTTTATACCAAACAGGGAGATGTCCCTTCACTTCAGATCCTATTTGACAGGACTTTCTTCTTTTGTAATCTTACATGGAAGCAGTCCCTCTTGGTTTTTTTTCTACCTGGTAAAAGTCCCCACCTTATATTTCTACCTGGAAGCAGTCCACCCTCTTAGTTATAACTGTGAGCAGTCCCTACCATCCTAGCCCTAAATGAAAACAGTCCCACTTCCCTCCTCTACTAGTCCTACCAGGGAGCTTTCCTTTCCTCTAGCCCAACCCTGGAGCAGTTACTTATCCCACCTCTGAGCAATCCCTCTTCTCTAAGTCATATGCTGTAAAAGTCCTGCCTTTCCTACTATAAGTAACTCTTCTATCATACCTCGTCCACGCCCTACCCCTACATTGATATACCATAGAAATTGTAAGATTACACAATTATAATGAAATATTCTAAATGTATTGGACCAATTTCTTTGAGTCTCCAAGACCCCTTTAATGACTTACAAACAGGTGGTGTTGTTATAATTGTGTATGGTGAAGGAAGACTTAATCCCAGTTTGTTGATTGAAGCAACAGAGACTCTGTACTTGGTTCCTGGTGATAAACCTGTGAATGTGTAGCTCAGCTCTAAAGTCTTCTGCAAGATATAAACAGTTAATGCTTAAACAACTTAGTACTGTGCTGAAGATTATAAAACTGAGATTTGAAACCAGTCTCAAATCTCAATCATCTGATTGGCTGAAATGGTGACCAGATTCTTAAGATTTGAGACTGGTTTCCATTATCAATTTATAACCTGGCAGCAAGTTCTTTCCACTACTTGTTTACAGACATTCATTAGAGGTTAACGTTTAAATGGAAATACAATACACTATAAAACTGATACCTTCCTGTGTATGCAGTTCAGAAGGTTAAGAAATAATATACAACAATATCATAAATGAAACAGTATTCAAGAATCTTGCCATCAACATTATTGGTAACAATATCATGCCTTTATCTGCCTCATTACACAATGCTGAATAAAATTTTTAACATAACACTAGCAAACAAGTCCACATTTATTTATGTTGTATTTAAAAACAGAACTAATACTGGAGTAATCATAATACAGTCAAATCTGTGCCAAAGACCACCTGTAAACAACGACTACCAGCAGATAAAGACCACACTTTATTTGTCCCACTGACTGACATAAAGAATAAATTCACATGTGAACAAAGACCACCTGCCTTTAGAGACCACTTTTGGGTCTTCCCCTGAGTGGTCTCTATAGACAGGGTTGACTGTATTAATACTTCTTCAACGCCTCTTTCAAATGGACAGTTTTGGAGATTTCTCTTAACTCCATATATTCAGATGTTCACCTTTTGCCCCATCCCCATTTTGTACTGAAAAGTTAGCAATATGAAAAGAAAACAAGTATAGTTTTATCTTCATCTGATTATCAGTCAACTTGTTAAACTGCCATAGAATTATGCACCTATGACAGTTAATATAACAGAACTATAACTCCCAACAGTGAAATATATACATATCTAACCTACACTCAGGAATTTCATGAACTTACAGTTTTGTTCAGTAATTTCCTAATGCTCTCCTCCCCGATGTAGATTTCATATGTACAAGAGGTATCACAGTTGTTGCTGGGTGGTTCCCATTTCATGACTATCTCTGTGCTGGACAGGGCAACAGCTCTTACATTTGTGGGAGGGGTAGGAAGCAAGCCTACATAAGAATAGTATTGAAGCACATGGAAAGAGGCTAATAAGGAAATATATTGAAGCATATACACTGTCTTGAAATATATACTAGCAGTCAACAAAAACTTACCATGTCATTAATGGTTCACAGCTCTTAACAAGTTTTGACAATTTTAACACAATTTGTGCAGATAAATGTTATTTATTTTCAAAGAAAATGTTGTTAAGAAACTGAGTTTCAGATCCTGATGTCTTTATGTAAGTACAGGTAGCAAGCACACTCAAAAATCAAATTTAACAGAGTTCTATCCTTTACTCCAACAATGGGTGATCACCAGTGTAAATCCATGTCAGCTGTCAAATTTGGCAAGTTTATGCCAGCTGGTCAGCCAGCATATCTGTGCTATCTGATCAGAATCTGCACAGTTCGTTTTTTGGTCAGAAATAACCTAATAAATCAAAAAGTGAACAGTACAGATCCTGATATATACTAGTTACAAAATTAATGCAATTAGTGGGTTAAAAGTAGGTCTGTCACCATCTGCATTAATACTGCACTATACTATGATCTTCAACTCTATTTCTGTGGATAGTATCTCATCCTCCTTTTCATGCTAGAATGTGCAGTGGAATCTTTATCTGAGATCTCTAAAGTTCATATAGTTATGTGTTATAGTAATTATTCATTAGACCCTGCAAAACAGGACATCTATTGTGTGACTTGATTGTCAGTAACAATCTTTGACTTCTGAAAAACTGTGAACTGGTCATTTGTTTTGACTACCAGTACTGTGGTATTATTCATGCGGGTTTAATTTTTTAATTTTCGCATAATTTGCCCAAAGCATTTTGCTCGAAATAAAACTCCAGCATACGCACATAACACATTTGCGCGGATTTATTTCCACTCAAAAAGATCTTAGTGACATACATGTTAAAATAAGGCACCGCGAAATTTAATACCGTCATCATTTGAATATAAGCCGCACTTTTTTTCCAGGATTCGGCAAAAAAAAGTTGGGGGTGCAGCTTATACATAGGTTTAGGTTCCCAAGATATTTTCCCAGGCCTTCAAAACACCGATTTTTTTTACCGCGGCGAATGTGTCAAGCGCACCGGTATACGGACACTGAACGAGATATTTGTCACGTCTACACGTTGGTTTTTTTCCGAAAATATTATTTGATAGGTAAAAGAATGTAATAAACTATTATTGAAATCTTTTACTCTTCTTTTTATTTTGAGTACCGGTAATTACAATAAAAATAATTGTCAGTTTGCAACTTGTCATGATCTCCGGGGACGTTTCTATGCAATGAGGTAATCATGTGCGAACTAAAATAATTATGATTGCCACAGGCAAACAACTGCTTAGAAATGCTGTCACAAACTCTACTGCAAAAATAATTACCAGTACCTAAATAATCAGCAACATTTACGAACGATAAAGTTAAATAATTATTATTGACCGAACGCTAACATATTCCATCATTTAAAATACATCCTAATATTTAATTTATCGCTGTTATCACATTTCAGTAATTATTGCATCACACAAGCTAAAAATGACACGCGAACACTACCAGGTAGATCAAACGTTTATATAGCAAACCCGAAATAAACACGTATGGTTGTTTCGAGCCGACAACGTCTTTTGAAGTTGCGTTTGATGTTCGGCGGTATCGATTTTTTTGCCTCCATACGAAATACACAGCATGGTCATGTTTTTTGTAGGGGATACATGGGGTTTTTATAAGTTAACGGCTGTTTTTCAAATTATGCGGATTATAAATGTAATATTTCAAATTATGCGGATTATAAATGTAATAATTAAAGATAAATGGAAATAAAATGCAGATTTTGTAAGAACCGACATCACTATCAAGACAATTATTTTAACTTATTTTAATCATGCAAACTGGCTTTTACCAGTGTTTTACTATCATTTTGTGGAAAAAGTGGGGTCCACATGTCGATCGCGTTTTATTTAATTTTATATCGGAATGAGTACTTCAAGAAAAACGTGTATCGGTAAAATCACAGTGACCGTAATCTGTTAAAAACTCTGAAAGCCACATGTTTTAGATTCCCTTGGTAAAATCAGTGTCACCCTTAATTTTCAGCTTGATCTCACCTGCCATAGCGGGTATGTCACTTCACTAAGGTGTGAAAACTGAAAGCATGATGTCATGTTTGAGATTCTTTTGGAATGTTTGACAAGATATTGAGATGACACGGTCGACTCGAATTTTATTTAAAACTCGCACATTTTGGTCATATGTTATTCCCGCCAATTTTCTCAAATATTACTCTTCATTTAAAATGTCTATACCCTCAAATTGTCAAACATAATAATTGTCATGGGTCAAACGAGTATGTACTACACTGAAAAAGTATAGCTGACTATTGTTGCCTAAGCTGAGGCACACGGAACCGGCGATTCAAAATGGCGACCAGTCTGAAAAGAGGCCGCGGCGTATACAAAGAGTTAGGCTTTTTTCACCCATTTCCATCGGGGTTTTGGGGGGTGCGGCTTATATATCAGTGCGGCTTATATTTAGACGATGACAGTAATACCATAGTATACTTGGCAGTAGCATGAGGGGAAATGTCTCATAGTAATAGACTTTTCTCATATATCCCAGTAAGCCATCTTGCTGATAAATTCTTAATGCCACAGTCATGCAAAATACAGTATAAGTTAAATTTTTCCCCACAACAAAAACAGTTTTGATCAAAGGGGTACTAACATCGATAATTAAAGAGCTGTATTATATTCATTGGTTTGTGCCTGTATGTAGAAGAGGTGGTAGAAAGTATGAGATATCAATGAAAAACAACTTTTTTTTAAATCACTTCACACTCAACTGTTATGAGATTTCTTGAAAAAGTAATGGTAATTTGCTTACACATTACAATTCAAATTTCCACATTGCCTAAGTACTGCCTGCCAGGTTGATTTTAGTCAGAATTAGTGGTATCTGATGCGTTGTAATAAACTGCACTAAGCTTAGCCAGACGTAAAAAAGACCACATAGCAAAATGCTGTGTTATGTAAGTAAAGAAGGTCCATTACAATCTGAGCTATGATAGTAACCCTTTCCTTGTCCATGCACACAGTAGATCCAGATTAGCCAGCTCATCAGTGCCATATGATCAGCAATAAAATGCATACATATGGAGTAAAGGGTACATTCCAATGTACTGCTTGTCAGATCTGAAACTTATCTACAAGTTACAAGCTTTGTTTATTTGATAAGCAATTATAAATACTATTTGAAATTTGGCATACCTATTTAAAATTTATAAGCAGCCATTTTCATGTATACAGTTACAAAAACAAGGAACTTTGTGGACCATGAAGGCTCAATCAATTCAGGATACTCAACTTACATTCTTAGATAAACATAACTTTTGAACAGGACAATCTGGCCAAACTAGTTCGTTGTTTATAGGGTTGTGATTGAATACTAAATAATGTAAGCTTGAATCAGACTGCCTAAATATGCTAGCTGATACTGGTTTTATATTCAAAGATAACCACATGAAATACTGTAAAAAGCATCACTTAGATTGCTGGCCAAGCTCCTAAACCAGTTTTTATACTTTATTTCCACAAATGGATGACGCGGTGCTTTAAATGTTTGTACACTTGATGACATGCTCATTGGGTGATCGTTAAAGACTTGAAATATAAATTTAGATGATACCTACTAGATCATCTTCACAGGTAAGTAATGCAGTTGGGTTAGGAGGCTATAAGAATGTGATGTTGACAATTAAGACTATAATGGGCATTACTTGGATTGTACAAATCTCTAATGATACCTTGGCCTTCGGCGAAACAGGTAAAAATGGGTCCCAGGTACATGAGACAGAGCGCAGATGTAAGATCTCTGGATCCCGGCTGACCTTTGCAGTATGGTAGACACACCTCTGGGAAATCAGGGAACCGTGTACAGCAGGTTGTGTGATCACGGCCATCTGTAAACAAGTACATTAGTTGAGAGTAGTGTTTTACTCATATTTTAAGTTTACTTATATTTCAATATCTGCAAACCTGTTGTTATCATAATTTATCAGGAAACCATATTTTTATATGCGTAGTCATGTGGTCTTGAGTCATAATAACTGTATGTATTTCTAATTATTTCTTCTCACCTGCTCCACATGCTACAATCTTGTCCATATCCCTGGCACATTTGCCAGCATTCAGTTCCTCCATTTTGTTACAGCCAACCTGACATTCTGCAGCTATCTGGCTGTTCATACAACAATCTGCTCAACAAAAAACATAAGAGCATCTAACACTTGGAGAAAAATACTAGTCCATGGG
Organism: Corbicula japonica; assembly: GCA_038501625.1. Classification (NCBI taxonomy): domain Eukaryota; kingdom Metazoa; phylum Mollusca; class Bivalvia; order Venerida; family Cyrenidae; genus Corbicula; species Corbicula japonica. The sequence goes on from JAZAYU010000004.1 coordinate 244,618, forward strand.
TGAAAAATGTTCAGGATGTAAAAGGTTTTAATAACTTCTTAAATGGCTATATACAGTAGTGTGAAATTAGCCTTTGGGCATCACACAATTAAAACATACCATTTAACTGATTTTCATACCCAAATGAAAATCAAATAATGATTCAATCCTTAAATAAACAAAAAAATTCGACAGCAGTCAACAATAAACAAACAAATCACTAATAAACTTGTTAGAAACCAGTCCACGAATCAGCTGCAAACCTACCTGATCTATTATGCCATAACTGCTGCCAATCAACTTCAGTGTTGTTCTGAGTAGGAGCTGGAACAAAAACAAAATGCTCCCATCTAGTCAATGCTGTCTTATTTATTTAGGTTTCAAATAACCCATAATAAGATAAACACATGCTTCAGTGAAAACTATATAAAGCTGTTTAGTTTAAAGAATCAAGAGTTTAAACTATGAATAGGATTATTTAACTGTTTACTTAAAAAAAACAACATGAGTTTAACCATATATAAACAAATTAAGGTTGCAGGAATTTATTGACTTTACAATAAACAGTGTAGACCCTAATAAGACTGTGTTGATGAGCTGGCCCCAAGGTTATAAAGCTGAGCATGGAAACCAGTCTCAAATCTCAAGAATCTGATTGGCTGAAATAGCGACTGGTCGCCATTTCAGCCAATCAGATGCTTGAGATTTGAGACTGGTTTCCAATCTCAGCTTTATAACCTTCAACCCAGGCTAAACTGGCTCTAAGCTAGTCATAATATGACATAAGCTGAGTAAAGATTTAAGATGGGAAAAAATGAACATTTTTATAATTAACCATTTTCTCATTTGAATATAGGTTTTATCAATGGGAAAACAGTGTTTATCCAGATTATCCAGAACATAGATTCATTAGGTTATTTCTGAACAAGATGCGACCAATGTAGTTCCAGATCAGATGGCACATATTTGCCGACTGATCTGAATCTAAACTAGGTTGTTTATGGTATATATGGATTAAAGGAATAAAAAACACAAAAAAGCTGTTACTGATACCAGGTAAGGTGTAAGCCACAACAATATCTGAAGGAGTACTTCTGCCATCATTGTTCATAGATGTCACCCGCATATAGTAGACCATATCTGACCTCAATTTATCTACCTTCAAAAATGTCTCGCTGGTATAGGGGGCCTGCATACAGAGGAAAAATTGTGATGCACCATGCCAAATAGGGGCTTATGGGCTATGCAACATGTCTACCCCCATTCACATAGTCTGCTCTGTTGCCCATTCAGAGTTTATCCATAAAACACTTGAGATCCTTTTCAGTCTGCATAATTCCACAATTTGATTAGGGTGTACAATTATTGCAAAGTCAACAAGCCCCATTATGTCATGGTGCATCACTTATTTCTAATACAACTATTTTATCTCAAACAGCCTACAATATAAAACAAGAAAACAAAATAACTCGAACTGCAAGTATCATCTAAATAAAAAAAAACAACAAAAAAACAACAAAATTTGACAAAATTCATCAATCTGAAATCTGGCTTAAACAGAAAAAAAATCTCAACAAAATTGAAAGCTTGTTACCATCATCCAGTAGGGAAGGTTCAGGGAGTACTCGACCAGGTACTGTGTCACATTGGGTCCACTTGGTGCTGTCCAATCCAAGGTGATAGAAGAAGCATCTATACTCTTTATACTTAGCTCTGTAGGTGCTCGTGGTAAAATGGCTGTCAATAGTAAGAAGTCAGAGTCAAAAAAAACCTCTTTACCATCATTTTGCTTTAACGCCTAAATCCAAAGAGTGGCTGATCTGGATCTACACCTTCGATAAAGTAAATATATATGAAGTTAGGGGTTCAGCTCTGATATGACAGGGAATATTTGGATGAGGGGACCACTGTTCTTACCCCTTGAGCACTCTCTTCCTACACTTCATAAATTGTTGTAAATAGTTCATGTTGGGATAACTCTCAGTTTTTAGATTATTTCTTTTTTTTTAATCATCATTCAAATGTTAAGATGTCAATTTTAACAAACTTTTGGTCAATATTTAATTTTGCAAATAAGTCATCTACATTAACCCTTTAATCCATAGTATGTGTGTGCAAACAGTGTAAATCCTGATCAGCCAGCACATCTGTGCCATCTAATCAGGATCTATCTTTTTCGCTTTTAGGTTTATTAGGTTATTTCTGGCCAAAATGTAACCAGATCAGACAGCATGGATGCGGATCTACACTGGTTGCACATATATTAAAATGTGTATATAAGGAGTACAGGGTTAGAAAACATTGGAAAAGTCACAGTAAATGTCTTATTTGTTTAAATGCATATTTACTCAAAGAGTACTCATCGAAGAATTTATATTAAAATTTAACGGCAGTAAAATTATCAAATGATAGCTGGTATTTCTATTAGTCACTTGAGTTTTATTACAAGTACATTGTAACATGTACATCCTTTTAACCTGTTAATTTGGAATACTTTAATAATTTGGTTAATTTCCACCACCATATTAAACTAGAAATGTGTCCATAGGACAAGGATGCGCCCCCGCCCCCTATGCATTGTTATGAGACACTTAAGTGCAATGATGGGAATAATAGCATTTGAAAGACAGTGATGTGTGAGTAATTATAAGAATATGCATAAATTTGAAGATCAAGTAAATTATTTGTATTTGCGGCACTGTTGTCTGCTCATAACGGAAATGTTTGTGAAGAAGTTGGTGGTAATGCGATGAAAAATTTAAAAATACATATATATTTTGCAGAGCTTTTATTTCCCCTTCAAAATAGTTATATCCCGGAAAAGACAATTCTATTTTTAGTAACAGTGACCTTGGACCTACAGGCATGGGTATTGTACGTGACACACCGCCTTGTCATGGTGAACATTTGTGCCAAGTTATTTTGAAATCACTTCATTCTAAGTTACAGCCTGGACAAGAAAATTCTATTTTTAGTAACAGTGACCTTGACCTTGGACCTACAGTCATGGGTATTGTACGCAACACACCATCTTGATATGGTGAACATTTGTACCAAGTTATTTTTAAATTCCAATAAGAAATAACAAATTTACAGCCAGGAAAAGAAATTCTATTTTTAGTAACAGTTACCTTGATCTTGGACCAACAGGCATGGGTATTGTACACAACACACTGCCTTGGCATGGTGAACATTTGTGCCAAATTATTTTGAAATCACTTCATTCGTAACGAAGTTACAGCCCTTAAAAGAAAATTCTATTTTTAGTAACAGTGACCATGACCTTGGACCTACAGGCATGGGTATTGTAGGCGACATGCCATCTTGAACATTTACACCAAGTTATTTTAAAATCCAATAAGAAATAACAAAATTAAAAAGTGGACACGGTTTTTCAACACACTGAAACACTAACACATGGACAGGGTGAACACTATATGCCCTTTTACCATTTCATGGAGGGGCATAAAAAACTCAATAGTGTGTTTAACATACCTTTCCCTTCATCAAAGCAAGTTGTTAAGGCATCTTTATATGCAGCACATTGGATGAAATTAGTTGTGGGTGTTACACCTGGCTGTAGGTTACACAACCCTAAACATTCTGCAGGTATTCCACGTTTCTTACAACAATCTTGGTGATCTCTCCCATCTAGTGAAAATAATATGAACATGCTATCATTGAATATTTAATAATTCTACGCATTATACATCACTCCATGGGATATGGCTGTTATCAATTGGCACAGTGTAGATTTAGATCAACCGGCACATGTGTTCCATCAGATCAGGATCTGACAGCAAGGACATGCTGGTGGATCTGGATCTACATGCAATAAAACTAGTATATATGAGTAAAACACTTTTAAACATTTCTTATCAGCATCGGAACAAATTATACTGAATCTTACATACTTGAAGAGAGAGGTAGCCCAATATAAATACATCTCCTTCTATTTAATGTATGAGAGACATCTAATTTGCAGTGTTCGCTCTATCAACCTGGGTGCTTCAGGGGAAGACTGCTTAGCTTTGAGACTTGTAATACGCTTTACATTTAAACACTTTATTCCTTGGTTACAGCATAAACCCCATGTGTAACCAATGTTAATCTGGATCAATGTACATATTAGTGAAGTCTAATCCGGATCTACTCTGTTCGCTTTTTTATTCATAAGGTGATTTTTTTTACCAAAAGCAAACAGTTTGATCCAGATCGCACTGCATGGATGGATCTACAATGTTCACACATAAGATATATGAAATATTAATGAAAAGGTTTAAGCAAGAACAGATATCCTGTTCTGTCATGCTTGATGCCTGACAGAAAACTTTACTCTGACAGTAAAACTGAACTACACTTACCTGTGCCACATAGCAACATCGGTTGTATAGCAGACTGACACTTCAAACCCAGCAGGAGAGCCTGGTCAGTGAGGCGGAACTTGTGCACACACAGCTGTAAACAGTCCCCAGACACACCCTGCTGCATACAACACTCTACAGAGGAAATAACAATTACAAGGATAAGACACACCCAGCTGTATACAACACTCTACAGAGGAAATAACAATTATACAGATAAGACACACCCAGCTGTATACAACACTCTACAGAGGAAATAACAATTATACCGATAAGACACACCCAGCTGTATACAACACTCTACAGAGGAAATAACAATTATACGGATAAGACACACCCAGCTGTATACAACACTCTACAGAGGAAATAACGATTATACGGATAAGACACACCCAGCTGTATACAACACTCTACAGAGGAAATAAGGATTATACGGATAAGACACACCCAGCTGTATACAACACTCTACAGAGGAAATAACGATTATACGGATAAGACACACCCAGCTGTATACAACACTCTACAGAGGAAATAACGATTATACGGATAAGACACACCCTGCTGCATACAACACTCTACAGAGGAAATAACAATTATACGGATAAGACACACCCAGCTGCATACAACACTCTACAGAGGAAATAACAATTATACGGATAAGACACACCCAGCTGCATACAACACTCTACAGAGGAAATAACAATTATACGGATAAGACACACCCAGCTGCATACAACACTCTACAGAGGAAATAACAATTATACGGATAAGACACACCCAGCTGCATACAACACTCTACAGAGGAAATAACAATTATACCGATAAGACACACCCAGCTGCATACAACACTCTACAGAGGAAATAACAATTATACGGATAAGACACACCCAGCTGCATACAACACTCTACAGAGGAAATAACAATTATACCGATAAGACACACCCAGCTGCATACAACACTCTACAGAGGAAATAACAATTATACCGATAAGACACACCCAGCTGCATACAACACTCTACAGAGGAAATAACAATTAAACCGATAAGACACACCCAGCTGTATACAACACTCTGCAGAGGAAATAACAATTATATGGATAAGACACACCCAGCTGTATACAACACTCTGCAGAGGAAATAACAATTATACAGATAAGACACACCTAGCTGTATAGAGGAAATTACAATTAAGTACAGATTGTGGTATTGGCATGATTAAACATTTAACAAAAAAATAGGGCCTGTGTTCAAATCAACACGGCAGTCTTAAGGACAGCAGTATCCCGCGCAACATTAAGGAATGTTGAAAAGGTAACCATATCATAAATGCTTCTATGAAAAATTTTCCATAATTGGCTCACCTTTAATTAATTAATAATATAATATGGCTATATATGCCATCCCTTTTGTTGCTAAGACATTTGACCTCCACTAGTGCCCTTGACCTTGAGCCAGCATGGTTGAAACATAGTCTCTATACATTTACTCATTTAGGTGAACGTTTGACCAAAGTTTCATGAAATTCCTTCCAGGGGTTTTGAAGTTCTTTAGCAGACACGAAGTCTTGATGGCTTCAAAATTTAACCTCCAATTCTGACCTTGGCCTTGAACCAGCACTGTTGAAACATGTGTTTTGCACATCATCTCAGTAAAGTTAACATTTGATCCAAGTTTCATAAAATTTCTTCAAAGAGATTAGAAGTTTTGAAGCGGACACAAAATACATGACTAAAAACTTTGAAAACCACTTGTGACCTTGATCTTCAGCCAGAAAGGTTGAAACATAGCTTCTGCACATTGTCTAAAAAGGTAAACATTGACCAAAGTATCCTGAAATTCCTTCGATAAGTTTAGAAGTTATAAAGCTGACACACATGCACAGACTGACAGAAGAATGCAAATAGACCATTCATGTATTCTCTTACCACTACACACCAAAATCATCATATTAAATATATATCTTTTTAATACTAAGTCAATGGTTTGTTCTTAGAAACACGTAGGATGCCAGTTAAAGTGTAGAGTGATGCAAGTGCGCTATAAGTGCCTCCAATTCAGATTTCCATACATTAAGCAGTACCTGTTTATAATTGAAAGCAGTGAATCAAAATTGCTTAACTAATATCAAAATTATAGTATACCTGTTTCATTGTATGGTTTTTGAATAACACTGGAAACCCCTGAAAAAATCAATTTCTGAATAAATTTTGATGATACTAGAAAATCATATAAAAATTGATACATAATGCCAAGAGCACATAAACACTGTGACAAAGTTTCAAAGTAATCAACGAAAAGAATAACTAAAAATAACCCTTTATTCCATGGATATGCCTTTTATCACATGGGCAACCAGCATAGATCCAGATCAGCTTGCACATCAGTAAAGTCAGATCTGGATCTACTGTACACTGGTCACTTCCCAGTCAGAAATAATCTTATAAATGTTTAAGCTTGATCCGACTGCACTGATGTGCAGGCTAATCTGGATCTACACTGTTTCAACATAGGACAAAAGCCATATCCCATAAAGGGTTAAGGTGCAAAAAAGGTCTTTTGACAGGTCCAACAATTCATCTAAATCAGATCAATATAAACCATATAACTTATAGGATTGAGTAAAATACAATTAGCTATCAAAATTTGAGCCATATACATGACAATTAACATATGTGACACACCATCAAAAATGGGGCTTATGGCTGATGCAATCAAATCAGCCTACACATCCGAATAGTCTGATAAGGGTCTACACCATTCATCATTCTTAACCCTTTTCCCCGTATTTACACCTTTTAATGCATGTGCTACTAGTGTAGATCCAGATTAGACAAAACATCCATGTCATCTAATATGGATCTACACTGGTTGCATCTTGCTCAGAAATAATCTTAGGCTAATGAATCTTAAAGCAAACAGTGTAGAACCTGATCAGAAGGCAATGTGTCTGGATCTACACTGTTCATCCAAGCAATAAAGGTGTATCTATGGAGTAAAAGGTTAATGCATTAAAAAATCAGTTTAGATCATTTTCAGACCCTGTAAGTCCAAAACTTGATCAAAGTCTACAATTATCACAAAGTGAATCAGCCTTGTTTTCTCATTGGCCCGAGATTATTAAACTGAGATTGGGGACCAGTCTTAAATCTCAAGCCTCAGATGCTTGAGATTTGATCTGGTCTCCAGATATAGTTTTATAATCTTGAGGCATGGTATGTCACATATTTCCAGTATACCTTCAGTGACAAGAGCCAGGGTGAGATAAGGTAGACTAGACCCCTTGTCATTCACAGTGGACACTATCACATCATACAATGAAGCTGGTTCCAAGCCTGTTATCTTGTACTGGGTACCATTGAACACTTCAACCTGTGCATTAAAATCATCTTTAGACATCTGTCTTCATGAATCGTAGAGTTTAGGTAATGCTAGTTTGTTCAGTCCAGTAAAATACTATTAAATAAGGGCCAATAACTTTTAAACAATTTGTACTGACATTTAAATTACAGAATATTATGCTTTTATTTTTAGGAAACAATTGAAGAAACATTTGCAACCAGTGCCTACTAGATCAGCACAGATATCAGGCCCCAAGGTTATAAAGCTGAGATTGGAAACCAGTCTCAAATCTTAAGCATCTGATTGGCTGAAATGCTCAGTTTTTTAACCTTGTGCACTGTTCAGTGTCTACACTATTCTTCGTAAGATCAGGGTCGGCCATGTTCCTTTTACAATTTGGGTCTACACATTTCACTGATCATCAGATACTATGATGGTCTACACTGTTCTGTGTGTGCTCAACTCTCAGTCAAAACTGTTCTTTTCATTCAGGGTCTACAATGATCTGTGAATTTTCAGGGTCTACACTGTTTCATAGTTCATTTCTTAATCCTGACAGACTCAACTTTGAGATGGATAAGACCGATGCAATAAAATCCAAATTCCATGACTTACACTAGTCCAAACAGGCAGTTTTAATCGATTATTTTTCCAGGCAACTACATAGTGTTGCTGGTCAGTTGGTCTGGTCGGTGGTTCCCATTCGATGATGGCAGAGTTGGATGTCACACTGCCACCTACAATATGGGTTCTCTGTGGTGGGTCAGGGAGAGCCGCTAAAATGTAATAACTTCTTGATAAACATTATAATAATATATGATATCTAAAACGTTATATTCTAACACTTTGTTAAACTAGCCATTCTTGTGAGATACATTTTTGGTTACTTATAAATCTCATAAAACAAGTTTTAATCATGGCAGACATTAAATCACTGAGATTCAAAGCAGTATGGGTGTTCATTTGAAGACTTGTGTTGCCCTCAGATACTATGTCGAAGTAAAAATGCAAGTACAAAAAGGGGCACAACTCCATCAAATGTGACCTTGAATTTGGCATCATCACGAGCCTGTTGTCGTAAGCAATATAATTAGAAAGTTTCATGAAGAAATATTGAGAAATGGTGAAATTATAGCCAACGTTAAGTTTTCATGTCAAAATCAAAGTACAAAAGGAGCATAACTCCATCAAATGTGACCTTGATGTAAAGAATTTGTCATCTTCATGATTGTGTTGTCACAAGCAATATAATGTAAAAGTTTCATGAAGAAATATTAAGAAATGGCAAAGTTATAGCGAATGTTAAGTTTTTGTGACGGATGGACAGACAAAGTGATTCCTATGTATCGCCTTTTCTTCGAGAGGGCGACACAAAAATCAAGCTTGCAAGCCAACATTATAACATACAAATCGTGGAAATGTAAACATACATAGTGTCATTTTTTTTTATTTCAAGAATGTTTAAACAAATTCAAGGGCTTTTCCTGTTTCAACCCTGTTTATCAATACCATTTTGTCTACCTGTACATAATACACTTAAAACATGTAAAATGTGAATGAAAACATCCTGAACCCCAACATATTTTTGTTCTACACCAGATTTTATTGGTTTTTGATCCCCAAAACCTTAGAATTTAATTGAAACCTCCCCCACCCAAGGTCTTTTCTGATTCCAAAGAGAATGTAAACTAGACTAGTTTCAATTTCAGCCAATTAGATGCTTGAGTTTTGAGTCTCAGTTTTATGATCTAAGGAATTGGTTTTTCTTACCTGAGCCTTCTACGATACATGCGTAAATAACAGGCATGTACGAAAGACACTGTACAACATCCCAACTAGTTTTGGGGACTCCCTGGCAGAGCCCCAGACACTCATCAGGGATCTGGACTCGCTGACAACATGGTGTGTGATTACCATGACCTGAAACATAGCAAAACAGTCATTATTTTTAATTCATAATGTTGATGTGGAAGATCCCTTTTTCTCTTCTTTACTAAAGTAATAATTAATTATTATCCCCTGTTGCAAACAAGTATTGTACACTGACTGCCAATGAAAATGCAATACTTTATATTTTTGGAAATTTTTTGCTGTGTGTAGAAGTCTAATAAATTGGCAATCTTGGCACAATAATTTTCTATAACAATTTGAGTAATCCCTAACCATACCGCTTAATAAAATAGCATATTCACGAAAATTCGAAACAAAATTGCCACAGGGAGAAATTTAGGCTGCTCTCTAAATAATGACATTTTACAAAAAATTTATTACTCAAATTAACAAATTGCGATAATTCTGTTAACAAGGCTCTCAGAATTTTTTTCTTTAAGATCATCTACACATACTGCTTGATCATCAGTGCAAGTTAGAAAGAAATCCTAAGATAGTTCTTGAGGGGTTGATACCACAAGATTTGGTGTGTGTATGTACACATGGACTGACTTAGGACGGATGAAAACAACTCTATATTCCTCCAACTTTGTTTCATTACATACCAGACATGCATAGATACATAATGTCCACTTCAGCATAACACTCTAGAACACTGCTGGGATGTCCACCATTGTACAACATATGGGGTTGACAGTAACTTTGGCAGTTTTTGGACACATTGTGCTGCACACAACAGTCTAAAATAAAAGTGTATACAATGCAAATAGTGAGCTCAAATGTTTAAACAAGGGCCTTGGTTATCTTACTATAATTTCTGTTCCATGGCTTGTTAGTAATTCCTTAAAGTTTAAAATTTCCCTTTGCTGCAAATTTTAGTTAATCAAATATTCCAAACCCCATTTCAGTACCAGATGTTAGTCCCATTTTCCTTTTACTAACCACTTGTTACTCTCCATTTTCTTGTTATACAGATTTACATAGATGATATTTCCTATATCCTTATACTATAAGGATGTTAATATTGTATATTATGGTGGGAATTGTGTAATCATTTACCTGTTACTGATGTTTCCAATACATCTTGTGACATAACCTCTGAAAAAACAATCACACAAACAAAATTAGTTGCATTGATTGAATGTCTCACCAACATACTTAAGTAATCTAATTTAACCATATTTAATATGTTTAATTAAAACTCTTACACTGGCCATACCAAATTAAACATAACTACTTCTGACCAAAGGAAGACTTTATGTGAAGGGTAGGTACTAAAAAAGTGAAGTAATGTAATGAAACTTAAACAATCTCAAGCTGAAGCTTCATTTCAAAGATTAAATTTAATACCTACCATCAACCATTGCACAACTTCTAGAGGCAACTAGTTTAAGTCTGATTAAAACAACAGGGCCATGATGGCCCTATATTGCTCACCTGAGTACAAAAGTACTCTCAGTTTTACCCCAGGGCCAACATTTAAACAATGTTACCTGTACGAAATTTTAAACAGGAATCCGGCCGTAATTGGACCGTACTTTGAGAAGTACGGCTGGAATCAAGACGTAACATAAAATTACGTTCCTAACAATCTTTCTGGCGGTAAAGTTACGGCTGGACTTTCTGCATTTTACAGCTGGAAAAATCGACCATTATCCCTAACAGACGTAAAATTTTAACTTAGAATTTGAAAAAATCCGGCTGGACTTCTTATAAAGTTACGGCTGTAATTTCTTGGAAGGAAAACAATCATGTGATTGAATTTCGTCCAATGAAATCATTTCATGTTTGAAAATTTGAGGGAAGTGAAAGAAACAAAGGATTTTCAAAAAATCAGTTTTCTGGTAAATAAAGCTAGTTTTCATAGTTATTTTTATTAATTTTATGTGTAAAAGTAAGGAAATATACTTGATGTTAAAATGAAACATGATTTTTTGCATACTAAATGAGGATTTTCAGACAATTCAGGTATTTTTCATTAGCTTTCAGTTATGCAGATCTCACATGTTGAACATGGTGTTTTAAAACACTATACATGTACTAAAGATTGTTTTACATTCTTCATGTGTAATTCCACATCTTAAACACTGGTTAAGGTTGGTTTAAAAAAGAAGTTAGTGAGTTTAAGCATTTGAAATCTTTTAGCAGCTTTTAATATTGAGGTTTTGTAAAACTTGTTAAACACATTATTGTTTAATACTTTTCTGTTTTGTGGATTCCTATTTCACCACTGCAAAATATCTTCCCAAAATTGTTTTGGTCTTAAATGATTAATTTGTTTTGATAGATTTACATTAACATCATCAGATGATCTATTCAAATCTCCTGCCTAAATAAATGTCCCATCCATTTTCCCCCAGAAGTTAACTTAATTTCAGTAAATTTGGTCTAATGAAGTTTTTTTAAACATTGTATGGGTAATTTGCTATAAAATTGTATGGATTTAAAGAAATTTTACTAAATCCCAGGTCCTACCCCTTTTGAAAAATATAACACTCCCAGGAGCATAATTACAGTAAGGTTGTCAATGTACATAATGATTTCTTATATATCATAAGCTTTGAAAACTAAATATTTCTTATATATCGGAAGCTTTGAACAATATGTATGTTAGTCATATTTTGTTATTAAACTTGTCAGTATTGTATGACAGATACTTTTTTCTCTGTGCATAATCTTGGGTCTAAAGATGTATTTTTAATTCAATCTTATGTCTTCAAAATGAATGGATACTTTGCTTGAAAAAAACTGAACTTGTGTAATTGAAATGTAACATGTAACTCAAAATCTGACCTTATAAAACCTCAAAATTTTAATAGCCGTACTTTAAAGTATGGCCGTAATGTGAATCATTACTTTTACCATATTTGAACAATTCCAGCCGTACTTTTAATCAAGTACGGCTGGAAAAGTTTAAATTATTACTGCTTATTTGCATATTAAGGCCGTACTTTCTATCAATTCCGGCTGGAAAAGCTGAAAATATTACTGCTCATTTAAATATTTCGGGCCTTTTTCCGGCTGGACTCCGGCCGTACTCCGGCTGGACTAGCAAACTCATTGCTTATAAGGATATCACGTAATTCTATTCAAGTACGGCTGGAATTTACATGCAAAGTACGTTTCATTTACGGCTGGAACTTTTCGTACAGGAAGTAAAGGGTCTCTTCACAATACTCAACATGAAATATCTAAGGTCTAGTCGCATTAGTTTCAGAGAAAAATGATTATTTATGTTTTCCTATATAAATCAATGTAAACTAAGAGAACCCTGGGGCGTGGCCAATTTTGGCCCAGGGGACATAATTTGAACAAACTTGGTAGATATCCACTAGACAATGCTACATACCAAATATCTAAGCTTAATGGATTGCCACACTCCTCCCAACTTTGTTCATCGATAAAAAGAAAATTATCAAAATCTCAATAATGGCAAAATGCCGTTCAATGAAACTTTGCACAAATGAATGTTACTAATGTATCTTTATTTTGCATACAGTAAGACACGTTAGAAAAAAAAAAGCTAGACCTAAAAATTCCTTAAAATTCTATTTACATAAATTCACAAAAATTAAGCGATACAAAACATAATTTTGAATTCCCACGTGAACGAAATGATACTGACAAGAAAATGTTGTGTACTTTGTAAAAAATTGTCAACTACTAAAAGAGAAATCAGTGATTGTCATCCGTTTACACGACCAGGAAGCGTCCAGAAAATTGAAGGTCAAACACACTTTTACTAATATCTCGTAAAGTTTACATATGTAAGTCACGAGGACACAATAAATTGTTGTCAGTATCATATTACTCATGTGGGCATTTAAAATGATGTTTTGTTTTGTTTAGTTTTTGTGAATTTATGTAAATAGAAGTTTAGGGAATTTTTAGATCTCGCTATTTTTCTTTACTCTTATAAGGTGTCTTACCATCTGCAAAATAAAAATACATTAATAACATACATTTGTGAAAAGTTTCGGTTAACGGCATTTTGCCGTTATTAAGATTTTGATAATATTCTTTTTATCGATGAACAAAGTTGGGAGGAGTGTGGCAATCCCTTAAGGCATTGAGGTTTCCAGTAAGAAGATTTTTAAAAATTGCCTTTTTTACATATTAAGGACCCCCAGGGCGGGGCCAATATTGACCCCAGGGCCAACATTTAAACAATGTTGGTAAAGGGTCTCTTCACAATACTCAAAACCAAATATCTAAGGTCTAGTCCTATTAGTTTCGGAGAAAAATGATTTTTCATGTTTTCCTATATAAATCAATGTAAGGGGACATAATTTGAACAAACTTGGTAGACATCCACTAGACAATGCTACATACCAAATATCTAAGCTTAAGGCATCGCCACACTCCTCCCAATTCTATTCATCGGTAAAATAAAAATCATCAAATCTCAGTAAATACAAAATGACATTCAATGAAACTTTGCACAAATGAAGGTTACTAATGTATCTTTATTTTGCATACAAAAAGACAACTTAGAAAAGTAAAGAAACAAAGCTAGACCTAAAAATTCCTTGAAATCTATTTACATAAATTCACAAAAACTAGGCGATGCAGAACATAACTTTAAATTTCCTCGCGAGCGCAATGATACTGACAAGAAAATGTTGTGTACTTTGTAAAAAACGTTCAACTATTAAAAGAGAAATCAGTGATTGTCATCCGTTTACGCGACCAGGAAATTGAAGGTCAAACACACTTTTACTAATATCTCGTAAAGTTTACATAAGTAAATCATGAGGACACAATAAATTGTTGTCAGTATCATATTACTCATGTGGGAATTTAAAATGATGTTTTGTGTTCTTTAGTTTTTGTGAATTTATGTAAATAGAAGTTGAGGGAATTTTTAGATCCTGCTATTTTTCTTTACTTTTCTATGTCTTACCATCTGTAAAATAAAGATACATTAATAACATACACTTGTGCAAAGTTTCATTTAACAGCATTTAGCCGTTCTTGAGATTTTAATAATTTTCTTTTTATCGATGAATAGAATTGGGAGGAGTGTGGAAGGCCCTTAAGGCATTGAGGTTTCCAGTAGGAAGATTTTTAAAGTTTTCCTTTTTTACATATTAAGGGCCCCCAGGATGGGGCCAATTTTGACCCCAGGGCCAACATTTAAACAATGTTGGTAAAGGGTCTCTTCACAATACTCAAAACCAAATATCAAAGGTCTAGTCCTATTAGTTTCAGAGAAAAATGATTTTTCATGTTTTCCTATATAAATCAATGTAAACTAAGAGAACCCTGGGGCATGGCCAATTTTGGCCCAGGGGACATAATTTAAACAGACTTGGTAGACATCCACTAGACAATGCTACATACAAAATATCTAAGCTTTAGGCATTGAGGTTTCCAGTAGAAAGATTTTTAAAGTTTGCCTTTTTCACATTAATAAGGGCCCCGGGGCGGGGACAATTTTGACCCCAGGGCCAACTTTTAAACAAAGTTGATAAAGGGTCTCTACACAATACTCAGCACCAAATATCTAAGATCTAGTCCTATTAGTTTTGGAGAAAAATGATTTTTCATGTTTTTCCTATATAACTTTATGTACGCCAAGAGAACCCTAGGGAGTGGCGGATTTTGGCCCAGGGGACATAATTTGAACAAATTTAGTTGACATCCATTTGACAATGCTACTTACCAAATATCTAAGCTGTATGCATTGTGGTTTGTGAGAAGAAGATTTTTAAAGATTTCCTATATAAGTCTATGTAAAATGAAGTGACCCCTGGGGCGGGCCAATTTTGACCCCAGGGAAATAATTTGAACAATCTTTGTAGAGTTCCACTAGAGGGTGCTAAATGCCAAATATCTAAGCTCTAGGCCTTGTGGTTTCAGACAAGAAGATTTTTAAAGTTTTTCCTATATAAGTCTATGCAAAATGAAGTGACCCCTGGGACTGGGCCAATTTTGACCACAGGGAAATAATTTGAACAATCTTTGTAGAGTTCCATTAGAGGGTGCTAAATGCCAAATATCTAAGCTCTAGGCCTTGTGGTTTCAGACAAGAAGATTTTTAAAGTTTTTCCTATACAAGTCTTTGTAAAATGAAGTGACCCCTGGGGCGGGGCCAATTTTGACCCCAGGGAAATAATTTGAACAATCTTTGTAGAGTTCCACTACAGGGTGCTAAATGCCAAATATCTAAGCTCTAGGCCTTGTGGTTTCAGACAAGAAGATTTTTAAAGTTTTTCCTATATAAGTCTATGTAAAATGAAGTGACCCCTGGGTCGGGGCCAATTTTGACCCCAGGGAAATAATTTGAACAATCTTTGTAGACTACCACTACAGGGTGCTAAATGCCAAATATCTAAGCTCTAGGCCTTGTGGTTTCAGACAAGAAGATTTTTAAAGTTTTTCCTTTAGGTTGCCATGGCAACCAGAGTTCTGCATGGAATTGATTTCTTTGAACAACTTTGGAAGAGCTTCATGCAAGGAACATCCGTGGCAAGTTTCATCAACTTTGGCCCAGAGGTTTAAGAGGAGATGTTGTTTAAAGCAAAAATTGACGACACACGACGCACGTCGCACGACGGACACAGGGCAATCATAAAAGCTCACCATGAGCACAAGTGCTCAGGTGAGCTAAAAAGTAATAAAAAAACACACAAAATACACAACCAATTAATGTTTTTATTGGTTGGTGGAGAATGGGGGGGGGGTGTAGTAGCACAACCAACCAGCCCACCCCTGAAGAAATGTCTGTTGATTTACTTTTAGAAATCAAAAAAAAATAAAGGTAAAGTAAATCTGTGTTTGGAAAGGGGGCACTACTACCTACACTACCCCACCCACAGAATTTTTTTGTCAGAGTATAAAAAGTGAAACAAATATGAAAGAAAAAAATCTGAGGCATCCCCACCCACACCCTATCCTCTCCCACCCCTGAAGACTTTTTTACTTAGGACATCAACACCTCTTATTAAAAACATGTCAATACCCCATAAAACCCCTTTCCCCCAACTGAAGATTTTATTAACACTTCTTATTTTATTATAAAATTTTATTTAAGAAAGGTACTTGATGAAAAATAAGTTAGAGAAATAAAAAAGTTAACAAGAAATAATTTGTTGGTTGTAGGTGGCGGTGCCACCACCCACCCCCCAAGACCCACCCCACCCTTGTAGAAATGTCTGTCATTTTTAGTAATTAAAGACATTAAAAGTCATAAACATGACTAAATACTGTCAAGAGTTACGGAACTTATTATGATAATTTAATTGCAACTGTGATGTTAGACAACTATGTTAAATTTCAAAGCTTTACCTTGAATGGTTAATGAGAAAAGTGAACTTAAACAAAAAAGTTAATGATATCTGCCCGCCCGCCGAACAACATACCCCAATGAAATAACTATTCATATTGTATAACAAGAGTGCCAAACTGACACAAAATACGCCCGTCAAAATGCTGATCATCAAAGTTACGTAACGATCCGATGAAAATTATTCGACTTGGAGAGCAGATACCGCTAATTCAGTTTTTTGACAATTCAAGGGCCATAATTCAGGAGTGCCTGGGGGGATTCGGCAGGTTATAGAACTTGGTCGAGATATTATGCCCACCAACATATTCACCAAGTTTGATAAAGACCGGATGAAAACTCTTTGACTTAGAGAGCGGAAACAGTAATTTTGTACAATTCAAGGGCCATAATTCAGGAGTGCCTGGGGGGATTTGGCTGGTTATAGAACTTGGTCGAGATATTATGCCCTCCAACATATTCACCAGGTTTGATAAAGACCGGATGAAAACTCTTCGACTTAGAGAGCGGAAACAGTAATTTTGTACAGTTCAAGGGCCATAATTCAGGAGTGCCTGGGGGGATTTGGCTGGTTATAGAACTTGGTCGATAAATTATGCCCACAAACATATTCACTAAGTTTGATAAAGACCGGATGAAAACTCTTTGACTTAGAGAGCGGAAACAGTAATTTTGGACAATTCAAGGGCCATAATTCAGGAGTGCCTGGGGGGATTTGGCTGGTTAAAGAACTTGGTCGAGATATTATGCCCACCAACATATTCACCAAGTTTGATAAAGATCGGATGAAAACTCTTTGACTTAGAGAGGGGAAACCATGTAGACGCCGCCCGCCCGCCAGCCCACCCGCCGCAGGTGTTCCCATAATACGTCCCGTTTTTCAAACGGGCGTATAATAATATATAAATGGTGACTTTTCATTTATCATACCTCCAGTAGCAATATAAACTGCCTGTGACGGTTGACTTGAGCCCACTGTAGCTATGGCAACCACTTGTACCTCATACACGGTATTGAGCTCCAGGTCATCCACTCTGTTAAACTGCGTGTAATACGGAGGTGGACTTTTTTCTGTCTTCATAATCAAGGACGTCTGAAACACATGGACAAATTATGGTCTGTGTCATAACATTACTATCACAGCACAGCAGGCAGAACAGCAGATATATTCAACCCCAGAAACAAAATGAAGACCAATGTGTGGCTGATACCATTTCCACTACGCTTGGATATTACTTTTATTATTCCCATTAACTGTTTAGGTGATCACTTTTGCAGTCATTTAAATGTTCAGGTGTCACATCATAACTGAATTACTCATGCTGTTCTTCATTGTGCATTTTGCAGATACCGAGAGTGGGTAAACCTTAGTCATAACATTTGTAAGCTGACTGTCAAATCTAATGCATGGCTCTGTAAATGATTTTATACTGAGAATGTTTATGATAAGTTTAACAATAGAAAGTACGTTTTGTATCATGAAATGGCACAGATATAAGTACAATGTATCAATTTGTTGTAAGATTTTGGGGAATTTAGCCTACTTGATTAAACCAACTTTTTACTCAACAGACAATGAAACTGGAATGAGAAGAGATATGACCTAGCCACAGGATGATCTTTAGCCAGGGGCAAGGCGTCGTAGGCAGTTATGTGCATCACAGTAACTGCCCATTAACAGGCTGAATCAATGTTTTTATATCAAATGGAAATATGAAATATCTCATATCAGTTGTTTTCAAAAGTTTTCATAGTTCCCTTTTCAACTATTTCAACTGTAGTGAAAGTGTGTGTCCTTGATCCCTTCTGTCTGTATGGAACATGTTATTTCTGGATTGATAGTGTGAAGCCTTAACGAGTAAGTGAACTTGAGTAAAATAACTGTAGTGTTGACCTTTTAACATACTTTATGTACTTACTGTGTTAAAGTGGTCAGTTCCTTTCTTTCTGTATTGTATTTTATATCCAATAGTGAGGTTAGCATTGTTCAGTGGTGGTTGCCAGGTAACAATAATTTCGGTTCCCATGTTGACAGCTGATACCCCTACAGGTTGGCTGGGCAGCAATACTGGAATATATTAAAGCCATGCATATAAGCCTTTTTTCCACTAGTATTAGGGGAATATACCATGCAGTGGTGATATCCCTAATAAGGGCTTGTAAAACTTACAGCCATGCAAAAAAGCCCCTCTTTAATTAGTTTTAGAAAAGAACATATCAATTTATATTATCAAGTCTAAGCAATATGCCAAGATTCAGTCACAGCAAAAATGCCTTTAAATGTAAAGACTAGAAATAAACTAGGACTAGGATTAGGCATAGGCATAAGAGCTGCATTAAGAAGGTCAACATTTTTAACGCTTTACTCCATACATATGGGTTTTATTGCATGTGCAACCTGTGAAAATTCAGATCAGCTGTCACACTTACTGTGCTGTGAAACGCAAATCCAGATCCATGCCAACTGTTCTGTATCTACACTGTTTGCCCAAGGGATGACAACCATATCATATGGAGTAAGCATTAAAAGCTGCAGAATGCAGGGTATAGCCCAAGGGTGTGTCAACTGTACTTTAAGCAAGGAATTTTGTGGCTGCTTTCAAATATGGTGCAAATTAACAAATATATCTCCAGCAGTTTGGAAGTTATGGAGCAAATATAAAAGACATGGTTAAATATGATCCTTAAAAGACAACTAGTGACCTTGACCTTCAGCCGGCCAGGTTAGAACATGGGTTCTGCACATCATCTTGGTGGAATGAACATTTGACTATGATTTGATAAAAATCATTGCAGGGGTTCAGAAGATATAAACCGGACACAAAATACATAGTTCAAATCTTCAATGACCTTGACCTTGGGCCAGCCAGGTTGGAACATGGGTTCTGCACAACATCTTGATGGGCTGAACATTTAATAAAAGTTTCATGATATTCATTCTAGGGGTTCAAAAGATATAAACAAGACATAAAATACATAGTTCAAATCTTCAAACATCACTGGTGACCTTGATCTTTAGCTGGCCAGGTGGGAACATGTGTTCTGCACATCGTCTTCATGGGCTGAGCATTTGACTAAAGTATCATGAAATTCCTTCTAGGGGTTCAGAAGATATGAATCGGTCATGAAATTCATGGTTCAAATCTTCAAACACCACTGGTGACCTTGACCTTGAGCTGGCCATGTTGGAACGTGGGTTCTGCACATCGTCTTCATAGGCTGAGCATTTGAATAAAGTTTCATAAAATTACTTCTAGGGGTTCAGAAGATATGAACCGGACACGAAATACATGGTTCATATCTTCAAACACCACTGGTGACCTTGACCTTGAGCTGGCCAGG
This sequence comes from Corbicula japonica, assembly GCA_038501625.1. Classification (NCBI taxonomy): domain Eukaryota; kingdom Metazoa; phylum Mollusca; class Bivalvia; order Venerida; family Cyrenidae; genus Corbicula; species Corbicula japonica. The sequence continues at coordinate 264,819 of JAZAYU010000004.1, forward strand.
TTGGAAAATGGGTTCTGCACATCGTCTTGATGGGGAGAACATTTGACTTAAGTTTCATGATATTCCTTCTTGGGGTTGAAAAGTTATGGACCGGACACGAATTGTGCGTGCACGGAAGGACAGATGGATGGACAGATGGACGAACGACGACCATTCCAATACCCCCCAGCCGCTATGCAGCTGGGGATTAAAAATGAAAAATTTGAGGTTTCCAAACAATGCTTCAAATAGTTTGCTAATTCAGATATAAGCTGCATCATGTGTTGATCAGGAATAATCTAACTAGTTGCTTGAGGTAGCTTTATTGATGCTGAGGAAAAATTCAAATTTTCATGGCAATAGTACTCATTCCATCTTGTGTAACAGGACTTCTCTTAAACCCTTTCCTCCATATATATATATATATATATACCTTTATGGCATAGGCCATCAGTTTACATTTCAATCAACCAGCACATCTGTGCCATCTGATCAAGATCTACATTGTTCACTTTTAAATTCAATACATTATTTCTGACAAAGATGCGAACAGTGCAGATCCTGATCAGACAGCATGGATGTGCCGGATGATTTGGATCTACAATGTTCACAAATGCAATACAATGTGTTTATATGGAGTAAAGAGTTTAAAAGGTCCATGAAACATTTGTTGGTATGGTAATTAATATTATCTTCACTTAAAGGCATTTAAATGAAAGATAACAATACATTACATGTATGTCTAGCATGAAGTACCTCACAAGTCAAGAGCCAAAAAAATTCCTGTTCAATCTTTTTAAAAATGGTGTTTAAATGAATTCTGAAGAAATTACTATTGTTGTAGCCAGATGAAGAATATGCTAAAAAAGGATATGTGTTCTAAGCAAAAAACAAGTAACCTGAAACTTTACAAGGTTGAATTACTTTAAGATACATCTACAAAATCTACACTTTTGCAACCTTTTGCAACCTAATGGCCAAATACTTGTTTCATGCAAAAAAAATAATAAAATTACACATTACATTTTCATTTCCCTTTCACCATTCACATATTTCATCAATCTGATTCTGTGAAAATGTGTCAAATGTAAAGTGTCAGGTTTCTTTTTTTTATTAAACATATTTATGTCTAGTTCACTAGTGCTACAGTATGGTTATATGACAAATTACAAAAGCTGGCATGTTTATTTCCAAAACAAATGCAGACAATAAGACTGTGATATTACACTGAATATACAATAAGCAATTACCAACTACAAAACTTACAATGTCCCTCCTTAAAGCACTTGACCAGACTGATGGTGGGTACACCAATACATGATGTGTAGTCTGCTGCAAGGTTTGCTGTGTACCCACGACACAAATCTTGACACAGTTCTGATATACCACTTCGTATACAGCAACCAAGGTGATTCCTGCCATCTACACAATAAGAATTTATTAAAATTAACTAGAATGTTGTGTTCCGCGGAACACATGTGTCGCCTGCTGGCAAAAAGTTGAAATGTGGGCCTATGTTTAATCATATATAATAAAATGTTTTTATTCAAGTTGATTTCAATACTACACCACAGAACACATGAGTCACCTTAATTGCATATGAAAGGGGAATAACTAAAAAATGGTGAAACCTGAGTTATCATTCTTCACCAGTTGGTATGTGCATGCAGATGAAATATTCAAAGAATAAAGTGAACTGAACAAGTATTTTCAATTTTACAAGCAACATTATGTTTCATGTTAAAGTTGCATTTGAAAGGGGCATAACTCATAAAATATTTAAACAGGAGTTTTCATTCTTTTTGTCACCAATGTCGTTGTTCATGCAGATGATATATTCCAAGTATTAAGTGAATAAGACAAATACTTTCAAAGTTATATGCAACATTAGGTTGCATTTGAAAGGGAAATAACTCAAAAATAGTTAAACAGGAGTTATGTTGTTGTATCAGATGTTGTTGTTCATGAAGATGAAATATTTCAAGTATTATGTAAATAACACAAGTACTTTAAAAAATATAGGCAACATAAAGTTTCATGTTAAAGTTTCATGTGAAAGGGACATAAGTCATAAAAAGTCAAACAGGTGTTATCATTCTTGTTGTTAGTGATGATGATATTCATGAAGATGATATATTCTGAATATTAAGTGAACAGGACAAGTACTTTAAAAGTTAATTAAGTACCACGTTAAAGTTGCATTTGGAAGGGGCATAACTCAAAAATTATTCAAACAGAAGTTATGGTCCTTATTGTAACCGATGTTGTTGTTCCTGAAGATGATATATTCCAAGTTTTAAGTGAAAAGGACAAGTACTTTCAAAGTTATGAGCAACATTAAATTTCATGTTAAAAGTTTTATTTGAAAGGTGCACAACTAAAAAAATATTGAAACTGGAGTTATCATTCTTGCTGTTACAGATGGCGTTGTTCATGCTGCTGATATATTCAAAGTATGAAGTAAATAGGACAAATACTTTCAAAGTTATAGGCAACATTAAGTTTCATGTTTAAGTTGCATGTGCAAGGGACATAACTCATAAAATAGTCAAACAGGAGTTATGATTGTTGTTGTAATGGATGTTGTTGTTCATGCAGATGATATGTTCCAAGTTTTAAGTGAATAGGACAAGTACTTTAAAAGTAATAGGCAACATTAAGTTTCATGTTAAAAGTTTTATTTGAAAGGGGCATAACTCAAAAAATATTGAAACTGGAGTTATTATTCTTGGTGTCACAGATGGCGTTGTTCATGCTGATGATATATTTCAAGTATGAAGTAAATAGGACAAGTACTTTTAAAGTTATACGCAACATTAAGTTTCATATTAAAGTTCATATTAAAGTCATTTGAAAAGGGGCATAACTCAAAATATAATGAAACAGGAGTCATCATTCTTGTTGTCACAGATGGCGTTGTTCATGCAGATGATATATTCCAAGTATTGAGTTAATAGGACAAGTACTTTCAAAGTTATAGGCAACATTAAGTTTCATATTAAAGTTGGGGGACTACCGGACGACGGCACTGACGACGACAACGTCGCCGGACAATAGGATCCCTATGTGTCTCCCTGCTATCGCAGGCGACACAAAAATTTACCAACACAAAAAAGTTGGTATTTTCAATACTTAAAAATAAAAATTGTTCTGTGTTCATCTTCTATGTCATTATGTTCTATTATTTCCAAACAGATTTTTTTATTATTGACAGATTTTCCCAATACAGCAAAACTCAAAGGAACTGCAAAGCCAAAGCATCCTTATACATGCAGCTAAAAAAAGCAATCCTTTTTTACAAACACTGTGAATCACAGCCCTTATTCTAATAAAGAATATGTTTACCAAATCACCACAAGCACAGTCTATGTAGACCAACTTGTCAACATTTCATGTTTGTGGAAAAAATATTCTGACCATTCTGTCACTTTCCTCGAGTCTGTACAGACCCTTGTGTCACATGAAACAAGTCTGTACAGACCAGTCAGTCACCTGCCAAAAGTCTGTACAGACCAGTCTATCAATTGCGACAAGTCTGTGCAGACCAGTCTGTCACCTGCCATAAGTCTGTACAGACCACTCTGTCACCAGCCACTATTTTGAACAGACCAGTCTGTCACATGCCACGAGTCTTTACAGACCAGTCTGTCACCTGTCACAAGTCTGAACAGACCAGTCTGTCACCAGCTTAAAGTCTGTGCAGACTGAACAGACCAGTTTGTCACTAGCCACAAGTATTTACAGACCAGTCTGTCACATGCCACAAGTCTGTGCAGACCAGCCACAAGTCTGTACAGAGCAGATTTTCACCAGCCAAAAGTGTGTACAGACCAGTCTGTCACCAGCCACAAGTCTGAACAGACCAGTCTGTCACCTGCCACAAGTCTGTGCAGACCAGTCTGTCACCAGCCACAAGTCTGTACAGACCAGTCTGTCACATGCCACAAGTCTGTGCAGACCAGTCTGTCACCAGCCACAAGTCTGTACAGACCAGTCTGTCACCAGCCACAAGTCTGTACAGACCAGTCCGATACCAGCCACAAGTCTGTACAGACCAGTCTGTCACCTGCCACAAGTCTGTGCAGACCAGATTGTCACCCAACACAAGTGTGTACAGAACAGTCTGTCACCTGCCACAAGTCTTTACAGAACATTATGTTACCTGCCACAAGTCTACAGACCAGTCTGTCACCTGCCACAAGTCTTTACAGACCAGTCTGTCACCTGCAACAAGTCTTTACAGACCAGTTGTCGACTGCCACAAGTCTGTACAGACCAGTCTGTCACCTGCCCCAAGACTATACAGAACAATCTGTCACCAGCCACCAGTCTATTCAGAACAGTCTATCACCTGCCACAAGTCTGTACAGAACAGTTTGTCACCTGCCATAAGTCTGTACAGAACAGTCTATCACCTGCCACAAAGTTTATAAACAACAAGTCTGTCACCTGCCAACAGTCTGTACAGACCAGTCTATCATCAATGTCATATCTCCAAAGGTCAGTTTTGTCAGGTCAATCACCTTCCACATGCCTGTACCGACTGGCCTGTCACCTACCACATGTTTTACAGGCCAGTTTGAATCAGCATTATTAATGTTACACAGAGTGTACTTTGAATGAATTAAAATTTGAATAACAATGCACCTAAAACACATTCAGAAAGCAATAAAGCTTACCCTGACCACATTTGAGAACTTTGATGATGTTGTTGTTCATACATGTACTGTCAGTTGCAATCTTTAAGAGATCAGTAATGGAGGTGGCCGTGTTACACATGGGCAAGGCACATGAGTCCACTTCATTTGCTACACAGCAATCTGTCATGGAAAGAAGAAGAAAACTAAATCTGTAAGTACCACAATAAGTCGTCCTTTGCATATAGAGCAACTACTGGGAATGCATTTTTATTCCTGGTAATAAATAAGGAATGAAGTGATTTCAGATTGTGTTCATTTGGGTATGGAAAACAATAGTTTTGTGTTGTTTAAAGTGTATGAAGCTTGTAAGCCATGATGTGGCATATTTGGGTCTAGAAAATAGTAGCCTTGACCAGGATTCAAACATCAGAGCTTACCGTGCCGTCACTCTACCGAGGATACCTGCTACATTCCTCCCTTCTAAATGAGACAAGTCCTGAAATCGGCAAATGTCTAAACAATGAATGTTCGGATCAACTACCCCAGCCAATGCTTTGCCCAGTAGAGCTCCAAGGGTAAATTGCTTTACACTGGCTACCAAATGAAACAGGAGGGAGAAATGTGTAGGTCTCAACCAGGATTCCAACCTCGGACCTCCGGCTTACTGTGTTAGCTCAATTGTTTGCATTGTCGGAATTTCAGGGCTAGACGCTGTCACAGTGACGGTACAGGTTCACTCCCAGGTAGAGGCAATATCATTATAATTTGTTACTGGTTTTATTGAAGCCATGCCTCTTAAAGTAATAAGTCACAATGAGCACCACAGGCATTTATGATTCAGTCAATTCATAACATTTCATTGTAGATGATGAAGTTGATGTGAAACTTTTAAAATTATTGTGGTTTTCAGTCTAACTTCATTTAATGTGTTAAAGTGCATGGTTATACATTTAACTACAATAATATTATTGTGTGTATTTTTAAATCCAAGGATTTTTCTGCCCAGAAAATAAAGAAAATTATTACCTTACAAATAACATTGAATATACAGTATAACTAATATGCTGAAATCAAAATTTGGAACTGCTTTTTTTCTCATTTTAATGAAACAGAACAAACAATGAAACAAAGACCAAAGATATATTGAAACATCCTACCACAATTTCATACCAGATTGTACATTATGTTATGATATCCACTTATTATATACCCATGAAAGATTTAGCATAGTGCAGCATTAAATAATACGCAAAATTGATGCAACTCGTCAGATTAAAAATTCCGTATTGAACATTGTCCAATTTTCCGATTCTGTATTTTTGCAGCGTCCGGTAGTTTCTATGTTTCAAAATGGCCGATTTAAAACTGCAATATTTTCAAAGATTTAGATTTGTTGACTCCAATGACACTCTTTCTTTAAAAATAATCATTGATTTCACAGCCTTTACAAATAAAAATAATACGAAATTGTCAAAAAAATGCAAAAGATAGTTAGATTAATAGATAGTCATTGCGGATAAAAAAGAACATAAATATCAATAGAACAAGCAAAAGACTACTTTTTATAGGAGCAAAGAAGTGTACATACTGTTCAACTATTCCAATTTAAATATCCATTTGCAACAATTCTTCCTATTTTCTGTTTAAAGCCTGACCCTATGATTTGATGTAAACAAAGCTTGTTGCTGTGGTATAAGAATGAAACACTTTCAAATCCTAGTTGTTAAATATCGAATACCATGGTAAACACTTCCAGCATCTTTGTGTCTTGTCCAAATTTTGCTGTTATTGATTTTAGTCCTCCAAAGATTTGAAAGTTACAGCATTCTTCATTTGACAGAATCGATCATGGCGCTTGAAAATGTAAACATTTGTTCTATGACGTAGAGATTTATGGTTATTTGTGACGTAATTGCTTACATCACATTTCACTATTCATTATTGATTTAGTGCTCATTTAATTGGAAGTGAAATAAGGGTATATAATAAAAGGAACATTATACCAGTATACAATCTGTAGGTTTTTATTGTTTCTCGTTGCGTATGCAAACCACATCAAGCTCGACCTTCGGTCTTGCATGATATATTGTTTACATACCCAACTTGACAAATACAAACCTACAGATTGCATACTGGTACATGTTTGTATAATATTCCAGATTTATCAAATTTCTCTTGTCAAATATTCTTCATGTGCTCTTGCTGACTTTTTAATGTATCTTATAAGGAGGTATATTAACTTATTGGTGAAAATATTTGGAAAAAAAATTGTAACTGACTGAATTAATATATAAAACTGCTCAAAATTAACTTTGAAAGGGGATTCTTTTCCTTACAGTACAGTCTTCTGAAATAATTAAATTTATAACAAAATATATTAACTAACCTAAATTCAAGTTTATTACATTGGTGTGTCACATACTTCAAAATAAATTTATTCTTTATGATTTAAAAAATTAACATGAAAATCCCAGACAAGCTAAAAATTCAGTTATCCCCCTTACTCCATAGATACACCTTTATCACATACGTGCCATCTCATCAGGATCTACACTGTTTGCTATTTGATTCATTAGGTTATTTCTGACCAAGATGGGACCAGTTTAGATCCAGATCAGACAGCACGGATGTGTATACATGGAGTAAACGGATAAATTATTCTACAACACATTTTACTGAAAAAGCTCATTATGCAACAGTTCCCCACTTTAATTCAATTTGTTGTAATGGCAAAAGAATGGGCATATAAGGACAATGTGATGTTAAGAACTGAAAGTATGATTGAGCATGTGCTTTAACCATTTACTCCATATAAAACCCTTTTAACATGTATGTCAGAAGTGGTGAATTCATCACATCGGTGATAAGAATAATAATTACACTACAGAAACGGCATGCTTACAATACTTGCTGGTTTCATGTCAAAATCACAGGGATTTTTGGAAAACATAACTATATCCTGCATGCTATAAATACTCTCAGACTTGTAACATAGTCCTATGGGACCTCTTAAGCCACATGGTTAAGGTCATTGATTGACAATCACAGGCTACTAGCTGCTATGAGTTCAAGCCTTTCCAAACTTGGAATCTTTCATGTGAGAATGCTATTTAGGTAGCTTATGGAAGGACAGTTATTCTACCAAGAAGTCTTCCAACGTCTGAAATAATGACCCCTCACCTACAGGGCTCTATGGGCCCTATACACATCTACTCCTCTAATAGTAACTAGATTTGTAACATGACAAAATTGAGTTAACCAAATCTATAGCCTTAGTTAATTCAAGATGCTAAAATCACTAAATGCATGTTCCACAACATCATATTTGACTTCACATTTCAGGGCAGTATGTGACACCAAGTGCATTATAATCACCATAGCTCGGAAAAAGTGTCTTTCTCCAGGTTTTCTTTAGTTCCCTTCTATATGCACTGTCTGAGAGATTTCAAACAAAATTTGCATCTTATTAGGTATCATTTCACTGTATAAAAATCTAATTTTTTGTGACATTGCCACAATTGACTGTTTTCTGAGTACATTTATTCCCTTGAGACATATGACCAAGGTCATAAACCTGAGCATGGAAACCAGTCTCAAATCTCAAGCATCTGATTGTCTGAAATGGCGACTAGTGGTTTTCGGATTGAGTGTTTTTGCAGTTGCCTGTGTTCTATGCAATGTCATAACTATGTCATACTACATTGTTTATTTTGATAATAATTTTCCGGTACTATTTGGCACATACCAAACTCCAAAACAGAAATTTTCCATGAACTTCTCTAAACATTATGATATTGTTATGCCATTCGTAAATTGCGTTGCTATTGTTATTACTACTATTGTGTATTGTGTATTGTTTAGTGTATTTAAATTTGTTTTTAACGAGAAGGGTATATAATAAAAGGAACATTTTGACATCATTTCTCGTTGCTTATATAAACCATATCATGCTCAACCTGAAACAATGGCAACTCAAAAATACAAACCTACAGACTGCATACTGTTATAATATTCCATTAATATCAAGTCTGATGTGCATAATACTGCATTATATTGAAGAGCATAAAGTTTACCCATTATGTAAGTAAAGAAAGGGCAATAGTTTCATGAAAATGAACATTTGCATTATAGAACTTGACAGACCTACTCCAGGGCTGAAGGTTATAAAACTGAGTTTGGAAACCAGTCTCAAATCTCAAGCATCTGATTGGCTGAAATGGCGACCAGCCATTTCAGCCAATCAGATGCTTGAGATTTGAGACTGGTTTCCATGCTCAGTTTTATAAACTTGGCACCAGAGGTGATCATGAACAGGTGTACCAAGTTTCAAAGCTGAAGCTATAGAATAGACTGCATGCAAAACTTTAATCTTAATGTCTAAGTTGAAAAAAGGACCATAATGTGTTCAAAAAGTTCCAAAATTTGAATTATCGAACTTGGCATACCTACTTAGATTATAATAATGAGCATATGTACCAAGTTTGAAAGTTATATCGATTACAGTAGCTTATCAGATATAAGGCTGCATATAACACTTTAACATGGAAGTGTGCTGCTGTAGCAGATTATGATGCTGACAGCAAGTTGTGTCAAACGACTTCATATAATCTTTTTTAAGTTATACACCTTAAATTCCATACAATTAATTCCACAATAAATACTAATGCCTTTACAGTACATTTTCTTAAATGTATACAGTACATTTTCGTAAATGTACTTATTACTTTGAAAATTACAACAAGACTGGTAAAACAAGACAAGAACTGATATCCAACATACCTGTCACATTTATATTTGGAGCATCTTGATTTGAAACTGCATCTGAAACAGAAGTGTGCATCAAACTTGAATAAACTGTCATCTTTTGCTTTCCTCCATATATATGTATTTTAATATGTGTGCGACTAGTCTAGATCCAGATCAGCTGGCACATCAGAGATATCTGATCTGGATCTGCACTGGTCGCATCTTGGTCAGAAATAACCTAATGAATAAAAGAGCAAACAATTGATTATCAGCATAAAAAAGTTTCAAAACTGTGGATTATCACTTTTTATATGAAACTCAAGTTCCTCAAGTATAAAACCATTCTGTGTACACATGTTCCAATGCTGACCTCCTCTTTTAGTTCTGAGTCAGTTATCCTGTTTTGCAATATTTGTGCATTTTAACACAGATGTGGTAGTCAATCTGGATCTTTACTGGTCACATCTAGGTCTGAAATAACCTAATGAATCTAAAAGTGAAAGTGTAGATCCTGATCACAAGGAACAGAATAGATTGTAGATCCACTACACTGTTCACCCACCCAAAAGGGTGTATCTATACGCCTTTCCAATAATTCGGTGAATTTTTCGGTTACCTCCCCTATTCAGTCACGTGACTACTATACAGGAAAAATTATTGCTCGCTGTATTAATGTAATAGGGAACATGTACCTACAACTTTCGTTTTTCATCATGAAATTTCTTTTTTAAAATATATTTTCTCGTTTATCGTTGAATTAGTAATAATACATCAGCGTAATGAATTTTTTTTATCAAGAATAGTTTATAAAACAACAAATCTAATTTGACTAAAAGTGTAAAGTCATTATTCCTCGCGCCAAGGTTTACTTTAAACGACTTAAACTAACAGCCTGTGTTCTATCCACGGATAAATTGAGTGTCGTTTCCGGCTTAGCGTGTCTTATCAACTACTGACATGCCGGCTGCGATTGATTTTGAAAGCGGCATGTCATAAAAATGCCAAATTACCAAAAGGGGTCCCCTGTCAATTACTAAGAAGAAGATATCACTGACCAATAGAGATCGGTTTACTTTTTTATGTACCTCCACCTCCCAATTAATAAGTATATCGAAATCCTTAATTACTGAATCGGGTAGCAAAAGTATTTGATATAGCAGTTATATGAATTATTAATCCTTAATACGACAAGTAGAACCATAAGACATCAATTAGAAACTCATCTTAGCAGAACATTTTATAAATATTCAATCAAGCGATTGAGCGTTTACGCCAAAATGACAGAATTTCAAACCTTAGCAGTATTAATGTTAATATAAATGTTCCCATCATTATTTGAAGCCGGCATCTCCATCTTTATTAGAAGCCAGCATCAGAATCCTTGAATTTTATTCTATGAATGATACTCTTACGTAAACGAACAATCAGATAACCTTATTGATCCTTCTTAATTTCAAGACAGAATCAATCGTACCGTATTTTTGCTTGTGAAGTTAAAGTGACGTTTTCAAAAATTCAAAATTATTTGTTCGTTGAACATTAACGGTACGATGAATTCAAGTAATAGATGAGTACAAGTATAATGTACAGATACTGTAACCGAATGTTGACATGTCACGATTTCCGGAGTATAGTACATTACCAGTCTTAGCAATTTGCGAATTTCATACCAGTTAAATATAATTTTAAGTATAAAATACATAAAGATGAAAATGCTGGATAGAAATTCGTAACATTAATACTCACGTTTATCCGAATCGCGTTTCATACTGCCCACTATCAACAAGAATGGTACATGTTCTTACAATATTAAAAAATATCTAACAATTAGTGAAAATAAAAATGTCTGACTAGAATAACAGACCAGTAACTTATTTTCGACAGGCGGCGACGATTACACACCTGAAATTTAATGGATTATGTTAGGCCTTATGTGCTTAAGCCATAGTCCGATAGTTCAGCTTTCCTGTGAAGCCTCGTTTTGGGTTGATATCTGGTCACGGGAAGTAACTCGTACAGGACTGCGAAACTGTTTATTGGAAAGGCGTATGGAGTAATGGATTATGCATACAATTTCAATTATGCACTGTAACTTACCTGTTATTATAAGATGATACAGGACTTTAACTGTACTTTCCATTCCTTTAACATAGCACTTGTATGTTCCCATATCAGAAGCTTCTACCATGTTGAGCTGCAGGTTCCAGTAGTTATACCCTACAGTGTCTGAAGGTAGAAAACACCTAACCATTTGCTATATATAAATGCATTTTATCGCACGGGCGAACAATTTAGATGCAGATCTGTGGGTCTGATCTGTACATTTATATGCAATGTTCGCTTTTTGGTCAAAAGTAACCTAATAAAACAAAAGCTAACAGTGCAGATCCTGATCAGATGGAATAGATGTACTGGCTGATTTGGATCTTCATTGTTTGCACATGTGATAAAATGCATCTATATCAAGAGGTTTAAATATTCACATTTATGCTCCAGAAGGAACCCGTCCCACACAGCTAGGTTTCTATGATGGTTCTACTAAGAAGTTGTAAAATATGCACTAGTATGAACACAAGGAGAAAGATTGATGAGAAAAATAATGATTTAGTTTAATATTAAATCAAATAGAATAAGTAACAAGAGCCAGTCGGAAACGACTGCACGCTCGACTATTCGAAAAGTCAGACATATTTAAGCACATTTTAAACTGGGCTTCATTTAAACTGGGGAGTGATTCAGGAGTTTATGACACCCCCAACACACACACATGAACAAAAGTTTCTTAATCCAAGTAAGGAAATCAATAAATTACACTTAATTGATTCTTGTAGGTTTTTTTAGAGGGTTTACACAACCCAGCCCATACACCCCTGATCCCACACCCATCAACCCACTATCCCTGCCCACCTATAGTGGTGTGATGTGGTGAAGTATAGTATGGTGCTGGAAAAAGGGAAAAAATTAAATATAAACAAGCTAATTCGTTGAATTAATATCCCCCGCCGAGTACTGGTTATTACTAACACAACAGCTGAAGACATAGGGCTTTATTTAGATATTTATCATTGATGTCAAAAAAAGTGAAAAAAAAACTTCAGATGGTGAAAAGGGTTGGGCAGCTCACCAGAATATAAAAATAAGGCGAAAAGTTGTTGAAATGAAGAATGCAGTAGTAATAATATAGCCCTGTATTTAATAGAAATCCATGCAGAAGTTGCATAGAAGTAGCATGGAAACGAATACTACTCTATATGCATAGTGCATAACTTATCAAAGGGCCATAACTGTGTTAAATGGTCAGACCAGAACAAGACAACAATATGGGCATCTTGTCTTGGTATTGATGGTTTCCATAGATTCCTGCTGAGAAATAGCAAGGAAACAAATACTGCTCTACATGCAAAATGCATAACTTATCAAAGGGCCATAACTCTGTGTTAAAGGATCTGACTGAAACAAGATGATAATATGCGCGTCTCCTCTTGGTATTGATGGTTCCCAGAAAGTTTCATTAAAATCCACCCAGTAGTTGCAGAGAAATAGTGTGGAAACAAATTCTGCTCTATATGCATAATGCATAAGTTATCAAAGGACAATAACTCTGTGTTAAACAGTCTGACCAGAACAAGATGACAAAATGCGCATCTCATCTCAGTATTGATGTTTCCCAGAAAGCTTCATTTCAATCCATCAAGAAGTTGCAAAGAAATAGAGCGGAAACAAATACTGCTCTATATGCATCATGCATAAGTTATCAAAGGGCAATAACTCTGTGTTAAACAGTCTGACTGGAACAAGACAACAATATACACATCTCTTCTTGGTATTGATGGTTCTCAGAAAGATTAATTGAAATCCATCCAGTAGTAGCAGAGAAATAGAGGAAACGAATACTGCTCTATAATATGCATAATGCATTAGTTATCAAAGGGCCATAACTCTGTGTTAAATAGTCTGACGGGAACAAGAGGGTGATATGCGCATTTCCTCTTCTAATAGATGGTTTCCAGAAAGTTTCATTGAAATCCATCCAAAAGTTGCAGAGAAATCGCGCGGAAATGAATACTGCTCTATATGCATAATGCATAAGTTATCAAAGAGCCATAACTCTGTGATAAACGGTCTGACCGGAACAAGACAATGATATGCGCAGCTCTTCTTGGTATTGATGGTTTCAAGAAAGTTTCATTGAATTCCATTCAGTAGTTGCAGTGAAAAAGCTCGGAAACAAATACTGCTCTATTTGCATAATGCATAAGTTATTAAAGGGCCATAACTCTGTGTTAAACAGTCTGACCAGAACAAGACGATGATATGCGCATCTCCTCTTGGTATTGATGGTTCTCAGAAAGATTCATTGAAATCCATCTGGTAGTTGCTGAGAAATAGCGCAGAAACGAATACTGCTCTATATGCATAATGCATAAGTTATCAAAGGGCAATAACTCTGTGTTAAACAGTCTTACTGGATCAAGACGATGACATGCGCATCTCTTCTTGGTATTGATGGTTTCCAGAAAGTTTCATTGAAATCCATTCAGTAGTTGCAGAGAAATAGCGTGGAAATGAATACTGCTCTATATGCATAATGCATAAGTTATCAAAGGGCCATAACTCTGTGTTCAACAGTCTGACTGGGACAAGACGACAATATGCGCATCTCCTCTTGGTATTGATGGTTCTCAGAAAGATTCATTGAAATACATCCGGTGGTTGCAGAGAAATAGCGCGGAAACAAATACTGCTCTATAAGCATAATGCATAAGTTATCAAAGGGCAATAACTCTGTGTTAAATGGTCTGACTAAAACAAGACGACGATATGCGCATCTCCTCTTGGTATAGATGGTTTTCAGCAATTTTTATTGAAATCCATTCAGTAGTTGCAGAGAAATAGCGCGGAAACGAATACTGCTCTATATACATAATGCATAGTTTATCAAAGGGCCATAACTCTGTGTTAAATGGTCTGACCGGAACAAGACGATGATATGCGCATCTCCTCTTGGTACTGATGGTTCCCACCAAGTTTCGTTGAAATCCATCCAGTGATTGCAGAGAAATAGCCCGGAAACAAAATTCGGACGGACAGCGTGACGACGTGACAGCGTGACGACGAGACGGATGGACATTGCCAAAACAATATCCCCCTCCCATTTCATCGGCGGGGGATAAAAAGCAATGATGAGTTATGGGCCTTTGAACATCAACCTTATATATGATAAAATAAAGGTATACAAAGTTTCAAAGTTGTAGTTTTAATAGAATGAAAGTTATGAGCTTTCACGAGCTTGCACGCAAACTTTAACCTTAATTTCTTAGTCTAAAAAAGGGAAATAATTTGATAAAAATCAAAGAGTTATGGTTCTTGGCATACATAGTCAGGGTCATGATGGTGAACAAGTTTCAAAGCTATAGTACAAGAAGTATGAAAGTAACTAGCTTGCACGCAAACTTTAACCTGAAATTCTAAGTCGAAAAAGGGCCATAATTTGATCAAAATCAAAGAAAGAGTTATGGTTCTTGGCATACATAGTCAGGGTCATGATGGTGAACAAGTGTCTTAAGTTTCAAAGCTATAGTACCAGAAGTATGAAAGCAACTAGCTTGCACGCAAACTTTAACCATAAATTCTAAGTCAAAAAAGGGCCATAATTTGATCAAAATCAATAAAAGAGTTATAGTTCTTGGCATAGATAGTCAGGGTCATGATGGTGAACAAGTGTCTCAAGTTTCAAAGCTATAGTACAAGAACTATGAAAGTAACTAGCTTGCACTCAACTTAAACCTAAAATTCTAAGTCGAAAAAGGGCCATAATTTGAACAAAATGGAAGTTAGACTTATGGTTCTTGGCATACACACTCGGGATATGATAATGAACAAGTGTTGAAAGTTTCAAAGCTGTAGTGTAAGTAGTATGGAAGTTATGGGTTTGTACACTAGCTTGCACTCAAACTTTAACCTGAAATTCTAAGTCAAAAAAGGGCCATAATTTGATCAAAATGAAACTTAGAGTTATGGTTCTTGGCATAAACACTTGAGGACATGATGATGAACAAGTGTGTCAAGTTTCAAAGCTGTAGTATCAGTAGTATTGAAGTTATGAGTTTGTACAGTAGCTTGCACGCAAACTTTAACCTTAAATTCTAAGTCAAAAAAGGGCCATAATTTGATCAAAATGAAAGTTAGAGTTATGGTTCTTGGCATACACACTCGGGACATGATGATGAAGAAGTGTGCCAAGTTTCAAAGCTGTAGTATTAGTAGTATTGAAGTTATGAGTTTGTACAGTAGCTTGCACGCAAACTTTAACCCTAAATTCTAAGTCGAAAAAGGGCCATAATTTGATCAAAATGAAAGTTAGAGTTATGGTTCTTGGCATACACACTCGGGACATGATGATGAACAAGTGTGCCAAGTTTCAAAGCTGTAGCTATAGTAGTTTTTATGATATAGGTAGGTTGCACACAAACTTTAACCAAAGTGGGACGCCGATGGCGACGCCGACGCCCACGCCAGAGTGAGTAGAATAGCTCGACATATTCTTCGAATAGTCGAGCTAAAAAGTGTTGCTCAAATTATACATCAGACTTCTAACAGCTTTGCATAGTGTTAGAGCTTTTTTAAATAAAATTTTAGCTTTTCTTAAAGCCACTATGAAGTGGGAAAAACTTACTGATTACTATTATAAAATGAACTGTTATATCATCAGCCTTATTTCAAAACATCGTGCAAGGTTTTGAACTTGAGAAATATCCACCAATCATAATACTTTAGATTTCACACTAGATTTTCTGTATTCCCAAGTTCCTAAAAATCAAATTTGGTGGAGACGAGGTTTTGATATTTTTGATATTAGGCTGACAATATTACATTTGACTGTCTAATTATCATTTGTGTACTGTACCTTGTGGTCGAACTATTGTGAATTTGGCATTGGATTCTACTCTTATGGTATTCCCAGTGGAAATAGTCTGGTTGTGATCCACAAAAAACCACACAATCTAACAAAAACAAAATATATAACAGCCATTACCATGCAGGTTAAAAGCATTAAAGCAAACTTAAAATTATAACAAAGTCATTATATGCTATCTTATGTGCATATAATAGCTTTTATTCCTTTCCTCCATATTTATGCCTTTTATTACATGTGTGACCAGTGTAGATCCAGATCAGCTGGCACATCTAAGCCGTCTGATCAGGATCAGCACTATTCTTTTTTGTTTACAAATAACCTTATAAATCAAAAAGCAAACAGTGTAGATCCTGATTTGACAGAACAGATGTGCCAGCTGATCTGGATCTGCACTATTCACCCATCACATAAATGCACATATATGGAGTAAATGAGAACCTAAAAGATAAAACACAGACAATACTGTATGTCAAATAAAATCTATAACTGTATGTAAAAGCACACAAACTGCAAAGCCATGTGGTCTCTATAAAAGCAGTGGAAATGCATTGTCTGAGATAAATTGCCAGTTAACAGAATTAACATTGAATGTCAGTAAAAATGACATTTTCAATTTTTTCATGTCGCAGTCATTTCCCTGAGTGACATTAGCAAGAAATGTTGGTTCAACTTGTATTTCGATATGGTTAATATATAGCAAACATCATACGAACACTAGAATTGAATTATAATTATTCATATTGTCATAATTGACATCAGAATAGCCGAAAATTCCTAGAAATAGTCTGTCGCAAAGGGGTCTATGTTAATATTAACGTAAACCTTAAGCTTATTAGGAAACAAAACACCGATGTTAGGCCATGTTTTAACGGGTATGGTATAGTTTATTCGAAGTAACTTAAAATTATACAATTCTCTGATAAACTGACTAACCTAGATTTATGAAATGATTGTCGCAAATATACTGGTCAGGAACGTTAAATGCTTTTAAACTTACTTTAACAAACGTAGACGTCACCAACAAACATTAAACTTTGGCTTACTAAGTCTTAAAGTATAATTATGTGGAATGAAAGCAACTACAATGCAATCGTCGAATCATCAAATCTAAGATTAATTGAGAGAAAATAAAATTACAGGTGGGACGTTAGAATTTGTCAGGTACGTTAAATAGTATACTAACTTGCTCGTCCGTAGTTTTGAAATTATATTTCCGTATCATTGTTCTTCGTTTTTCATGCAGTCTTATTTTTTTATTTAAGTAAAACATGCATTTGTGGCAGTTTATATATTGATTGCATAGCAGAAAATTAAAAAATGACTGTCAAGTACACTAAAGTCAGGTACATGTACATGAAACAGGATTCTTTAAATAAAAAAGTTATTTCCCCTACCTTTTCATTTTTTGGCACCATCTAACGTATGCACACATATTTTGCGCTTACACATCGGTTACAACAGAAATATTTGAGCACAAACACAACAGATTGGTATCATGTCAGGTATGTTAACTGTTTTACAAATCGAGGTTAGATTCATTACTTTCAATAATATAGCTAGAAATATATAATGTTTATTACAATTACAGCAAACCAATTGTTCAAGTTTTGAATAGTTGTAATTGTTTGTCAGGTACGTTAAAAATTTGCACACTTTTAAGGTACATTTTAAAACTAAAATAGTGCAGTGTGTTCGCAAAAAACTATTTCCTTTCCTATGAATTAGGACTGAAGTGTATAAAGTTATTAATGTAAAATTGTAATGTTTATTTTTTCACAACTTACAATGTGCGAATGCTGCGTTAATTGACATTCAGTGTTAAACATACGTTTAAGACGATTAAATGGTATAATGAAGAAAATACAACACAACTATCCCTCTTACTCATATATATATGCATTTTAAAGCATGTGCAACCGGTGTAGATCCAGACCAGCCAGCACATTTGTGCCATCTCATAAGGATCTGCACTGTTCGCTTTTTGGTCAGAAATAACCTTATAAATCAAAAAGCAAACAGTGTAGATCCTGATCAGATGACACAGAAGCGCCAGCTGATCTGGATCTATACTGTTTGCCAATGCAATACAAGTGAATCTATGGAGGAAAGGGCTATATAAAAGGGTTGTTCCAATAAATTGTAGAAAATTTGAATAATAATAAGAGATTATTAACCGGTGTTTAAGGGCCGGGAGGTGATATCGGCCCAGAAGAGCAATACTGGCCCAAGAGCTTTAGCTCAAGGGTCTATGTTGCTCTGCCAGGCCGATATCACCTCCCGGCCCTTTAACACTGGTTTATAACCATTTTATTACATGTGCCGGGGTGATATCAATGTCTGCCATTTTCCTGCTCTGTTAATTCATAAATTTATTGAGCACTCGTCTATTCATTAATTAACTATATCACGATGAATGATTAAGCTACCACGTCATTTAGAGTTTTGTGACGTAATTAAAGATTTTTTCAAACTGTAACAGAGCAAGTTGTTTTCAGTTGATTTTTTGTTAGTTTTATTTTGTTTTTAGTGATTTTGTCTTCGAATGATTTGATAAAATTTTGCAAGATATGAGATTGTGAAAATGTGAATTCTGAAAGTGTTTTACAGAGGTATGGGTATGTAAAGGTAGAATATATCTCATGTTAGCATGCATGTTCTTTTTTAAATATGCTACTTCTTGTATCTAGCTAAAAAAAAAACTTGAATTGGACTCATCGATCCAATCGTCGCCATCTTGAAATGCAAAAGTTAAATCCTGTATCAATGGTTACCATGTGCCATAATTCGTGATACGGGTTTCGGCCCGGATATCAGGTTTTTGGCCCGCGATATCAGGTTTTCTGCTCACCCTTTATCATGCAAAGTACCCTGGCATTTTGGTCATTATTTGTTACTATTTATAATAACACATGTAATAACAAATTTAATAGTTAGTTTAGACATTATTTTGTAACAATAATGCTGCCTGAAAGGCATTGTTATGATGTTGTGATGTTTGATACTGGTCAAAAGGTTGCCTTGTTAACTTGTTTGCACTTTCTTTATGATCAATGGCTTTTCTTTAAAATTTCGAATATTGGGACAACCCACATATGCACTGTTGAATGCATGGAACAGAACATTTACGAACTTGACAATTACAGCTCTTGGTTTTGTACTCATGATAATGTGTATTTCAAACTTATTTCTTAACATCAATTTGAATTTTTTTTTTGAAGACTGAGATAAGTGTTGTTTTCAATAATTATTACTGAACATACATATTATGTATGTTTTGCCAGAAAACCATGACATAATAAAGAATAAATAAAGAAACAACAAAACTTGCAAAAATATTGAATATAGTTTTAACTGACTGTAAATGAGTGTCCTTTCAATTACAACATAGCAAACAGTATACTACTTTATGCTGATGATAGGCTTGACAAACTTTCATTCGTCGAGCATAAAAACATAAATGCTAATTTGCCAAGTAAATGTATTACCTCTTGTTGAGGTTGTAAATTTCTGACTTTACACTCCAGCTGCACTGTATCCCCAGATACCACCTTGAATGTTTGCGACTGAGAGTCAATCTGCACTGTATTTTGACACCATACTGAAACATTTAGCAACAACTGTTTGTATTTTGACACCATAAAAAAACATTCAGCAACAACTGCTACTCAAACAAAAAGCACCAAAAAAAAACTGCTAAAGTTACTTTAAATAAGGCCACTGTTGTTTAAATGCAATAATGACAAACTCAAGACAATATGTTACAGTGATCAGGGCAAAATCTAAGAACAAAAATGCCAATTTCTCGCAATCTTTTGATCCCAAGTATAGCAGACTAAAAACTGAATCAGATAATAATTACAAAATTATTTATTTTTTAAATTATCTCCCTTTTGAATTAAGAAAGAATAAAATCTAACTTTGGATCTGCAACAACCAAATTAAGTTTTGAAAAATTTTGTCATTTGGAAATGACAGAAACACAACCAACAACTTTCAAAATTATTGTTTTGGTGATCAACTTCCTCTACATATATGCATTAACTGGCATCAATTAACTAAAAGGAGTTCCCTGTGTTGTTTTGCAAGGTTTTCTCTGTTTTCCAGTATATAAGTTTACATAACATCAGTAACTTCAGATGATCATCCAGATCAATGAGTTGGAGTTGAAGAAAAATTGAAACTTTTTAAACACAGATTTAAATTTTATATATTTGACAAGCTTCATTGCTATAAATCAGCTGTGTTATAACTGCATGACAAATATGGATATTTGTAACCAGGGTGCAAACACACCACTTGATATCTTACATAACAGTTATACCATTCTTAATCAAGTGATACCTCCAGAAACTAGGCAAAGTGAATATTATACTTCATTAATTATGCTATAAATATTACATGAACAATTTCCTTAAGGTCAGTAGGACAATAACATAGATGAAACACAACCTGTAAATGTCAATGAGTCTGACCTGCAAACAGGACATCGCCGCTGACAAGATTTCTTATGAATCACAAACCTGGCAGCTTACTAATAAGTATTGGTTTTACTATTAATGCATGCACTTTTAATTAAAACTAAGTAAGTTCATGGTCTTATTTTAGTAAATTCCTTGTGTAAAGAAAAACTTTAACTTACATTGTGTAGAGACAATCTTGCACTTACATAGTGTAGAAACACTTACCTTGTGTATAAACACTTACCTTGTGTAGAAACACTTACCTTGTGTAGAAACACTCACCTTGTGTAGAAACACTTAACAACCTGTACTTACCATGTGTAGACAAACTTTCATGTACCATTTGTAGAGACAAACCTGCACTTACCTTGTGTAAAGACAAACTTGCACTTAACCTGTGTAGAGACAAACTTGCACTTACCTTGTGTAAAGACAAACTTGCACTTAACCTGTGTAGAGACAAACTTGCATTTACTTCGTGTAGAAACAATCTTGCACTTACCTTGTGGAAAGACAAACCTGCACTTAAACTGTGTAGAGAAAACCTTGCACTAACCTTGATTAACCTTGAATAGAGAAAAACTTGCACTTACATTGTGTAGAAAAGCATGCACTTACCTTGTGTAGAGACAATCAGCAACAGTATCAGGTACTTCATTCTGTTTACTCCGTCACAACACTTTCCACATTTCTGAAACAACAACTGAACATGCTAAAGCATTCTGTAAGGTCCAGTAATCTTTATTCAATTACCTTTTAAAGGAAACACACTTGCACTACAGTCTAACAGTTTTTTATGCTGCAAAACATAACATACAAAAAACCTACAAAGATATTAAGCTTGCTTGCTTACACATAAACAAACACATACAGTTAAACATAAAGAAGCCACAAACCGAATGTGAAGTAAACAATACTCAGACAGTTTCAGCATGATATGAAGGTGGAATGCTTGAGTTTTGTGAAAAATCAGTAATTCATCTTTTCACCAGGATGTGGTTGAACAAAAAGACAGACCAATTGTCTATCTAATGACAGCGAGAAAACAGTTGTAGGATATAACAACATTGACATACCTTGCCAGTCTACAAATATGCAGTACAAGGTTTCATCTGAATGTATGATGACTGTACCTTTTTCATTTTCCTGACCTTGAATCATCATATACTTAACCAACTCATAATAAAATATCTGAAAGCTGTTAAAAGCTTACTTCATATATATATATATATATATATATATAAATATATACAGGTTTATTACATGTCCAAACAGTGTAGATCCAGATCAGTTGGCACATTCTTGCCAGAATATACTGTTAGCTTCTAAGCCATTAATTACCTAATGAATAAAAAGTGAACAGTGCAGAACATGTCAGACAGCACAGGGGCTGTTTCCAAAAAAAAATGGCTAGAAAAGTGAAAAAATAGTGAAAAATTCAAGTTCATTAAATTTCCAAACTTGTTATTCTGTATTTTTTGCTTATTGAAACTGAGTACAGAACTGAAAATATTTTTGAAATTGGTCGACTGGTTTCTGAGATATTGTCATTTGAAAAATGGCAAGTGAAGCGAAAAAAATGTAAAAAATTTAAGTTAATAAAAAGTCCAAACTGGTTTGTCCATATGTTTGTACAGTCTTTACAGTGATCAAAATCAATCAAGTTATACTCATATGTGGAAAAATAAAAATTTTATGGAGCTTTATTGACCAATATTAAATAAATCAAAGAATTTTAATTTATGTGCTTAAAATACAAGTATCACTGTTTCTTATATTTAAATGTGTATTTCTGTTAAAATATCTGTTGAAGCATCAAATATAAGTGCTTTAGAACTTGTGGTATCGTTCATATTGTTGAGAAAGTGTGTCACACTCCTGACAACCACATAAGTGCAGTGTACGCAAAAATGTTTCACTAAGACCATTCCTGTTTGTCACAATTTAACAAAACATGACATAGACTTCTAGGAAAAAACATGCTCTTGCTTTCATGTAAAAAATATGTTGACAGAATACTGCAATATGTGCATAATGTCACACTCCTGACAAATTTAGCTGACATGTTCTGAATGGAGCTGCAGACAAATATAATTTCAATAGAGGTGATAATATTATAATTATTGCATCTAGAAACATAAAACTTAATGATACATAAAACATTTCTTATGTACTATTAATCTTTAAAGTCCTATAAATTTATAAAGCAAAGATGTATTGATTTTTTGAAGTATTTTCTAATCTACCACGTTGACTTAATAGCATAAATTTTGATTCCTTTAAGTATAATATGCTTAATTTTATCATTATTTGATGCCTAATAAATGCACATTTCACTAAAACAACACTAAAACTTGTCTTTACTCAAGCTTTTTGTAAAATAATGGTGACTGAACAAATGTGATTTTGAAAAGTGTCACACTTTTTTGTCACACTCCTGACATTTTTTGCCCATTATTTTAGAATATTTTTTTTAACAGATGGTGCTATTTTGATGAAACTTCACAAATCATTAAAGGGCATGATGAGACACCTCTGCAAAGTAGGAAATGGAAGTAACTGTTAACTTTGTTTTACATTTTTATAACAGGAAAACCCAAACCAGCCATTTTTTTGGAAACAGTCCACAGATAACAGCTATACCCCAGGGAATGTATGGTCAGGATCCTACAGAACTAGAATCCTAAACTATGCATAGATCTGATGGTGAGTAAATCTGCTACTTGCTGCATGGATGTTATCAATGACAAACTTTTATGTAATGACAATTATGTCCAAAGACAACCTTAAATGCACTGGTATGATCAACTCCTAAGAGTTTAATTTCAAAACATTTTAAAAACCAAAGAGTTCAGTTAGATCATTGAATCTGTTTTGTTTTGTTGTTGTTCATGTTATGTAACAGCTGTTGGTTTCTGAGGCAACTAAAATGAGAGGGGATAAAACTGGTGGTCTTTAGTGTATGAACAAAAAAGTAATGCAGTTTTCTTTTCTATACAGTACCAAAAACTCAATAAAGTTATGTTCAATTCTCATTATAGCCTATGGACTGTTATGTAGCTGAACTGTCAGAACCGTAAAACACTTGGTCTAATACTGCAGCTTTTCAAGTACAGAAACATAATAACAGAAAAATACCAATGTTGATATGGCTGTATGTCAGGAGAGATGTAACACATAAATGGCAAATAAGGACCGCAATATCAGATTTTTAGCCCACCCTTTATCATGTAATGGACCCAAGCATTTTGGTCATTATTTGTTACTATTTATAGTAACACATATAATAACAGACAATAAACCTTTTTAATAGAATTTGTTCCATCGCTTGTTTGCATTAAGTTCAAAAGTGGGCTTTTGATCATCAGTCCACCTGCTACTTTTATGTCTATTTGCTATTCAAGGGGACAAAAATGACGGCAGTAAAAAAAAACATCCACACATTCTGATCATCTCAAAATAAATTCAATAATTGTTAATGGGACATGGGATTATGTCAACACAATTTGTAAGAAAGACAGAGAGATGGACAGACAAACTATATACATGTACCCTCCCCAACCCTAAAAAGAAAAAAAATTCTAAGAGTACTGCAATACAGTCAACAGGCCTTAAAGGCACAATAAACATCGTCATGTTGGAATCAAACTTTTATAAAAGTATTTAAATCATGATGACAAACAAAAATACAGATTTCAAAGTAATTTTTTAAATCATACCTGTAGAAATACGCTCATTGATTCAGAAATAGTTTTCCAAAGTCTCTGTACTGTTACACTTACCCAAGAAACACTAACAGGATCATATTAGCAAGTACATGAGTGATAATTATATTTCCTATATATGAAATATTAATGTGCAAATGGTGTTAACTGTCAACTATAAAGATCATACATTCAGTTTCAACCTCAGTATTACAGTAAGCCCTGGACAAAACATCAACAGCACATTTTTACATTTCACTCAAGTAAACATAAGTGAACAACTGCCAATGTCCTACAGCAAGTTATTAGAAATAAATGACAACAACATAATATTATGTCAGCTGTGTTAAATGAATTTTATTAAGAAGTGTTTTAAATTACAATACCGGCATACATGTACTTTCTTTTCATAGCCTGGACCCCTCCACCCCTACTTTCTTTTTTTTTCTCTAAGACCATGGACATTGGTAAAAGGGTAAAAATAAGGGCAAACCCGAGGGGTTACCGTCTTGGAACGGTCAGTGGCAAATCAAATTGCCACTGGGGGTTTAAACCAGGTTCTAGGGTGCACCAACTTCACACTTGCCCCAACAGGTTCTCATATCACAAAACAAATACAAGTTGTCTTGGTGAAACAACTCCAACCCACTTATTGGCTCAACAATGTTGCATGCAAAAGCACACAAACATATAAAACATAAGAATCTAATAGCATTGCAAAGCCAAAGGGCGGGTACTCACTGATCTTACCGAGACCAGAGCTCCTGGAGTAAAATCAGCAAGAACACGATGACAGGGATAAAAGAAACAAATCGAGCTTCTAGGTTCTTTTAAGAAAAGATTTCCCCATAAACCTTCATAAACTCTTAAACCCCTGCCACCGTCATGCAACCAAAGAGGTAAGCATAATGATCAACTGTAGAAGGGTTAATCACCAGGCATGCAGAGCGCTGTATCATGTTGGTAACCTTTCTTTTTAAATTTACAGATGGTTTTTACGAATAACCGGGAGAAATTAACATTGCCCTTTATCTTCTTAAGTTTATAAATTAAATCTCCATAAAAACTGGCTGTGAAATACCTTGTTGCAATAGTGATTTTAAACTGCACCTGTATTTATGAATTAGATCTGGGTATCGACGATAAAACTTGCAAAATGTTTTCCTTAATTTGTGATACCGATAACCTTGTTTTAAAAGTTTTTCTGTAATGCAAAGATTACGTTCATTGAAATCATTAATATCGTTGCAAGCTCTTGAAAAGCAAACAAGCTGTGAAATATAAACCCCGTAAGATGTTGCACGGGGAACATCGCCGTCTAAAAACGGAAAATTAACTATATTATAAAGTGTCTATAAAATAACCATGCATTATGTACTAAGGACACAGCAATCTACAAAATAGATGAATACCATGCCCTTTACAATCAAATGACTGTCTCCAACTAAAGAAGAGCTCTACTCATTACTGAGCTACAAAAATGTTGACAAAGCCTCAATTGTCATTGGCCCACAAATAAGTGCGAACCAAAAATTCAGATTATTTTTCTAGTTTATTTAGAACCTAATGTCTTGGTTAACAAGCAGTTATTTACTTCCAGCTACAACCATATTTTTTTTTCAATTTTGTATCAAAGATGTTTTTTCAAACATGTCAAATATAAATTTTAGATATTTACATAGTATTACATATCAAACCATCTTCTTACAATTTAAATTCCATTCAATATGTGTTTCCTAAAGTAAATATTAATCAGCAATTTGAACATGGGTATTTTAATGTGTGTAAAATCTACAAAGTTTAATGGACCAATATTTTGATTCTACATGGTTAACCACCCATAAAATGTAGAAGTGTACCCTAAAATTATAGAAACAAAATAATACTATTCAATTACAATGACAGTGATGATAATTTACAATTCTGTTGTTAATCTGGCCCCAAGATATTCAAACTGAGAATGGAAACCAGTCTCAAATCTCAAGGATTTGATTGGCTGAAAGGGAAACTTGTCTCCAATCAGATGATTCAGATTTGAGACTGGTTTCAAATCTCAGTTTTAAAATCTTCAACCTAGGTCTTCTGGTATTGATATTTCTCGATCCTGATAAAACTATATTATTCACAAAAACATAATCTCTGTCTTTTAAACTGACTACTTGCAACAATTATAATATAGTCACTGAATTTACTTTCAACAGCCCCCTACCTGTGCTTGAGATTATACAGATTTTGCGATCATCATTCGAAGAATAGCAATATTATGGGTTTATAGGTTGGTTCCCTACCTTTCCACACACAGTGCCCTAAGATCAGGGTACTGAAGGGCACCAGACATAATTATAAAAGCAATATTACATTGTTATGTGTGAAGTTGCTGGTGTCTTCCAAACACAAAATCTATCAAAGAAACCTCATTATTATTATTAAGTGAGTACATGATATAAGTATCCTTGTCTCTATTTTCAGTTTGTATTTAAACTAGAATGTGACCTCTGACCAGCATAAAAATTAGAAACAAGTGGGATTTTTAACTGAATCATTTTGTGTTTTGAATGACATTGGATTTCATTATAGGTAACCCCAGTCATATCACCAAACTGGAAAGTAAGAGATTAGTGCTTTTAGCTCTATTGACAAATTCTGGAAAGGACATCTTCAGCATCTGTGGTTTAGACCCATGTCCAAAAGTCCCACAAAAATACATTTAATCATAACTTTTAATCTTTTAATGTTCTTTTGTGCTAACCTAGTCCACTTTAATAAAAGGAAATAAAATAAAACATAAATATTCAATATGCAATACATTTTTCTAAGTATTTTGATGTTCAGATCATTTCAAATGACTACTGAACGGGGTCAAAGTGGTGATTTTCAGGATGAAGGTTCTGTTTAAAGTGAAATCAGTGGAAGGACAAACATCAATCTGCACAGGGCTTTTTTTCCTTCGATAGCAGGGGCCGTTATTGGGCGCCTTCCCCTCAGAAAATTTCATTAAAATTATGCAGTTTTCCTCAAAAAGTAACTTTACATCAGGTTTTTTCATTCCCCTTTAGAGAAAAAATGACGCTATTTTCCCCAAAAGTATAGAGCATGGGCACCTTCCCCAGGCACTGAAAAAAAGCCCTGCTGCAGCAGGTAGTTTGTGATATTTACCTAAGAATAACTGTCATCGACTGTTAGCAGCTACAAGTAACTGTCAGTTACAGTGACCTTGACATTGGAGGTTGTCATACAGGTGACATATTAGGAATGTCTCAATAAGCTAAACACATGGCAAGTTATTGGTCAGTACATGAGATAGCAACCAAAACAATTTACCAAATGACAAGAAGCACCGCATTGCGACAAAACCATTTTTTTTCAACAACCGCGTATAGATATCTGATTAGAATCCAGAGTTGCATGTTGACATAAGCTAGCCAGAAACCAAGTTTGGCAATCTGATTAAAATCATATCCTGAAAACCGCTACGCTATCAGGATCTGACGACGAGTAGCTAAAACGTGCTTTTATCACAAACCTTTTGAACCAACCAGATTGTCGCCTACAAAATTGCGAAAGTGAAAGTAAACATTCTATATTAAACCATAAAAAGTGTGGAGAGCCTGCGTAAGACATATTTTGCTGAACTGTTTTGTGTTTATGTAGTATTGCAATTATTTCTAATGTAATAACATCTTCAGATCATTTTGCGAGCGCTGTATATCATGCTTCCTGTGTTGATAATTTCTAAAAATAGTAATCGGGGAAAACCGCTAAAGCTTATGTACGGTATCTACGGGCCGTCATCAGATCTAACATTTTGTTAGATTTGACTTTAGTGAGATTGCCAAGTTTGGTGTCAATAGGTCAAAGCTAACTAAAAACATTATGCAGAAACTAAGTTTTATTTTCAGCAACAGTGACCTTGACCTTGATCACAGACATCAAGGTGGCAATCCCAGGTTGTGTCTTGATATTAGCTACCCACACACCAAGATTGGGGTCAATAGGTCAAAGCAAACTGAAGTTATTACACTGAAACTTTTTTTGCAACAGTGACCTTAATCACAGAAAGCTCAAGTTATTATGTGGAAACTAATTTCTATTGTTAGCAACGGTGACCTTGACCTTGATGACAGACATCAAGGTGGCAATCCCAGGTTGTGTCTTGATATAAGCTACCCAAACACAGATTGGTGTCTATAGGACAAAGCAAACTGAAGTTATTATGCTGAAACAATTTTCCGAGACAGTGAGCTTGATCACAGAAAGCCCAAGTTTTATTACATGGAAACTAATTTCTATTGTTAGCAACAGTGAAATTGACCTTGATCACAGACATATGGGTAGATATCCTGAGTAGCACCTTCATATAAGCAACCCACACACTAAGTTGGTGTCAAACGGTCAAAGTAAGCTCAAGTTATTATAATGAAACTGTACTTTCAATTTTAAGAAACAGTGACCTTGACCTTGATCACAGAAAACTCATGTTATTACACTGAAACTTAATTTCTATTTTTAGCAACATTGACCTTGACCTTGATCACAGAAAACTCATGTTATTATGCAAAAACTGAATTTCTATCGATAGCAACAGTGCCTTGATCACAGACAAATGAGTAGATATTGCGAGTAGCCCCTAGTTGTAAGCTACCTACAAATGAGCAGAAACCAAATGTTGATGCCCACCCATCAGCCTAAATTGCCGACTTTAGCATTACAATAACGATTTTTTGTTGAAAACAAGTTAAAAATATCATTAATAGTATATATATTTCATATATATTTTTGCTTCATTTTTTATCTGTACCATCTGATCTGGATCTACAATGATCGCTTCTTTGCCAGAATAACCTATTATACAATCTATTAACCTAATAACCTTAAAATTCATTCTAATCTAATAACCTATTAAATGAATGAAGAGAACAGTGTAGATCCTGATGGTAGTGAAATTCATGATAAAACCTACAAACATTGAGTTAATGTTAAATGAAAGTAAAAGTAGAGACATTGATTCAGGAATAATACTTAAATGAAAGCTTGAGCTTGCATTGTTATAAAAATGTATGGGTTTTTTTTTTAGTTTGGCCACTGGTCCTACAGAAGTAAGTTTTTTCATCTGGACATTTGTCCACACTGGTCCTACAAAAGTAAGTTTTTTTTCATCTGGACACTTATCCACACAGTTTTTATACTGTATATTATAAAAAACAATTGTTGTTAGTTCCCAGTTTTATGTCCCTCCCGCCTCTGAACGAGGACATTATGGTGTGGACATACCAGCTTCCTATGGTGGAGGAAGACCCCAGGTGCCCCTCCGGGCAATTTTCAGGCCCGAGCGGGCACCTGGGTAGAACCACCGACGTTCCGCAAGCTAGCTGGTTAGCTTCCTCACATGAAAGATCTTGACCCTGGTAGGTCTTGAACTCACATCGGTGAAGGGCAAGTGATTGTCAGTAGGAAACCTTAGTCTCAATAATTCGACTGCAAGAACAGACCCATTATCATACGGACATTTTCGTTGCCTGTTCTTTACGTCTCAAGCAGTTACGATCAAAACTGTGGTGGAAATCGACCCGATTTAAATTCTGTTATTTTTCACTCCCACATGAAAATTCTAACACTGGTATGTTCAAGTGTGGTTATAACAATAAATTATGATGAAAGTAACAATAAAATGACGAATATTCCACAAAATAACTTGTTAAACCTACCACGCTATTATGCAGTTTACATGTTGATACGAAATCCAGATAACCAATGAAATCGTTTCTTTTTATTCAAACATATTTTTACAATGCGGGAGGCTGTACGCTTCGAAAAACTCATAACGTACTCTTATTTTCTTATTTGTCATGTTCGATGGTTGTCAAAGATATTTTTTCATCTATTTAGATACCCGCCCCGCTATATTAAGTTTCAGTCACACCTTTAATAATGTTGTGTATATTACCTTGTTAATTATTTGCAGATTACTTTCTTTTATTCATCAAACCTTTATTTTATAAGTTGCTTTGTATTTACCGTAGCAAGAATTTCCGCAGTACCTATTTCACGCTGGTAAGGTGAAGTTTATTGATAAACGTGAGTCAGGTAAACTTTAAGCGATGTAATCGAAATCTGTTGACCTGGGTGTAGGTTTAAATGAGTTTTGCATAAAAAACGAAACCGTTATTTATGAAGGATTACATATAATGATTCTACTTGAATGTTGCTTTTCAGGTATGGATATTTTTTAACGATACATATGGTTTAAGATGCTTTATGGAGCCGTCAAAGTCGCCAAAGTTGCGATTCAAATTCTGATCGCTAACATATAAACATAGAAGGAAAATTTTCCGCATTGATTTGAATAGTAACTGGGTTGTGCGCGAAGAGCGACAATCATACATATAGAAAAGCTCTTCTATTGCGCACAATTAGTTGGGCTATAGGAAACCTTAACCACTCGGCCACGGACGCCCCATTTATAAAAAACAAGCAAATTTGTTGAATTTATATCCCCGGCTGAGTACTGGTTATTACTTACACAACAACAGGAGGAAAAAGGGTTTATTTATTTATCAGCTGCAAAATATATCGCAGAAACGTGCATAATACACAACTTATGTAACTTATCAAGGGCCAGTGTTTGAAGGGTCTGACCAGAGCAAGATGGTTATATGCGCATCTCCTCCTGGTATTGATGGTTCCCCCAAAGTTTTGTTGAAATGTTAAAATTATAATAGAAAAGTTAATCTTTTAAATTTTTACTTTATGTATTTTTTTTTTATTTTAATGCTTGGAGTTTCACTAATTCTTTGGCAGTTTCAACATGCTTTATATAAAGTTTAAATACATGCTTTAAATATTTCAGATGTGAGTTGTTTGCTTATAGCAATAACCTTATATGAAAATTAAAAATACTATCAAAGTTATTTAGTTATTATAAGAATTAAACATTATTTAAAATTATTGAAGTTAAGATATCTGCAGTATTTTCCAGCAAAAATTTCCAGTTGGTAAGTACTTGCCAGTATCTGCCACTTTTTCTGGGGCGGTAAATACCACTGGTAAATACCGAGGCGGAATTTACTGCCCAACCCAGGCTTCTTGGTATTGAAAGTTCTCAAAAAGTTTCGTTGAAATCCATCTGTTGCAGAGAAATAGAGCAGAAACAAAATTGGGATGGACGGAAAGATAATGCCAAAACAATATCCTCCTTCTGATTTCATCAGAGGGGATAAAAACATAAAAATGGCCTAAAAATAAATTCTTTAGAGGGTAAAATCCAACAAATTACTACTGGTAGGTAGTTGGGATTTTTTTAATTTATAAAGATCTTGCTCACTTTCAAAACATCTACCCGACCTGATTATTTACTTGTGAGTAGATATTGGTCAAGTAGATGTTTTGAATGAGAGCGAGTTTTTTTTTTAATTTATGTAGAATTCAAAAGATTACTTCAATTATGAGGGTTGTGCATGACATAGATATTGGTCAAGTAGATGTTTTGAATGATAGTGAGTTTGTTTTTTTTTTAATTTTGTAGAATTAAAAAGATTAGTAACAACTTCAATAAACCGACGGAAGGCCAAAAAACGTTATTCTGACCCCAAGCTCCTGAGATTAATACAATAATGTTTAAATGAAATTCATCCGCTAAATGTATTGTTTTGTTCAATACTGACTGACAGCTTCTTTTTCAACAGTTTTTTTTTTTTTCAAGTAAAATACAGTTCCTGACCGAGAGTTAGCTAAAAGTTTACCTTGAATACCTATACCTTGAATCTTCGGAGTCTTCAAAAAGTCGATGACTTGTGTACTCCCCCAATAAAGTTATTAACTATGCCCGGTTCATATATACTGTCTGTATTA
The DNA here is from genome assembly GCA_038501625.1 of Corbicula japonica. Classification (NCBI taxonomy): domain Eukaryota; kingdom Metazoa; phylum Mollusca; class Bivalvia; order Venerida; family Cyrenidae; genus Corbicula; species Corbicula japonica. The sequence goes on from JAZAYU010000004.1 coordinate 297,115, forward strand.
AACCTCTTATACGCCCATTCTTTGTCCAGTTTGGTCTTAAAACTAAGAATTGTTTCACTACATACGGTTTCTTCTTTTAAACTGTTCCACTGGTCAATACTTCTTGCAGGAAAAGTGTTCAATTTTAGCGATTTATTACATCTGATTTTTTCAATTTTGAATATATGTCCCCGTGTGACATTTTCATTGAATTTGAAGAATTTTTCATAATTGATGTCTTCAAAGTGATTTATAATCTTGAAAATTTCAATAAGGTCATATCTGTTTCTTCTATAATGAAGTGTAGGCAAGTTAAGATATTCTAGACGGTTTCTATAACTGAGATTTCTTATTTCTGGAACTAGCTTTGTAGCGCGACGTTGCACATTTTCTAGAAGTTGCATGTTTTTCTTTGTCCATGGGCTCCATACAGAACCACCATAGTCTAATATTGAACGAACAAGACTTTTATACAAAGTCAAAAAAGCATGTTTATCAAGACGTGAGAATGTACGTTTGATTAATCCTAAAATTTGATTAGCTTTGTTCACTATTTGGCTGATATGCTTGTCAAATTTCAAGTTACTTTGAAAAGTAATTCCAAGATCTTTTTCTTCTTTAACAACAGGTAAGTCCTTGACAGTACCACTTTTATCAGTCATGGAGTATGTGAAAGGAAATTTAATGTTCCCCATTTGCATTGACTTGCACTTGGGCACTGAGAATTCCAACAACCAATTCTTTGACCATTCACTCAGTATATTCAAATCCTCCTGAATTTCAATTTGATCATTTTGGGAAGTTATTCCTGAATAAATTTTACAGTCGTCAGCAAAAAGTTTGCATACTGATTTCAACTTGTCAGGCATGTCATTTACATAAAGTATAAATAATGTTGGTCCTAGTACCGAGCCTTGGGGTATTCCTGATGTTACGTTTTCCCAATCAGAAAAATTACCATTTATGGGAACACGTTGTCTTCTATTGGTTAGAAAATTTTCAACCCAGTCAATAATTTGACCACCAAAACCGTAACTTTTCATTTTCTCTAGAAGCCGTCTGTGAGGGACAGTATCAAAAGCTTTCTTGATGTCTAGATAGATCTATATAACATCTGTTTGTTTACTTTCATCAAAGTTAGAAACCCAATCATTTAAAACGTCAAGAAGTTGTAAAACACAATTTCTCTTGTTTCTGAAACCATATTGACAGTCACTGAATAAGTTATTTGAATTCATATGATCCATGATGATCTGACGTACAGTTTTTTCACAAAGTTTACAAGGTACACTTGTTAAACTGACAGGTCTATAGTTAGTGGTATCTGATTTGCTTCCCTTGTTTTTATACAATGGAGTAATGTTAGCTTCCTTCCAAATGTCGGGTACTACACCTTCTGTAAATGATTTATTAAAAATAGTCTGAAGCGGTTTATGAATAATATTAGCGGTTTCCTTCAAGAATTTTGGATGGCAGTTATCTGGTCCCATAGATTTTGATGGATTCAACTGGGTAATTTGCTTTGTTAATGATTCAGCAGTTACAAATAATTCTGTAACAGGTACGCCATGATACCTGGTATCAAATAATGGTAGAGGTCCAGGATCCTCCTGTACGAAAACCGATGCAAAAAACGAATTAAGTAAATCAGCCTTTCTCTTGTCATCTGACACAATTTCACCATTGTCATTTAAATCCGAAATACCTACTTTGCATTTTGTTTTTTCCCTTACATAATTCCAAAAGCCTTTAGGGTTTGTTTTAACATTTACTATAATATTTGTTTCATAATTTCTTTTCATTATTCTAGTATATTCTGTGCAATCATTCCGTGCTTTTTTATAATCTTCAAAATCATTTCTGTTTCGCGTATGTATATAACGTTGCCATGTTTTGTGTTTACGTTTCACTCTTTTCATGCATTCATTATTCATCCATTGTTCTCTCTTAATGTTTTGACGAGATGAAATTTTAATTGGCACATTTTTTTCTACAGTTTCATTCACTTTAGATAAAAAGTAGTCCCAGCCATCTTGAGTATTCATTGTTTCAATACAGTCCCAGTTTGTGTTTTTCATATCTTCTCTAATAGAATCATAATCTGCTTTGAAAAAATTTCTTTTCACAGTATTGCTTTCACCTCTAGACGGACAGCACAGTAATTCTGCTATGAAGCAAACATGGTCACTGAATCCCAGGTTAACACTATAATTAATTTGGTCAACAATTTCACTTTTATCTACTAGAAATAAATCCAAAATATGGGGATTTTGGCCATCTCTATAACGGGTTTCCTCGAGAATATGTTGACTGAGATATTGGTCTCTCAAACACTCTAAAAAGATAAACTCTGGGTGATTCACATTATGAGGTGTTGTCCAGTCCTCCCAAGAAATGTCGGGAAAGTTAAAGTCACCTACTATCACTGTATAATTATATTTCAATTTCAATGCATTTTCAATTTGTTCAAATAACAGTTTGGTATTTGCTGGGCTACTAGATGGACTGCGATAAACCCCACCTAATAATAATTTTTCTTTAGAGTCCAGTGTTACGACACACCAAATAGATTCATCAAATTGTGAATTGTTCAGCACATTGCATTCTGTAAAGGAAATGTCACTATTTAACATTATACATACACCCCTACTTTTGTCTTTGACATTACTTATCAATATACTGTATCCCGGTATTTTCATTTCATTTGAACATATATCCATTGAGGACCCATTCTTTGGAAAAATTTCAGTAATTACCAAAATATCTGGTTTATATCTCTCCACCTCTACTTTCAGTTCATCCATCTTGTTTATAAGATTGTCTGCATTCGTGTAGAAAATTGAAAGTTTATTTCCATCAATTGATTGAATATTTAACTCAACATCAGAAACACTAGATATGCTTTCAAATGACTGACTAAAATTTATTGTCCTATCACTTACAAATAACTGACTATCAAAAATAACAGTATCTTCACCTTCAGATGATTGACTATAAATAACCGTCTCCTCATCACTTTCAGCTATATAATCAAACTCATTATGAACAAGTAATGTCTCTGAATTTTCAAGTGATTGAACATTAAACTCGACATCAGGAACACTGGATATGCTTTCAAAAGACTGACTAAAATTTAAAGTTGTATTAGTTACAAATGACTGACCATCAAAAATAACTGCATCTTCACCTTCAGATGATGACGTTGCATAATCAATCTCATTACGAACAAGTAATGTCTCTGAACTGCCATTTTCTTGGCAGTCATATGGTAAACTAGTATTAAACAGTTCAAAATCTGAAAAAGTTTTAACATTTTCAACAGTTCCAACAGGATTAAATCTTTCAACAGTTAACAGTTTTAACTTATTTACATTACTTTCACCTTCAGTACATTTACTGGGACTGTCGAAATAGATCAGGCGACCTTGATCTATCCACGTCAGCCCTACCTCTCATTGCATACTGGTGCTCATGAAAAGGATGCTCTACAATCGTTCCTTCTGTTTGCCCTCTACGAGCCAACCTTTTCTTATAAGCTTCATTCCTTTGTTTTCTAGTCATGTCTGACTGAAAATATACAGCTTTACAACGGACATCTTCATTGTTTTTCATTGTTTCCCTAACTGATTTCATAAATTTCTTTTTTGATTCAAAGGAATTTGCAATCAATTTCACTGGTCGTGGCTTTGCTGCTGATGGAGTGTAACTACCAATACGAATGGGTTTTCCTTCAAATATTTCATGGAAAGTTTCAATACCTAATATGTCACTCATAATAGACAAGATCTTACTTTCATCATCATTCTTTCGATCCACGGCTGTTTTTTCTGTACTTTCAGGTAGACCAAAACAAACAATATTCAGCTTACGGTCCTCACGTTCCTTCCTTTCTTTCAAGGCTTCATCTATTTTCATTTCAATATCAACCTCTTCAAGTTTCACAACCCTCTGTTCTAAATCTTCATGTGCCCTTTCAAGCTTTGCAACTTTAATCGTTGTTTTCTGTACTCCTGGAAAACTTATACGGCAGTGATAACAGAACCACATAATACCAGAATCTGTCTGATTTTTCCCTACTGTACGAAAAGATGTAGTACAAATGACAGCAATTTTATGCAGCATATATCAGCATAACGACAACTAGTGAATATTTTTTATTATTTTTTTAAGTTACTATAAACAGTCTGAGATGCATATTACAATATAAAATAGGCTAGTTGTTTGTTATTATTACTCACCTGAGAAATTACCTTTGCAAAACAATCGGGACTAATTGTTAGGATACATAGAAAATTGTAGTCAGGTCTCATTAATTTACGCTTAAGTTATAATATTTTAATTTGATAAAGCACTAAATATTAATAAATGATTAAATTGCTTTATTAGATGGGCAGATTGTGTGAGAGCGTTTATTAAATTGATAAAAATATATCGAATACTCCCTTAACTCGATTTCCGGGTACGATTATTCGTACTGTGTCAATAATCAAAGTTGTAAGCTCGATAGTTCCGCTGACAAACTAGGATGCTGTAAGCATTTATATTTTCTTTTTTTGTAACTCCAATACTCGGCTATAGCCTATATGGATGAACTTTGACTTTAGACTTAAGCTAAATGACTGCTTCTTTATTCTGGACAAAAATAGTAAATTAACAACTGATAAAACTTCCCGCGGTAAAAACGTACTTTTTCTATTTACGTCAACTATTCTTCCACACTGGATCTAGAGAATCGTCGTATAACTTAGATTTCGAAATATTCATGCCTTAGAAAACACCTAGAATGCCAGTCTGTCAGTTGAGAAAGTAACTAAATATCGAGATCGTACTCGGACTCAGCAATTACAAGGTCTCTCAGCATCCCCAGCAGACCGCACATTAGGCACTGTTTTTTATGCCCCCACAATTGGGAGGCATAAAGAGTTGCACTCATCCGTAGGTCCCCAAATCTTGTGGCATCAACTCCTCTAAACTATAAGGTGGATTTCTTTCAAACTTGCACAAATGATCAAGCAGGATGTGTAGATAATGGTAAAGAAAGTATTTCAGTTATTAAATCTTGTGGCGTCAACTCTCCCTAAACTATAAGGTGGATTTCTTTCAAACTTGCACAGATGATAAAGCAGTATGTGTAGATGATCCTAAAGAAAAGATTTTTTCCTGCGACCATTTTACCAGAGTTATGGTTCTTTGTTAATTTCAGTAATTAAATCTTGTGTCATAAACTCCTCATTATCTTTCTAAGGGATTTCTTTCAAATTTGAACAGATCATCAAGCAGGATGTATAGATGATCGTAAAGAAATGATTTATCCTACGGCCATTTTACCAGAGTTATGGCCCTTTGTTTACTTCAGTAATAAAATCTTGTGGCATCGACTCCTCATTTACAATTGGACAGATTTCTTTAAAACTTGCACAGATGATAAAGCAGGATGTGTAGATGATCATAAAGAAAAGTTTTTTTGCAACCATTTTCACCAGAGTTATGGCCATTTGTTTATGTTAGTCATTAATTTTTGTGGCACCAACTCCTCATTTACTAATCATGATCACCACATGTTGTTAATACCTGGTACACAATTTTGTTACAAATGTTGTTGCAGCAGTGGGGGCATCAGTGTCCTGAGGACACAGTCTAGTTAATAAGGGCTCTGAAAAAATCCTGAACTAAAGACTGAACCCAGTATCCCTTATATGCTTGTCTGATGCACTACCACATCACCATAAAAGCTAGCTTGAGATAGAATGAGTGTTGGTACTATTTCAACTAGTGACATGTTATAAAATTTTACATTTGCGAAATATTTGGTTGTAAAGAGAAGTGTATTACTTCAATTATGAGGGTTGTGCATGACATAACTGTTTATACCATGTTGTCAAAGGCAAATTTCATATACAGTAATCAGTAATTATAATCAGCCCTTATGATTACTCACTGAGTTACTAAAATAAATCAGTTTTCAATCTTTAATTTCTCAAACTTTTATATCATTAATGAAATAATAATATAATCAGAAAGTATTCATAATTACAGGCAAATTTTCATAAGTAATGATTAAATTACAGTAATTTTTAACAGGTTTTTCAGATGTAATCATTACTTCTGATTACTTCACAAGTGAGCAATCATTACAGCTGATTACAATTTCTGATTACGATAACCCCGGTTCTGGTGGCAGAGACTCTTACCAAAATGCTGGATTAGATGTCCAAAAATGAATCAAAATCCTCTGAGGGGAGTTTGAAAATTGAAGTCTGAAAAATAAAATGCTTTAAAAAATTAAATTTTTGTTGAAAATACTAATTACTATTCAAATTTACAAACTTATACCAATCTCTCAATGAATTTTGTTTTCCCTAAATAAACAATTATCGCGCATTAATTTCCCAATTCAAAAGGCCAGGACCTCTTCCTGGTTTTATGATGAAAAGCCCTGACATGTGCTCAGGTAAATTTCAGTGCTGTAATAATAATAAGTTGACATTATTAACTTTCAAGAGTTGCATTGGAATTTGGGAACTTGTTCAGTATAAATAGAATAAAAGAATCATACAGGAGATAAAGGATAATTTAATGTCAGCGGGAAGTAACCTTTTCTTAACTATCAAGAAAATGCCTTCTATGATCTATCAGTAATTCAAAGGCAGATCACTATTTCCAAACATGCTAATATTGCTGAACAATTTAATTAAGGCAAAAAGTTTTGTTTGTGAATGATTATTTTGTGTATCTAAAATTTGCAGATTTTTTTGGTTTTTCGAGATCAGTAATTGACGATTTCATTGTACCCAAAGTGTGCTTGTATCTTTTCATGAGCCTGCAATATTTTATTGCATTGCAGAAATATTTAAACATCACATTAACTAATAAAGAATTAATATGTTATTTCTCATATTTCAAAATAAAAATGTACATGTGTACCCACAATTAGACATAAATTTAATTACAAATTGCTAGTGCATTTGCACAACCAACCACGCCAGATTCTCCTAAACATCGCTAAGGCATCCTCTTATCCCTTTGGTGAATTTTACACAAAATTTGCAGTTGAGAAATGAAGTCCACTAATTGTGGGGAAAGAAAATTACCTCTGGTCGAGACGAAAAAAATGCTGGGATGCACAATAAAGAACAAATCTGCATTGTGTATACTATATATCATCACCAGTACACTTGCCCAGATCTTAAGATTTGCAAAGTTTTAACATACTGCTTGTAGACTTGATGTTGTGTGTTTGCAGGTAGGATGAGCAGTATACTGACGAAGCTACAGTATTTGGAGTTCCCAGAATGCACTGCAGAAGCTCTCAACTATCTGGTCAGGAACTTCTCCTCCGACGTAAACAGAGGAGTCCCTGGGAGGGGAGGAACCATGGAGAACTATGCCATGGATGTCGCACAGGAATACATTGTGGATATATCCAGGAGGAAGGGACACAACAACAGAGTAAGTTAAAATACAATGTTGTCTCCACCTGTTAAAAATATTACAATTCTGTGCTGTGCTTGATCAAATGGCACATCATTTTATCCAAGTTCTGTATTGTATTTCATACTGTACTTGTCAAGAGTAACAGGTCAGTAAAGCCTCCTCATATGTGATTATATGTAGCTGAATATGTTGAGATTAATTTAGAGAAGATTTATTTATCAGAAATGATATATCTAAATTGAACATTTTATTAATTGATGCAAATTTATAGGCATTACAAAATATCTTCCATTAACTTTTGTTTATGGGCATTTGTTTTGCATAGCAGGTTCGAGAAGTTTATAGAGGACAGGTACTTCTTTTTTCTTCTACATGTGTCCAATGTATTTTTTCTGCTTCTACATGTATCTAATTAATGTTATATACTGGTAGTTAGTTTTCAACAAAATGGAAGCATCCTTCAATATTAAGAGATGTGTTGTGTATATTTACAGAAACTGAATGCTGTTCATGAGTTCCAGCTACTGGAGATGCTGTGTTCTACATTACAAGGTGCCCCAGAGCATGCCTGTTACAGCATCTTCTCTGCAATATTTGGAGGACATATTGATCCAGTTAAGATTAACTTGATGACCAAACTGGTTTCCATGGCAATCTCAGTGAGTTGTGGACCTGTTCTTGGATGCACAGCACTCTGGATGCAGGTCAGTGTTAATGTTAATGATAATCCTTTAACCCTCTACTCCATACCTATCACCTGAGTGCAATTATGTATAAGTACCATTGAAATAATAAAGAGTTATACCGTTATTACACTATAGTTTTATAGTGTGTGCGACCAGAGTAGATCCATATCAGTCAGTAAATCCATGCCGATCTGTATCTACACTGGAGTAAAGTGTTTACAAATCAATACTGTGATGCAATCCTTTGAAACACAAGCAGCTTTTATTCCACTGTAGACACCTTTGATGTCACTAGTAATCTTATGATTTGTCAAACTAAACATTTATTTTATATTTTGTGTTTTCTCCTGTGATTTTCACACAAGATTGTCAGGCAATTTTCATGAGTGGCACATGAATAATTCCTTCTTTCATATAACAAGATATTTTGCCATTTACTCACTGAAAACATTTTCAGTAGCTAATTTAGCTTCCGGTGATATATTGTTGGATATATTATTGGGAGGAGTTCAGATGGGTAAGGATATATCACGAGGGGCATAGCCCCTCGTGATATATATCTATGCATATGAACGACAACCTGTGATATATCCTGCAATATATCACCGGAAGATATTTATTTTTTCAATTCTAACACAACATAACTGAGTGAACAATTAAAATGATTTTATTCCAATTTGAGCGAGTTGTTAAAAACACAAATGGGTTATCAGGTCGGCTGTTAGTGTTTACTCCTTAAACATATCCATAATTCAAAAATTGAAAATTGATAATAATAATTCAAAGATTTAACAAACTTGAATACATGTCCATCCAATCGCGCATCCAGCACTCTCCAGTTGTCGTTTGAATGGAAATGATGTGACATCGTTAAAATGGCACATTAATGTCACCTTAATGTTGCCACAAAATACCAGAAAATAATTATATTATTTTATTTAAATATATAAAATAAATATTATTCTATTACTGTGGTATCATCATATTACAAGCAGGGTAAAAATTTCGCATATTATGTGCTATCTTTAATGCGCGAAATTAAATCCCAGCGAAAAATACAATTGTCACATGATAATTTTATACCGACCAGTACTATGGAATAGCCGTGCCCACGCTCAGTGATTTATCGCGTGATAAATCTGTAAATTCACTGGGAAAAATGTTGAGTTGTGTTAGAATGAAGGCTTAAGAAAGCTGAAATTGTTACCACTTACATTTAATACATGAACAGGCTGGTAGAGAAGCATTTCACATAAAACTTAGTTATAAATTTAAACATAGTGATAGAAAGTCATACCTTTCTTTGATATATATGCCTTTGTGGTGTGAGCAACCTGTAGATCCAGATTATCCAACACATCCTGGCCTTCTGATCAGGATATGCACTGTTGGATTATTGATTGATTTTTGACCAACAAGCGAACAACGCAGATCCTAATCAGAGGGCATGGTAGTGCTGGCTGATCAGGATCTACACTGGTCACATATGTGGTACAATGCATTTATAGAGACTATAGGGATAAACTTGTCAGCATACTTGTTGATTTTCAGGAGCAGGGCAGTCAGAGTCAGTCAGTGTGTGATCTTGCCCAGAGATTGGTGGATGACTACTGTATGCTGTATCCAAATGTCAGCTCAGCCTTCAAAAACCTACCTGTAGTCTCAGCGCTGTTCACCTGCAACTTTGTCACTTCACTTACAACCATCTATCCATACACAGGTTTTGTTGTTTTTATGCCCCCGCCATGAAATGGCGACAGGCATTAAGAGTTGCTCCTGTCCGTCCATCCGTCCGATATTCTCGTGAACGCAACTCCTCCTACACTACTGGTGGGAATTTAATGAAACTTGACCACAATGCTTGGCCTGATATGTTGTTGTGCATGAAGGTGGGGTTTCGCTCTTACATGTTTTGTTCAGAAGTTATGGCCCTTTTATACTTCCATTTACATTAGTTTTAATAGGAGTATATCTCGTGAACGCAACTCCTCCTACACTACTGGTGGGAATTTAATGAAACTTGACCACAATGCTTGGCCTGATATGTTGTTGCGCATGAAGGTGGGGTTTCGCTCTTACATGTTCTGTTCAGAAGTTATGGCCCTTTGATACTTCCATTTACAATTAGTTTTAATAGGAATATATCTTGTTTCTTATATTTTGTGTTAAGCCAAATATGCATTTTGCCCATAACTTTAAAACTACTTGAGATACTGCCTTGAAACTTGAAATATATTTTCACCATCAAAATCTACATCATAACCAACAAGACCCATAACCCTGCTTCCAATATTTTTCAAATTATGCCCCTTTTTCACTTAAATTTTGTGTTAAGAAAAATATACACTTTGCCCTTAACTTTGTTTGGAATGGAGGGATTTCAAAATAACTTGGCACAAATGTTCACCATAACAAGGCGGTGTGTCGTGACAATACCCATGCCTGTAGGTCCAAGGTCAAGGTCACTAGTACTAAAAATAGAATTTTCTTGCAAAATCTTGTCCGCTCTGTAACTTTGTTTTTCTTATTGGATATTTGAATAACTTGGTTCACCATATAAAGACGGTATGTCACGTACATGCCCAAGCCTTTAGGTTGAAGGTCAAGGTCACTGTTACTAAAAATAGAATTTCTTGTCCGGGTTGGTACTTTGTTATGAATGGAGGGATTTCAAAATAACTTGGCACAAATGTTCACCATGACAGGGCGATGTGTCGCGTTCCATGCCAATGCCTGTCGGTCAAAGCTCAAGGTCACTGTTACTAAAAATATAATTCTCTTGTCCGGGCTGTAAATTTGTTAGGAATAGATTGATTTCAAAATAACTTGACACAAATGTTCATCATGACAAGATGGTGTGTCACGTACCATGTCCATGCCTGTAGGTCCAAGGTCAAGGTCACTGTTACTAAAATAGAATTTTCTTGTCAGGGTTGTAACTACGTTAGGAATAGAGTAATTTCAAAATAACTTGGCAGAAATGTTCACCATGACAAGGTGGTGAGTCGTGTACATTGTCCATGCCTGTAGGTCCAAGATCAAGGATCACTGCTACTAAAAATAGAATTTCCTTGTCTGGGCTATAACTGTTTTGAATGGAGGGTTTTCAAAATAACTTGGCACAAATGTTCACCATGACAAGGCGGTGTGTTGCGTACATTACCCATGCCTGTAAGTCCAAGGTCAAGGTCACAGTTACTAAAACTTGAATTTACTTGTTCGGGCTATAACTTCTTTATGAAGGAAGGGATTTCAAAATAACTTGGCACAAATGTTCACTATGACATTGCATTGCATTACCACCAACTTCTTCACAGACATTTCCGTAATGAGAAGACAACAGTGCCACAAATACAAATAATTTACTTGATCTTCAAGTTTATGCAAAGTCTTATAATTGCTCAAACATCACTGTCTTTGAAATGCTATTATTCCCATCATTGCACTTTAGTATCTGAAAACGATGCATAGCGGGGGCATCCGTGTCCTATGGACACATTTCTAGTTTTAGATAGCTGCGTAATTAATGGACAGATTTTTCTGATAAGCTATTATAATAATTAATAAAACTCAACTTTTGAAGACCCCAGGATAAAGTTTATTTTTATTACTTTTTAACCACCAAAATATTTTTTAACATTCCTAGACAAAAACAAAAACAGAATAAAATCCTAATTTCTAAATGTTGATAGTCTAGGATTTCTTTCAAACTGACATCAGTTTCTAATTTTCTCATGATAATGTTCTTAAGAAATAGCATATCGTAGTCAGGCATTACTTTTATTCACCTAACTACAGTAGAAGTTTGTCAAGTGGTAGGGTCTTTAAAATAAACATTTAGGGTTCTACTGTTCACATTTAAAGCATTTCTTTAGTTTTGATTGATTCCACATAGGTATCTGTCATGCATGCTTAGTTTAAATATAGAACTGTTTTTGGGCAAAGCCACAAAAGAGATGACAGTTCCTTTGGGCCAGATTTTCCCATTTAAATCTGACACAAGTTTCTTACAATCTCTGATATGTACTCTATTACAGTATAGTCTTTTTAGACCAAGGGGTCTATCACTAGGTGTATTTAAATATGTATCATAAATCTGTGATTTGCTTAAATAATTTGCCAAAAATATTATCAATTATGATGCCTGTGATTGAAATGTTCGAAGCTAGTCTCAAAAAAAGGTTCTCTCTGTTTATATTTTATGTTTATAAGTGTTTTCCTTTCATAAATAAGTTCAAGTGACATGATTTGGAAGCCAAACCTCAAATTCCAGAATTTGCAACATACCTGTATCGCACATTCTGTTTATGTGAAATGATCACCTTAAATTTACATGTAATACCAACAACTAGTTGAGCTTGCACAGTATATGGAGAGTTGCAATATTGTTTGACTCTGAGAGCTTCCCATTCATGTTGTCCTCTTTAGATAGTACTTTATGTAATGTATTTTTGTATTTCAGACATAAGTAAAGCCCCGCCTCCTGTTTTGCTGGAGTGTATTGTAGAGTGGATCTCGGCTGATTCCTGTCTGTGTTCAGATTCTGTAAGACTGGTCCGCATTCGGTCAACATTCACCTGTCCTATTGCTGGACTGGTTCGCTGGTGCATTCTTGGACCCCTTGTTACCATGGACTCCAGTGGAAACAAACCTTCATTAAGTGCTGCTCAAACTGAAAGCCCTGCTACATTAAAGAGGGCAACTGGATTTTCTAATGACAAGCTCAAATCTTTGTTCTCAAAACTTCATTTTGGTATATTACAAAGTTTACAAGCATACAAAAGTATGGAACTGAAGGAGAACTTGTTTACATACACAGATCTGTACATAGTTTCTAAGACTGTGGCAGGTTTCTACAAAGATGGCCATTGTTCAGAGGAAGTTACCCAGGCTGTTACCATGGCAACTGATAGACTGGCCCAAATCATCCAAGTTGGCTTGACAACTGGAAGTCTGGCAGGTATGGCAACTTTTGCTTCAGTTCCAGCATTAAAAATATTAAATCTAAACTTGGCAGTGGTGATACCTGAATGGATTTTCGACAAAGGCCCACTATTTTTTTTTGAGTTTGCAACCTGTTTGATGGGATTTGTGCATGTTTCATGGTTTTCCTTCACTGCATTTTTTTCAATATTATATATACTGTAGTCTGTGTAACACAGCAGATTCTATCAACCCACACTTTGTCAGAGTTAGAAACACTTATCTACTTGAGGAAAATCAACAGCTTGCTATGAGATCCCTGCATGCCATATTGTCACTAGACTAGAAAGACACAAAATCACGGCATTGTGCGATTTACACTAAAGCACGGCATGTACTGGGCATGATATTTTGATGCGACTGTGTCAGTTAGATATTTAATTTGATTTTGGGGTAGGCAGTATTGGTGTGCCTCAATTTTAAGTCAGTAACCACAAGATAGAATGTTATTTTCAAAACAAGTTATATTCTTCCACTTCTATCTGTTATTTGGTACAAAATTAATGTGAGTTTATTTGGATTCATCAAAAAGAATTCATATTACTCTTTTTCACATCAACTTTTTGTTTTCAGACAAATTTGATATCCGTCAAGTGTGTGAAGGACTCCCCAAGAACAGGTAGTTAATTCATCTTGATAATAATTTGTGAATTTAGTTCCTTTCAAATTTTTGTTACTTGATCGCATTGTGAGAGTGGATCCATGTCCAAGTCTTGAGGACACTTTCCATGTTAAAGGATTTCCAAGTTAACTGTGCTCTTGATACTGCAGTCATTTTTCCCCATGGCTCAAGCTCCAAGCCATAGAAAATTAAACCGAAGCAATTTTGATGTTTGAACATACAGCCAGGAGATTACATGTCACTTTTTTCAAGTTGGGAAGTATAAAGCGTAAAGCTTGAAGTAGGACCGAGGTTCTTGTGACATGTCTATTGGTGTATTCAGATTCTCCCTTCACATGTTTCACTCTTGCATTTTATTTAGAAATCTGAGGTCTTTTTCTGTCCACACTGCTGCACATCAAGTTTCCTCCATTACAGAAAACTAGACACTAGCAGTGTGAGTTGAGCAGATTCCAATTGTTATCCAGTAAAAGGATAAGAAGTAAAAACAGTTGTGTTATTCTTGGTCAGAGTAAAATCCAATGCACTCAAGGTGAACGGTGTAGATCCCGATCAGACTGCAAAGATGTGAATGCTGATCCAGATCTGGACTGGGATATGTCTAGTATAAGATCTTGTAAAACTTTTATTTCCAGATTGATGCAGATTATTATTTCAATGAGATATGGTAAGCGAGAGCACATGGATGTTTCCTGACATAATCTACTGGTGATGTATGTGATCAGTAGAAGTGGGTAGCAAGAACAACTCGAATCCGATTGAGCTGGACAGTTCATTTAGCACACTGGTGGTGTAGCCAGTTTTGATGCATGGCTTCAAGATAAACTGATGACAAGGATACTCAATTTATATACTGTAATAAAATATCCAAATAAATGAATGAATTTGTGCTCAACAGCATTATTTTTCTCCTTTCTGAGGATAATTTTGTGAATTACATTCACATCTTGCAAATACCATCCAGAATGATCTGTTTTAAATTTTACCATCATCTTGAACAAATGTTTTAAGTTTAAAGACAGTATCCTTCAAACTGTACAAGTAATTTGATCAACTGTTATCATGGTTTTTTCAACTAAAATAAATGTAGCCACACGAGTCACACATGAGCTCAATGGATGTCTAAAACAAGTTTCAATATCCCAGTTATCTCAATTTTTTTAATAATCATGCTCATCTCCAACAAGTGATGTACTGGACTGTGTTGCATGCAAAAAAAGGCACTTTTACGATTGATGGCAAGAATATGTCTAAAATTTCAAGTCGCACATGTATATTTAAAATAAGTTTGTGTTGGAAGAGATTGAATAAAACTGCTTTTATATAACAAATAAAGGCCAATGCAACCTGAAAATTATGTTGCTCACACCTAAAACTTGATGATAAACCATTCTTTTAAGTTTCAAGTCGATACATTTATCTTGAAAACTGCATTAGCAGACCTAGCTACTCAACAAGTATGTCACACATCTTAACTTGTTGCCAAACACATTTAAAGTCAAAACTTTGAAGTCAATGTCTTTCCAACTTGCAGTAGTTCACTTCACAACTGCAAAAGACCAACCAAGCAACCAAACCAACCAATCAGATGACTCCTACAAAACAACTCCAAACTTAATTGTGTACTTTTTTTCATCAGTTTAGGGTAAAGTATGTTGACAAATTTTAAGAAAATAATTAAGGGCCCTCCAATGTGTTTTTTATTCCAAGTTTTCTGTTCGACCTCTCTCACTATAATAACACAAACAGAACAATATTTTATTTTATTTTTTTTTATTTTAAACAATTACAGTAACAGTGATAAATGTCAATATGGTCGAAACTTTCTTGCAGCTTTCATTAATGCTATTCGTTGTTTATCTTCTTCAAATTTCTGACGTAGATTTGCAATTTCTGGAATAAAAATACAAGTAATCAGATCTATAAAGCACATAACCATTAATGCCATAATGAAATATAAGTACCTTAAATTTACTGTCGATCATCTGCTTAATCACATCAATAACCCCGCTCCCACCACCAAATACCATTTTGTCAAAGCAGACATGCAAATTGTGTTACAACTATCTTCACTTGATACTAGTGATTATCTTCGAAGTCAATAACAATCTCAAATTAAAAGAAACAATTTAGAACGTCTTCAACAAATTAATAACTAAGTCACATTAAATTTGTTTCACAATAATAAACATGTTTAGAGTTTTATATGAATATTTTGAAAACTGAAAACTGTAGCCCTAAACCCTCCAAATAACAATGGACTGAGCCACAAGAAACTTGTTTCAATAATCTACACTTGATGCTGAACATAGGCTTATTGTTTGAATCGAAAAGCTGTTGAAGTAGACCCTGGCCTCCTCCAGATCCACACTGGTCACTTCTTGGTTAGAAATAACTCAATCAAATGAAAAATCAAACAGAATAGCTCCTGAGTAGATGGCACAAATTTGCCAGCTGATCTGGATCTAGACTGTTTACCCATCAATAACAGCCATATCCTATGGAGTAAAAGATTAGCTGAGCGAGTCAAATAATTGTTCACAGCAGTGGATTGCAGAAAAAATGACAAACAGCAAACAGTGTGGACCCTAGCAATCAGCTATGCAATCTTACCTTTTTCTAACTGACTTGTATGACTAAAACTTAAACGCTTAACAAGGAATTGAGCATTGGGCACAAACTAAATACATGTACTCAATTGCTGGTTATTGATCCAAAGTACAGTAAAACCGCTCATTACGGACACTCGATATTACGGACACCCCGGTATTATGGGCGATTTTTTAAAGAACAGGCATGTTCTCTTCTTCTTCATTTAAACCCATAATTATTAATAAAGGACAACCCCCTATTAAGAACACTTTCCCTCAGTCCCTAAGGTGTCTGTTATAGAGGGGTTTCACTGTATGCAAACAACTGTCAACTTACGTTCTCTTTTAGTGTCCCTTATCTGGAAACTGTAGAAGTTCAACAACTCCTGAAACATAATAAACATCAAGCTTTCATTCACATGATTAACTTAAAAAAAGCTTTGAAAAAGATTTTTAAACTAACAACTTTTTTCATCAAATTCTATCATGTTTTCTTTTGATCAAATAGTGTACAATGTATTTCAGTCTGTCAGTTTCCGCTGGAACCCAATTATAAAAGGCCAAAGGTTACCACATGTTTCTGCTGTTCAATCAAGAATGTATTTCTAGCAGAATATCAAACTGCGGTATATTAAATATAGTTAATAGGCATCCAACAGTAAATCAATAAGTATGGGTTTGTGTATTTATATTATTTACTGTCGTTATTAGAAGACCACATCAGTGATATCTCAAGGAGACTGTTACAAGGGTGCAAGTTGGGAATTCTGAAAAACCTGAAATCCTAAACATTTGTCAATTTATATAGGGAAAATAAAGAAAATCAAACAGTTTTAGACTGCAAAAAACCTGAATTTCAGGCATACGCCTGAAAACTTTCACCCATGCTGTTAGCCAGTTTGTGTTTTTGGAGTATAGTGAATACAGAGGACATTCCAATTCCAGAATCTTCGCTGGTTTTTAAACAATTTAAGGTTTTTAAAGTACCAATATATAGTACCACTATACTGGCACTTGGTTTTAAAGTCTCATCCAAAAAAACTGTAATTAAATTTAAGCTGCAATAGTGGGGAATCAAACCGGCGATCCCTGATCACATATATCTATGTAGAATGCTGTCTCATTTATATACATATCGTTCCTGATGACATCATCAGATAAGAGTCTACTCTGATTCAAAGGCTACCAGAAGATTCCTTGCTGTATCTTACTCTATAACTAAATCCAAACAATTGAATCTAAAGCTGTAAGGCTATGAAGATTTGAATACTTTCTCTCCACTACATCTTTGTACTTGTTTTGTGATACGAGAACCTGTTGGGGCAAGTGTGCGGTTGGTGCACCCTAGAACCTGGTTTAAACCCCCAGTGGCAATTTGTTTTGCCACTGACAATTCCAAGGCTGTAATCCCAAGGGTTCTCTTTCTTGTTAATTGTTTGTGGCATCTTATTTGAAATGACATACTTATAACAAACATGCTCACTCCTCTTCTTTTTCGCTGCGTTTTGTGAGTTTGGTGATTCCTGATATGCATATTTCACTTTTTTTTTAATTTCTAATCAACAATATTTCACATTGTTGCACTGAATGTTCTATCTTTTTACAAATATGTATCCACTTTGAATCAATTACAGTCCACACTCGTTGTGTCGAAGTCGTCGGCACCGTACATTTTAATTCGAGATATCCGAAGTTCGACACATCCGAATTGGCGCCAATGCACGAATATCATACCTATATGAATCTAATGCTGATATGATTGTGAGTGCTAGTACTTGTTTTTGAACATTTCAAATGATCAATTAGTTTATCAAAACAGAACAGAAAAATATATTAACTTGATTATATTTATAACATGTTAAAAAACCATCATCGTTAAGTTTCGGTGTTTGTGTAACATCGTCGTCGTCTTCACTCTGAGTGTTAAAGTCGTCTTTCGTTATTTTTTATTACGTTAACTAATTCAAATTAATATTCGCCTAATAATCGTTAATTTGGAGTTTTTTGTGCTTCAGTTTTGTTGGGGGATAATTTATTACGTTAGGATCATGTTTTTTCATTTGTTGTCCTAAACGGATGAACTCATATTCTATTGGCCTGGTTGTCACAATATCATGATTATTGTAATTAAATGTTGTTGTTTTTTTTTTAACTGATATTATTTGCATTTACGAATCTGAATATTGTACATTCGAATGCACTAAATAAGCGAATATTTTACTGAACAGGTGATAATCGTTAATTATTATAAAATAATGGTATCTTGTTTGCCGACAAGTTCGCTCTTTGAAAAAGCCGCGCGCATTGTTCGACCGCGGCAAGTTTCACACTTCGACTTATCCGATGATTTTATATAGAACATTTTAGTCAGCGGGTTCTAAATTTACTTCGACTTATGAAAACATTGTTTAAGTCGAATTCGAGTTAAGCGGCGTAATATTATATGAAATAAGAACACATTTTGACGGGACCGTAAAATTAATTCGAGATAACCAATGTTTCGACTTAAGCGAGTTTGACACAACGAATGTGGACTGTATTTGTTTTCATATTTCTTGGTTTTGTTGTAAAGTTGATTATTTGACAAGCACACCCTACAGTGATGTTTATAAATCAAGGGAGCAGTATTACCTTTTCTTTTCTCCTCTTTTTCTCTTTTCTGTTGAGAGCTTTCTCATGAGCTTCAGTCCTTGGTGCTCCCTTCTTGCTGAACTTGGTGACAGTGACCCAGCCCTCATCGTCTGGTACACCTTCAGTTGCCTTTGCTTCCTCTATCTCCTGAAAACACACAATGGAGAACATCAAATACATTCCATTATCTTCCAATCAGTAAAGACCAGTAAGGCATCATATGAAATAAATTAGACCTGACACAAGGAAAGTGTCAACAACTGTTGTTGACAGAATAGTAAATTTTAGTGATCTTTTTCAACAGTTGCATGTGTTTAAACAGTTGCTTAAAAAAGAATTCATGTCACTTCTTCCTAAAATTTGGTCCCAGCTTAATCTCTGGATGTCATTGACAGGTGTAATGATGCACAATCAAACAGACAACACGATCTTGACCTTTGACCTACTCACCTGAAAATAAACTTGGGTCTTCTACTAGTCATGACCAACCTCTCTACCATATATGAAGACTGAATGTCAAAGAATTGTCAAGTTATGATCGGACAAGGTTTTTGTGTTGAAGGTTGCAGTGATGTTGACCTTTGACCTACTGACCTCCATATCTATAGGGGTCATCTACTCATTATGACCAAACCTGATACTAAATATGAAAACTGTATGTCAAAGCAATGTCTAGTTATTGATCGGACAAGATGTGATCTACGAACTGACCGACCCACCAACGGACCGACATGGGCAAAGCAATATATCCTCGCTTCTTAGAGGGGTGGGGGGCATAATAAAGCAATCTTATTGAAACCATCTTCTGAAAATCGCTACGTTATCAGGATCTGACCGATTGACTCATTAAAAACTGTTTTTATCAACAACCTTATGAACCAATCAGATTGTCGCCCGCAGCTGGGGAACAACAGACCCCAAAGTCACGAGGCTGCATCATGCCAAATAAGGTTAAAATGTAGTGGTTTGAAAGATGTTGTTTAAAGCATATTGTTGACAGATGACCGCCAGGCTCACATCAAGCCTTTGACACATGTAAGCTAAAGATTACACTACAAGTCTGCACATTGTCATTTTTGACATGATCTCACCTTATTCATTTTTTCGTCATACTCTTGCATGTATTTGTCAATCTCAGACTGCAGAGCTGTGGTGTTTATAAGGTCATCTTTGTACTCTTTCACCCATTCTGTAAAGATATTGTAAGATTTTAGCCACGTCTTCTTGTGATTCTGAATGCTCAAGCTCTGACAAATAATGTACAAATAACATAAAATCCAAAGTGGTCAATGTTACATCATGCACTTGAGGCAGGACTTACGTTACATTGTGCACCTGGTCAATGTTCATAACAAAAATTTATACAGATGGAACCCAATTATAAAAGTCCAATTTATGTCATTAAACAGATAATATCATTACCAAAAAAAATATCGTCAGTCTAAAAAGCTCATGAAAGAAAACTAACAACTCCTTCAAAATGTTAGACTAAATTTCAACTTATTAAAAAAACATACTGCTAAGTCCAGCTGGGATTTTTTGGCCTCCATTTCTCTGCATTGTCAAGGGCTTATCAAATGGCAAGTTTGTGGCTGCTTTCACAGATGATGGTTTCTTAAACACAACATATGCCACTTTGTATCCCTGAAACAACACAGACTGTTAATTATCCTCAATGTTTTACAGATTATCATACATTCTTGAATGGAGAGTATTGGAACAGAATGATCCATATGGAGAGCAATCAAAAGTCGCTATCTGATAATAATGAATCTTTTTAAATGTTTCCTGTATGTCAAGAGGTTTTGTAAAGAAATTTACACGTGTTTAAGCTGCTCGGACTTTTTTGGATCAAATCTCCGTCCCCTACCCTTTTTGAAAGACTGTTGAGAAAATTTTATAAGAGACAAACTGTTAGAAAGACTTTCTATTAACAAGTTCTACAAAACTTTAACAGGAGCAGTTATGATGAAATTCTGTCAGGTGATTAGAGCTGAATGGTTGTTTGGAAAAAGCTAGTCATATATAACAGGAGCAATTGAGTAAAGGTTTACCTAATGAAAGCTGTTGGGAAAAATTATCTGTGTGACAGAAGCTGTGGTGAACAAAGTTTTACCTGTATGACAGGAGCTGTTGGGAAGAAGTTAGACTGGTTTACAGCAGGAAGTCCAGATGTTGGTTTGCTGTGAATGTAGACTCTCTGTATAACCCCGAGGTGATCAAACATCTCTTTTAAGTTCTCCTGCAGAGATAAAACATGTCACAAGTTTTCTTCTGCCATTTCTGACATGTTATGTCACATTCTTCTTACAATGAAGCTTTCTGTCTGTATTAACCTATTTTATCAGTTCAGCTGTCATTCATTATATAAATGTACAAGAAGTTTTTTTTTATCAAGCAAGTTAAGAACTTGAATACCAAGCTAGCCACAAAACGGCAATGATTGCCCTGAAGTGCTAATTAGAAGAAGATAGTACTCACAAATATCTAAGCTCTAGTGAATCTAGAATCAGAAAATTTAAAAATATAAAGGCATTCTTCTTCTATGGCGTCTTCAAAGCAATACTGTTCTTAATGTTTTTCAAAACTAGCTGTTGGTTTATGAGAAAAAGATAAAAGTTTTCCCTATAGATAAGAGAAAAAAGTCCCCCCGCCCCAACCTTGTGGGCTATGTTTTTATACCAATTATCATGACCTGAACAACTTTGATCACAAGTCTTCCAAGCATTGTTTTTTTTTAAAAAACAACAAGAAAATCTGTGAGCTAATGATTATCAAGTATCAGGCTGCAGCATGTTATACGAGGGTTGTTCGGAAAGTTTTGAGACATGGCCAATATTTAACCTTTAAGAAGATAAAATCAAACAAAAAGTTTACTCTGTATTACTATAATACCTCATCTATTATGGTGTAAAATTTCATAACAATCGCTTCGTGAATACGAATGCTACAAAGCGTTAGGCACAGACACTATCAGTGACCCGGCGCACGGAACGACGTTGCCCGACGTTGTCGTTATTTTAACTCTTTAAAGTCACTGTAGAAAAGTCGACATCTACTCATTTTCAAAGTATCTACCTTCACAACGTACACATTTCTCATGCCGAAACCCGTGACATTGAAAGTGTATCATTCATTTTGTGAGCAGTGGCCGTACCTTCTGCAACTTCTCTTACTGTTATTCGATGGTCGCACTGAAGCGCGTGATTTTGGCAATTGTCAGGTTATCATCGATGACGGACGGGCGACCGCTCCTTTCCTTGTCTTTTGTTGACTTTCTGCCATCTAAACATCAATGGCCGACTAACAGCGTGTTTGTTGTTTGCCTGTTCTAGAAGTTGCTTGGTTTATGTTGGCATTTTCCCAAGATTAACGCAAAACTTAATAAAACACGCTGTTCTTCTTTTGACTGTGTTTCCATAGTCGCTGCCTTGTGGCGCAGATGTTACTATAACGATCTTAGATAACGGCTAAAATAACTTGCGGAAATGACGTACCGAAGTCAGAAGTAACGGCATAAAAATTTCGCGAAGTATGGCGCAATTTTAGGGGCTCTTTTCATTCAAATAGAAAAATTATAACAAGAAAATATGCCGTGCGCCAGGATGCGTGGACAGTTGTTGCTATGGAAACGATTATATGCATAATAGTAATGTTATCACGTTTTAAAGTCCTTACTCGGATAAATTACATATTAAACTATAATTTGTATTAAATATTCTGGGCAGCAATAATTAGTTACAGAGAAAATCATACTGTCTCAAAACTTTCCGAACAACCCTCGTAGTTGCTTAGAAAACTGTGACAATAATTGCGCATGTAATGTCATTTATGTGTAAAAATCTTAGTATTCAGTAAACAGGAAGTTGATGAGCAAGGTGCATAGGGTCACTGTACACCATATGGGAATATGGGACTCTGGATAAAGCAATAGTTGCTTAGAAAACTGTGATGGTAATTGTGCATGAATGTCAACTATGTGTAAAAATCTTAGTATTCAGTAAACAGGACATTGATGAGCAAGGAGCATAAAATCGCTTTACACCATATGGAACCACAGGATAAAGCAATATGCAAAATATCACGCTGCTGCATGTTATAGTTGCTTAAAAAACTGTGGCAGAAATTTTGTTACGGACAGAAGAACGGAAGAATTGACGGACAAGGGTAAAACAGTATACCCCCCTCTTCTTCGAAGCCAGGGTATAAAAAACAACACCATTTAAAATACTGGTTCAGTTACAAGAAGAGTTACATAGGATTGGTCCACCACACAAATTTGGCAGTTAAAGGGTTGAGTAGTGTTGTATCTATAGCGGGATAGCGGGGCGCCGCGCCCCGCCCAATTTGAAGAGCGCCCTTCTGCCCTAAATTTCAAACACTCTGCCTTTTCCCCATGAGCTCCCTTCTGCCCTTAATCATAAAAGTCAACCATCCCAAATCCTGCCTCTGTTTATTCAATCCCAATGTTTGTCCAAGTTACCTTGTGTATTGTCAATTTACAAGATACGCGGCGACGCACGTCGTAATCAACAGCGACTGCCGAAAAATCAATAATCAAGCGTGTACTGGTCCCTGTATAATTACCACTTAATTTATGGATTAAAGTCTTGATTGCCGCTACAACAAAAACTTGTTATATAAGGTGATAAAGTGATTTGTACAAACAATAAAGATGACAACTGATGTAAGGTTTTGACGGTTGTATAACGAGTGTTTGTTGTCACATCGGTAAATACAATAGAACACGTGAAAAATACACCTGAACCAATTTGTCCTTTTTAATTTTAATTGTCCACCTACCCAATTTGTCCTTAAAAAATTATTTTTACCAAGAATTTGAAGCATCAACATTTCTTTCTACATATCGTACAATGCCTTCTGTAAAACGAAAGTTTGCTCAGAAAAAGAACGGGCCAAAGCGGCGAAAACGAATCACTGCTTGAAATCTTTCTTTGGAGTTATTTGTGATAAATTGTGAATTGTTAAAATAAATGTGGCTATTTGCGTTTTTTGTTTAATCTGTGTACGTACGGATATGAGGATTAAATGAATATCGTTAGTTCTAATAATTTCGAGCGTCTGCCTGAGGTCAGAATTATCAACCGAGTTTAGGTAAACAAAAATATAAATGTGTTAGGCTGCGTAATTTAACGTCACAGAATTGTATTAAACTGGTAAAATTACGGTGTACAAGATGCCAATACTCACATATTTTGTCATCTAAAATTGCACCGCCGCAAATTGTGTCATATGTTTTCGCGACTTTGTTCGATATAATTATATCCCGATTATTCCGTGATTCATGACTCTTATTTACAAAATTAGTGCACATTAATGATTTATGTTTAGTGTGACAATATTGTTTTTCATTTTTCTAAAACACAGAACTCAATCACATTTTGTAAATAATAATAATTTGTAAAACAGGGCAATAGTTAATCAAAGTTTATTCAATATTTATTTAATCCAGATCATCATATAACAGGATATTCTGAATTTAATAAAACATCTAAAAACAAAGAAAGTGACAATGCATTATGTGTATTACTGTGTTACTTCAATGCGTATTGTTCAAATGCTAACAATGTTCTACATGTATGAAATGGAGAGATTAGAAAATTAAAAGCTGTTACATGTTTATTGCAGTATTTATCAATGTTTTCAATAAAATATAGAAGATATACAATGATTAAAATTTAAATAAAATATGATAAACACTTACAGTATTTTATTAATAACAGTATATAGTCCTAATACCGGTAATAATAATTATAAATTGACATTGCTTTGCATAATGAATAGCAGTGCATATGCTGAAAAGTGCCCTTTAGCTGGCGAAAAGCGCGAATTTTCCCCTGCCCCTTTTTTGCAGCACCCTGCCCCTTTTTTGCAGCACCCTGCCCTTTTTTAATCCTGGATACAACACTAGTTGAGTTTTACATACCTCATCACAGTAAGGTGGTATATTCAATATAAACAGTGTTCTTTCTTTTGGTTTGAAGGCCTGTGTATCTCTAACATTGTGCTCTTTCACATACAAGTAATGCAGACATGTGCTCTTCTCCTCAACTTTGAAAGGTACAACTGCAAAGAAGTAAATTAGTCAGACCTAAAACAAAATTTATTTTTGTTGAAAATGAAATAACATATTATTACATGCATGTAACAATTCAAATATCCCATGATGACCTAATATTTGCCTGGCATTTTGCCACCACAAGGATTTTAGAAAACATGTTAGGTATCTAAAGTGTTATACCAGAGTTTTTTTAAGGAAGGGGGAAGACGCTGGACCGTGGTCAAAAGGGGAAAAATGCGTGAAAAATACAAAATTGGGGAAAATTCAGTTTATTATACACTTTTATTTGTATTAGCTACAGCGAATGTTTATACTCAGGTTTATGCTTCTTTCTTTTTTTTTACTTTAGCTTTCATTACCAAACACTCTATTTAGCATACAGAGACATGTCTCTTTGTTATCTGTTCTTAAACAGTACAAGAATAAGTTTATTTATAGTTGCTCACTTTCGGAGCCTGCTTTAAATGTATCCATTAATTGTTTTTAAATCAGATGCTTTAAATCATAATCATTTCGGCTGCCAGATTTCCAGAAAGGGGGTTTGTATAGGGCAGTGCTTGGGTAGTTATTGATAATTTCCAACTTAATTGCTGAATAGAATGGCACCATATTCTGTTGTTGGTATTTGCATTATTCGTCGTTCGTTTAACCTGACAGTGCAAACAGGCCGCATCCGTTTAAAAGCATGACGAAGACAATATTTGACAACTAGCAATTTACTAAGTTAATCTTCAATTAATTGTCAATTATCAAAACAACAGATTCTTTTTTTGCCCGGCGTCAGAATACATTCCTTGGTGATAATTAGACCAGCGGGCATTCCTTTAATCGACTGGCTGGTATTTTTCAAGTGGGCCGAGCTTATGGCTTTAACAAAACATTTTTACTATCTAACCGTAAACGGCATGACCTGAAAGATTATAGGCCGGGTTTAAATTTACGACTGCCAATGTCGATGGTTGTGATTTTCTTTTTCGGAAGTCCAGGGGACGTATGTTATCGAGAAATGCGGCGGACGAGTCATATTTTAACTGTTATTTACAACTTGTTAATGGTACTCAACTGTTGTTAAATCCATTTAAAACTGGCAGGTAGAATGCCTTTATTCCCAACACGACGATAATCCATGACCAGTACTAGTAACGTTTAAGCTGACGACCAGGATACAGTTTCTGTGACACAGTGAATTTTAATTTAGTAAAATCTGTCAAATAAAACTCGGTTCCGTACGTACCTAATTTCTAACAAATATTCTTGAAAATTGTGCAGATTTTAGATGAAATAGATTTAATATAACTATAAATTAAGCTTCAGTTTACGTTTTGCTAAAAAATTTTCACTTTACAAGGGGGAAGTGATTTTCGTTGGGGAATTTTTTTTCCAGAGGAAGACGCCGACTATCAGCGTCAGTTTTGTTAAGGAAAAAAATCTGTATACATGTATTACATTTCACTTAGCCAAGGGCAAAGTAAAATGGACACCTACACACTTACAAACTGGGTAGTGGGTTACCCAGCAGACACTATTATATCAATTAAACTAAATTTACCAAAGGCTAATTTACCTAACCTCAGGGTTGGCAAAATGCCAGCAAATATGAGTAATGTCCATGCCAGTGGTATTTACCGGCAAATACTGGCATTTACTGGTCGATTGAATTGACCAGTCTGAAATTTATAAAATATTACCTATTATCAGCATTCATATAGAAAATTTCAAGTTTACCCATTTTTACTTAAGTTTAACACTTTCATCACTTTATCCATAATAAATAAAAATTTAAGTACTGAAAAAGTGGTCGTTTGAATTGACCACCCATGAAATTTATACAATGCAATGTATCCCTTATAGTCAGCATGTGGACAAATTCAAAATTCAATTATGAACAATAATGGAGTCAGCATTTAAGAGGGTTAATTTTAATTATAAACAAGTAATGTACACAACTTACAATAAATATAAATGAATACAATAACAAATAAGGTTAGATACAAAGAAGCCTCTGTCTACCAGTCAATCTCTTCTTTCCCCTTAAGATATCTGTAACAGAACACCAGTTTGGCAACCTTTTGCAGTCATACCAATACACAACCACTTACTTGCACCTAGACAAATTGTATATGTTATTTATGACACTTTACTGTTGCCTTTGTTGCCCCTGGCTATTACAGCCCCCTGGATGAAACATGTTGTTTTAACACTCTAGACCTTATGGCCTTGCTTTTGTCAATGACCAGGTGCATAGGTGGATCAGCATTAATTTCTTACCTGCTGTATTTTTAGGTTCTAAGTAAAAAAAAAGACAGTTCTATTTATTTCTTATTTAAGAAGATTTATTTTTACTTTAAGTGCTTAAAGTGATCACCAGATATGAAATTTAATTAAAATATCTGAGTAATTTAATAATTATTATGATTATACATTAATAACAGTCAACTAAGTTAAGACTTCTGCAGTATTTTAAGGCAAGAACACTCATCTGTGTAGTGTTTGCCAGTATTTTCCAGTATTTGCCACTTTGGGGAGTATTTTCCAGGGCGGTAAATACCGGTAAATACCACTGGTAAATACCGGGGGTGGTATTTACCGCCCAACCCTGCCTAACCTTGTTTGACTTCAGAATTTATTAGATTGAAATGTACAATAAATATGGAATATTATACCAGTATGCAATCTGTAGGTTTGTATTTGTTGAGTTGGGTAAGTAAACAATATCACGCAAGACCAACTTGTGGCGTATCATAATAATACCAGTTGAAAGAAGCATGTGTTCCTCTAAATATTTATAGTATTCATTTATTGAGAATTTTACATTGCATTTCAAAAAACTGCTCACCCCAGATATATATGGTTTAAATGGTAAGTGGTTGTGCGTAAAGGGCAACCATCATAGAATCATAGAATTAGAAAAGCCTAGGCTATAATAATCCGAAAAAATCTATCCGAATATTCTAACACACGAGTTTTTTTAATCACATTCGAAATCTATGTTATATAATATTTTTTAATTCAATAAAATAAGAAAATGAAATAATAAACATCAATCTAATTTTGAACAAAGGATTACCTGTAAACCCCTGAAAAACCACACTACAAGAAGTGTCCATGTTTCTTGTATTTCTTTAACTAATCAAACGTTTCAGAATATGTTCTGATGTTTACACCGTTCTTATATGTGCGCAAGCGTCGCTCGCATTTAAAAGTGTTGTTAGTACCCTTATGGTAGTATGAACATTGGGCCGAAAACTTGGACGATTAGTTATGGATGTCTGCACTGACTTCCATCACCATCACAACTGTAACGCAGTTGGACTTTTTCAATTATTTCTTTCTCTTTTAATTCATTATATTGCAAATAACTAAAGCTTATTTGAAATAAAATAACATTAAACCATATTTCTTCTTAGAAACTGGCATCGATATTTGAATATTTTGAGAAAGAATTCTGAATCTGCCAAATACTCCAATCCCTCTTAACAGAGTATTGTGTGAATTGGTCTTTTTAATAGAAGCAAGTCATAAATGTTCAGTAGTTGTATGCTAAGACATTAAACGAAGCTCGAGACTTGAACAGTATTATAAATAAGATAGCTTTAACTCCAAAAATTAAAAGGTGTTTTTTAATGGTCATGAACAATCTAAAAAACATATAAGTTTTTACTGAAGGACAAACTGTTTTTCAGTAATTTACAAAATAATAATTTTACATTGACAGTAGCTGTGACGTTGAACTTTTGAATTTTATACCCCAAATCAACTGATCATAAGCTATTTATCAACTGAATTTCATGACTGAATGTCAAATGCTCTATAAATTTTTACCAGATTCAAAAATAAGGGCAATATTATATATAAAACCAAGTTTGAAGATAGTAGATGACACACTTGTAATTTATAGATGAAAAACTAACATTCAATGAAAGGTCACTGTGACCATTGACCTTTGACCCATACTTTGTAAAGGGATTGTGTATCATATATCATTACCACAAATAAATATACCAATTTCAGTTATTGATCACATTCCAATTTTTCGATTGATAGTGGATGTGACATTGATCTGTGAACCCTGAATCAAAAAGATTCATCAACTGACAATAAGTAATCTATATACCAAGTTTAGTAACTGTAGGTTGAACTGTTCTCTAGTTGAAGACTGGAAATATATTTTTAATTGGAGGTCAATGTGACATTGACCTTTAAAGTTTTGATCTGAAATTTACAGAGGCAATCTGCTGACAAGTAGTAATCGATATAGGAAGCTTGGAAACTGTGATAAATTCATATGTCGACCAGATTTAATGAATATAGGTCATACTCTTCTTTACTTATTCATAAGACACCAAATTCCCATTAAAGCTCATTGTGAACATCACTTTTTGACAAAAAGGTGGTCATCTACTGACCATGGGAAATCATTTTACAACATAACTATAAGCACCTGTTTACTTAGCCCAACTATTTGTGCGCAACAAGGGCTTTTCTATATATACTATGGTCGCCCTTCGCGCAAAACCCAGTTACTATTCAAATCAATGCGGAAAATTTTCCTTCTTTGTCTATATGCCTGCGACAAGAATCCTAATGGCAACTTTTGATGGCTTCAAATAGTTTTTTGAACATTATAAATCTTTAAAAAAATTACACACGTACCTGAAAAGCTTATTCCAATTAGAATCAATATATGTGATACTTTTTAAGTAACTTGTTTGTTCAATATGAAAAAAACTTTTAAACCTCTACACATGTCAACAGTTTTTATGTTACACCGCTAAAAGTCTACCTGACCGTAGAATATCAATTTATAAAAGGGACGTTTTCATTGGTAATCACATTAAAATATACATGTAAACGGCAAAAACAATAGTTAGTTTAAAAGTGTTATTTGTGGAATATTTTTTATTTTATTGATACTTTAGAGAATATTAATGTTTTATAACAACAAATGAACATAGCAATTCTGAAATTTTCAAATGGCAGTGAAAAATGGGAATTTAAAGCAGTGCGATTTCCCCCACAGTTTTGATCGTTACTGCTTAAGACGTAAAGGACAGACATCATTCTGTAAAGTCAGTATGATAATGGGTCTGTGCTTGCAGTCGAATTATTGAGACTACTGTGTACTATGGACAGTTGGGATCATCTACTAACCATAAGCACCTGTGAACTATGGACAGTAGAGATCATCTACTAACCATAAGCACCTGTGAACTATGGACAGTAGAGATCATCTACTAACCATAAGCACCTGTGAACTATGGACAGTAGAGATCATCTACTAACCATAAGCACCTGTGAACTATGGACAGTAGAGATCATCTACTAACCATAAGCACCTGTGAACTATGGACAGTAGAGATCATCTACTAACCATAAGCACCTGTGAACTATGGACAGTAGAGATCATCTACTAACCATAAGCACCTGTGAACTATGGACAGTAGAGATCATCTACTAACCATAAGCACCTGTGTACTATGAAAGACTGTAGATCAATAAAATCTCCTGTTATTGATAAGAGACATATTTACAATTAAAAGTTATTTTTACCAGTAAACTGCGCCAACCCCTCACCAAGACAGCATGTGCTGACCTGAAATCATAACTTGTGGAGAGTTGTGCCAGGGGTTGCAAACTTGTGTTATGAAAACAACAACAAAAAATGTAAACCCTTTGTATGACAAACCTTTGAGGTAGTGTAGTGGTTCTTACACTTGACACTGTAACATTTAGGTTAACACTTCCTGAAGTTTGGACAAGCTCAATAAATCAGTTGAAAAGTAATGCTCTGGAAACTTGAAATTTGCATAAAACTTAACATTTAAAGCATGAGTGTGACATTGACCTTTTAAGTTTGGCCTTGGTTTTTGAATGCAACACCCCATCTCACTCAGATGAACATTATTTGTGCAGTTTGGCTGAAGAGCCTTTGTAAGTTGCTATGTTATACTCCAGAAACTAGTTTCTTTGCATATTTTGTCCTTTAAACTCTATGATTGACCTTGACCTTTGAGGAAGAGCCACGGTTCATGGATGCAACACTGTGTCTTATTAAGATAAACAAATAAATGAAGTTTGGTTGAAATCCGGTTAGGGTTTGCTAAAATATGCTTTGGAAACCAGATTCAGTCTGATGCAAGGCAATAACTGTATGTTACTGACCCTCCAGATTAAGAGACATAATAAAAAATGGCCCGTCACCATAGAACATTGGTGAGTGTTCAAGCCAGTTTCTTGTCCAAAAGGCAACATCTAGTCCAAACTGCAAGTGACAGCATGTCTTCTGATGCAATAAAAACCTTCTTTTTACATTTTATATTTTGAATACCTTTCATAAGCATTCTTTGTATGTATGTTTACACAAAAAAGGAAACACGGCTATTTTAATAATGTATTCAAGTAAGTACTGATTGCAAAATACAAGTGCATGGAATGGTACTGATGAGTAATAGCTAGAGGTTCACAAACAAATAAATACATCAAGTATGGGTTAAATACAAACAACAGTAAATCACTCATCTCTGCCAAACACTGTAAACAAACTATCATGGTATAACTACAGCAAAGCTCAATCTCAAAATAACAGCCACATGAAAAATTCTAGAAAACTTGATATATCAACATAATTGAATACTGTTGTCACATCTCCATAAACAATTATTGAACTGGTTCAAGTTCCAAGAAAAATCTGTTACAAATAGGGTCCAAGATCATAAAACTGAGTTTAGAGACAATTCTCAAATCTCAAACATCTCATTGGATGAAATGGAGACTAGTCTCCATTTCAGCCAATCAGATGCTTGAGATTGTAGAGTGGTCTTCAGTTTTAGTTTCATGATCTTGGGCACTGATGGGTGTTCTTCAGTTGAACTCTTGTGTCGTCATTGGATACTTTGTCTGAATAAAAATAATAAAACAGATAATATCAGCCTGTCCTAAACATCAGCATGTTTTAAGTACAAAAAGAGGAACAACTCTTTTCAGTGTGAACTTGACAAAGATTTTGTCAAAATCACAAGCCATTCATAATAGGCAAAGTACTGTTAAAGTTTTAATGAAGAAAATTTAAAAAAAGCTTAGCTAAACCCAATGTCAAGTTTTTATGATAAACTCCAAGTAAAAAGAAGGGTACAAATTTTTTCAGATGTGATCTTGACATACAGATTGTAGATAAATCACAAGTGTTTGGAAGTTTCATGAAATTTATAAAAAGCCAGGTAAAGCCAGCATTAAGTTTTTGTGATGGACAGACTGATGGACAGACAAAGCAATTCCAATGTGTTATCTTTTCTTCAAGGGGGGAACACAAAATAGGGAAGGTCAAGGTTTAAAACTTAAAATTAATAAAATTATTGCTTTTCATTCAGTTACTTAAAGTTTTTTAAAGATATTCATGAATATTTCACTGTACTCACAGGACAGCTTTCCTTCAGATACTAAAACAAACTCAAATAAAAAAATCAGGAACCAAGATAATAAAATTAATTTTGGAGACCAGTCTCAAATCTCAAAAATCTGATTGGCCGAAATGGTGACTGTTCACAGTTTCAGGCAATCAGATGCTTGAAATTTGAGACAAGTGTCCTATCTTAATTTTATGATCTTGGGCCTGGAAGTAGTAATATTCCCCAGACAATGGTAGGTTTCCTAAGTTTAGACAAATATAGTTTAGCACTCCCACTCAACAATACATTGTAAAACATTCATAATATATAAGGCTTTAATTCATGCAAAAAAAGATTATTAATAAAAACCGTTGTACATTTTTTAAATTTTATGTAAATTTTTACAATTGTAAATAAGCTTCTTTCAATTGTTTAAAAAGTTAAGTAACAATTAAGATAATATATGGGTAGGAAACATGAAATCAGTGATAACAATCAAGCAAACTGAAAATAAATATCACATTCATTCATATTGTAGCCCCCCCCCCTAATTAATGCTCCCACCGCACTTTTTTCCCCAGACATCTACTTGTAAAAGGGTGATCTGAATGAATCTACACGTCACTCCTGTGATTCTTGGTTGTGAGTAGAAGTGTTAATTAGTTCTTATGAAGTCTTACACTTTTCAAGAAAAGACTGCATGAAGTTTAGATTTTTTTTATCTAAAATAACTTAAATAAGCACTCCCCACCCCCTTTAAGAAATGGATTTCCCTTGGTCTTAAAGTACTTGTAACCATCTGGAGTGCTTAACAAGGACAAACTAGAATCTGTTTTTGTGAAAAACGCATGTCTCCCCCCGTCACCCAATTGAATGAAGGCCAAGGAAGTGATATCACCTTTTTAAAACGGAAGCCTGTGTCATTTATTATGGTATAATGAACATGCACATTTATATATATTAACTCTACGGGCCCCTGTGATGTTGAAGTCTGGCCTAAATACCCCAAAGTCAACAGGGTTCTTCAAGGCTGTAACAGCAACCATTGTATGAAGTTTGTAGGCTCTAGGTAAAATAAAACTCCAGTTAGTGAGAGGAAACCATTTTCACTCATTGGGCCCCTGTGACCTTGACCTTTGACCTACTGACCCCAAAATCAATAGGAGTCCTCTACTCAATAAGGACATCCATCGTATGAAGTTTGAAGGCTCTGGGAGAAATAGAACTCCTGTTATTGAGTGGAAATGGTTTTCACACTTTGGGCCCCTGTGACCTTGACCTTTGACCTACTGACCCCAAAATCAATAGGGTCCTTCTACTCAATAAGGGCTATCACCCTATGAAGTTTGAAGGCTCTGGGTCAAAGGGTACTCGAGTTATTGAGCGGAAACGGTTTTCACACTTCGGGCCCGTGACCTTGACCTTTGACCTACTGACCCCAAAATCAATAGGGTTCTTCTACTCAATAAGGGCTATCACCCTATGAAGTTTGAAGGCTCTGGGTCAAAGGGTATTCCAGTTATTGAGCGGAAACGAAGTGTGACAGACGGACTGACGGACAGACGGACAAGGCAAAAACAATATGTCTCCCCCAGAGGGGGGGAGACATAATGACTGGTATGTTTAAAGTTGTTTCAGCCACATTAAGACATGCATACTTGACATGATAGCTATTTCTTTCAGGACAGTAAGGATTTTACATTCCAGTATAACATGGTTGGGCTTTTTGGATTCTATATAAACCATTTTATTTAAATATAAAATTCATGAATCAAAATGAGAGGTTATGCAAATGAAAATACTGGTTGCAAACAATATACACATATACATTAACAATATTGCATAAACTGAATGGTGTCAAAATATTTCATGAAAAGTTTCAGGAACAATATCTGAAATTCCATAATAGTAAATGCAGTTTTAACAAATATGAGCTTCATTTTCTAATTGATACTACTATGGTTGATATCACAAAAAGTACAGTACTGTGAACTTTTAATGTAACAAAATTTGCATCTATCGTGCGTCCGTCTATCCTGTATCATGCGTCCGTCTAACGCATATCGTGCATCGTATAACATGTATTGTGCATCGTACGTCTTTTAATTTTACAGTGCAACGTGAACAAGTTTCTCGCATATGCAAATTTATATAATTTAATGCAACCATTCAATTGATATTTTGATAGCATTTTCAAATTTTTAGAAATCTCGTACACAAATTATATGAATCAGAGTATTTTGTATAGTGCGTCTATCGTGTATAGTGCGTCTGTCTATCATGTATCGTGCGTCCGTCTATCGTGAATCATGCGTCCGTATATCGTCTATCGTGTGTTTTGTTTGTAACCTAAAACCTTCACAGTACTGTATGTGCCAAACTTCTCAAATTTGCCGCAATTATAACAGAACAGATAACCAGAATCTAACAAGTCAGGGTAACATAATGAGTATATACAGTAAACAGATGAGATTCCTTTTTCAATTAATGACTGCAATTCTAGCATTTACAACGACAGCTTCTATGCTACATGGTATATAATTATAATGTTAACCCTTTATTCAGTACATACACCTTAATTGCATGGGTGAATATTGTAGATCGAGATCAGCCAGGACATCTATTCCATCTGATCATTCTCCTCACTTTTCACTTTCTGGTCAGAAGTTATCTAGTAACTCAAAAAGCAAACAGCGCAGATCCTGATCAGACAGCATGGCTATGCCTGCTGATCTGGATTCAAACTATTTGCCCACACCATAAAAATGTATATGTGGAGGAAAGGGTTAAGTATAATTATAACATGTACCATTTTTGATCTATAAGAAGATCACTCGGCACATATCTTACATTTTCTTTACAGACCTAGATGCTTTAATCCTACTGTAAGACAAATATATATGGGGGTACATTTTTTTTCTGTGAATTTCCTGTCTCAGTTGATCCATGAAATAAACAAACAAAAAAAAAACAATGTTATCAAGATTCACATGTAAATTTGGTTAAAAAATTCAAAACCAAGGATTTAATAACCAATGAAGATTATGGTTGCCCGAAACAACATAATAACATGACACAATTGCAGGAACACATCAATTAACACTACATGATTGCCATTATCAGTTAACATGACACGATTGCCAGAGAATACCACCTCTTAGTTAACATGAAATGATTGCCAGAACATTATCAGTTAACAGAAAAAATGATTGCCAAACAGGAGCAGTATTAACAAGTTAGTAACAGCTGTGAACTCAACTTTGAATTATAGTGCCAATTTTACAGAAACTGAGAATCGGTCATAATATGGCCCTGTACTCCATATCTACACATTATAAAGCATGTGCAACCAGTGAAGATCCTAAACAGTCTGCGCATCCATGCCATCTGATCTTGATCTGCACTAGTTGAATCTTGGTCTGGAATTACCAAATGAATCTTAATAGTGAACCATGTATATCTTGATCAGACGGCACTGATGTGCTACCTGATCATGATCTTCAATTTTCCTGCACACAATAAAGGTGTGTCTATAGAGTAAAGCTAGAGGCACTTTTTTTTCTAACATTCCAAACAAATATTTCAAATCATCATTTACTGGTATATAAATATGCTCTATCTATCTGTTAATACTATTGGCAATAATCACTCAAGTGGTCAACAATTTCATGTTACATTTCAAAGCAAGATTACATTTCATCCGTAAATTCAACTATTTGCCAAACTGCTGTTCTGTGGATAAACTGCAGCACATTACAATTTATATGCCAATACAACAGACTTACTCATTATAAAGCATAACAGCAACAAGATCATAACAAAGTCAAACATAACTCTACAAAAATGATTTGCCTTGAAATCAAAACAATTATCTTTAAAACTTAAGCACAACCACAACAATGCAAAAAATGCATATGCTTTCAATGTGAACATCTGAACCATTTAAGACACGTTAGAAGAAATCCCAGCTTCTTGCTATAAACCATTTCCTACATATATATGCCTGTATGGCATTGACATCAGTGCCGGCTGATCAGGCTCTGTACGGTTCCCTTTTGATTTATTAGGTTATTTCTGGCTAAAAAGTACATAGATCCTGATCAGGCAACATGAATGTTCTGGCTGATAGAACAAGCATAAAAATGCATATACCGGTACATGTATATGGAGTAGAGGGTTAAGCAAAGGAAACAAAATCAACTTAATTGATATCATCTTCTTTCAAACTGAATGAAAATCTTTATCTTATAAAACCTTTTCCCTGGGTCTCATTTTGTGAAGATGTTGGGATTTCATCAACATCTCTCCTTTGCTTATGTTAATGACTGTTTCCAGCAACTGATGATTGATGACTATGGCTTAGATCTTATCACACTAACAACTTACATGAACAAAACGATTCTGATCTCAAAACAAAGCAACTGAGATCAATATAGAAGGAATCAGATCAATCTAACCTAATTATGACCAGGCTTACTCGAAATCTACTATCATATTTATATTGTTCTGTAAATCTATGACAAAATATACAGTATTGACTTCAAAATAATGAAACCAACAAAAAGAAATAGGAAAAGTAAGTAAAAATAGTCTCACACATAAATATAAGATTAGGAAAAACATACATTCTTTAAGACTTGTGGCCTAAAGTTGTACTTGGCTGAAGTATTTTTTTTTTACTTCAAAACAGCACAATCTAAATCTAACAAATGTGTACGATGTGATTGAGTGAAAAATATGGGAAATATTTTCATTAATGAAAGTATTGGTATAAAACAATGTTTAAATGGACAGGTAATAAATTTGTTCTTGAGCTGTGAAAATAACTCTTCCCAGTTTTTATTCCTCGTCCAACTAATGTCATCTATGACTGGTACAACAAACTTTGGTAATGAGTTCCTTAGTTTAACCCTTTCCTCCATAAATATGCATTTTTACACATCCGTGCCGTCTGATCAGGATCAGCACTGGTCACATTTTAGTCAGAAATAACCTGATGAATATAAAAGCAAACAATTTAGATCCTGATCAGATGGCACAGATGTGCCGGCTGATCTGGACCTAAACTGTTGGTCCACGCAATAAAGGTGTGTCTATGCAGGAAAGGGTTAAGTGTTTATTTGTGGAGTAAATCTCAAAGTATTTATCAACATCTAAACCAGAGAAAAGCTGGTCACTAGTTGAGTCACTTGTCACAGATGTAGACCACAATCATACTGCACAGTAGCAGTCTTATCAGGGTCTACACTGTTCTTTATCTAGAATTCTATCCATCTAGAATTCTATCCATCTAGAATTCTAGAATTCTATCCATCTAGAATTCTATCCAGCAAAGTATGAGCAATGAACTAAAACTACCATGTAGCTTCATTTAACCCTTTCCTCAATGGATATACCTTTATTGTGTGGACAAACAGTGTAGATCCAGATCAGCTGGCGCGTTCATGCTATCTGATCAGGATCAATACTAATAGAACAAGTGTTAAAGTGTGTTTATATGGAGTAAAGGGTTTAACCCTTTCCTGTATAGATACGCATTTTTACGCATGTGCGACCAGTGTAGATCCAGATCAGCCGGCACATCCGTGCCGTCTGATCAGGATCTGCACTGGTCGCATTTTGGTCAGAAATAACCTAATGAATCAAAAAGCGAACAGTTTAGATCCTGATCAGACGGCACGGATGTGCCGGCTGATCTTGATCTAAACTGTTCGCCCTAGCAATAAAGGTGTGTCTGTACAGGAAAGGGTTAAACAAAGTCCAACACTAATTTAACAAATAAAGGAATATTACAGCATCTCATTAAAAAGCCCAAGGACAATATGAAATTTACAATGAGCAATGAAATGCTAGAATGGGAAACTCTGCAAACACAATAATAGGATTTCAAACAAATCTGAAAGACAAATTTATTGTTCAGTTTTAACAACCCAAATAAATACAGTGGTGTGGGGCAAGTCTGCGCACCTATCATAAAAGCTTCACTGTGGTGTATAACACATTCAGTATCTAAAGACAGTTGCCTACAGGAAAGAAACTGTATCCATTCAGGAATTGGTTTGTTGTCATTTCTGTGCATTAATTTTCTTATAAGGCTTTAAAATGATGTCATACTGAATGCACACCTGTGTTCACATGATGTAAAAATTGTTGCCCAACTCTGCTCATGCCTATGTTTAATATCATTTTTTTTTGTTTCTGTTAAAATTTACCACTTTCCAAAGCTGCCAACCTTTGACAAGAATATTAAGTGAAAGGTCAGTATAAATAACAAACATTTATTTGGGTAGCAGCTGTCAAAATGAGGAAGATTTGGAGTGGGGAGGTATATTAATTAAATTTATTTGATCATTTTGGCACTTTAGAGTAGCTATTTACTTAAAAGACAGTTAATAGCAAGATGTACTGATCAGAATTTTCAAAATTGCTTTATTTCTTGACAAAAAACACTGTTTGCAGTTGGTTCTTATGATATCAGTGTTTTTTGTTAACATGAAGATCTGGTGCGCAGAGTTGGGCAATGCGCAGACTTGCCCCACACCACTGTACTTGGAGTTTTCAGAAGGTCATGAACTTTTGATATAACTATTTTATTCATATATTACTTGTTTTTCATTCATAATTAATTTCAATCAAAATAAAACCAATTTTGGAAAACATTGTTTTGGTAAAACACAATGGATTCTTTATACTTTTGCACTCTTGCATTACTCGCTGCAAAGTCTATTGTTCATAGTGCTGAATTAAGAAAATTTCACACCAATATGTCTGCATCAGGGAGGATCTAGTTCAAAATTTCATAACACAAGGCATTTTAATTTATTTTAGCTAGGATATTCTGTCTATTTTCAGTTTCTGCATGTAGGTCTTGTCAATACCTTGAGACAGAAGCAATCTGCCATCAACTTCCCTGATACTGTTCTGCTAACACACTGGTCCTTGCTTCAGCAACCACTCAACTGGAAACTTAACCCTTTCCTCCATATATACACCTTTATGGTGTCCATTAACTGGGTACAACTTCTGTGCTGTCTGATTAGTTTCTGCACTGTTCACTTTTTTATTTATTAGGTCATTCTGACAAAAAAAGCAAACAGAGCAGATCCTGATCAGATGGCATGGTTGCACAAGCTGATCGAGATCTACAATGGTCACATGTCATAAAATGCATATATATGGAGGGACAAGTACTCAATTCAAATCAGAAACTGAGGAATTAATTGTAAAAATTAATTTTAGCTTAGGAATTTTCACATGTTTCCAGAGGTGAAATCTAATTGAGATATTAGATTTGGCAATGCCAAAGACTGCAACTTAGAGGATTGCATCATCATTTGACACAATCTGGTACAGAAAAACATGCAACAAATGAAAAACATTTCACTGGAATTTGTCAGAACTGACGGGAATATGTTGACAAGATGGTTCTAGTTACATGACACCAATACTGACCTTGTCAGACAGTAGTGTGTATTCTGGGTAGCACCTTAGCTAGTCCTTTTATTTTGGAGTTATTGTAAAACTCCATTTCTTTATCGAGTATAGTGTTTCTGTTTCTAAATTGCTGATGTTGTAACAAAAGTTCATAGACATCTGAAACAAGCCTTTAAACACCCAAAACAACTATTGTAGTATAATTTATTTTGTGCGGGTTTAAATTTTGTACATTGCATGCTAAGAATGTGCTTATTAATTACCAAACAAAATTTTTAAAGAATAATCATTAATCTTAATAATATGTACTTGTAAGATAAAACTGCTTAAATTTATGTCTGTGGAAAAATGTCATTTGCAGTTAACATGGAAAAAATCATGAAATTAAATGAAACTACAGTAGTTATACACTAATGGTGTAATGTTATGATGTCATAAGTATGGCTCATTTAAAAACCAAAATATCAATTTCGTTGTCCAGTTAATTGTCCAAAATAAAATTCAAGGTAAAATGTTCTTTCAACATTAAGGTTATCATAATAGAAATAGTGCATTTATTCACTTTCTTATATGAAAATTATTACTCTTTTTAACCCTTTCGCCCCTAAATACCACTTTGTGGCATTGGCAAACAGTCTAGATCCGAACAGCCGGCACATTTTACCATATGATGGAGATCTGCACTGATCACTTGTAGGTCAGAAACAACCTGAATCTAAAATAAAACAGAGCAGATTATGATCAGATGGCATGAAGTGCCAGCAGATCTGGATCTACACTGGTCCCCCATGAAAAGGCATATTATATATTAAGAAAAGGGTTAAATGCAGAACCCAGAGCAAGACAGATGAATCCCATTGAAAGATTTGACAAAATCACTTTAAATTTTATCACCGAGATTTTTATGACACATGTAAGCCACACCTCTGTCTGTATAAACACCACCTCTGAAATTAAGACCAGGGCTCTCACTAGAGGGAGACTTGGCAGAAGTGGTCTCCCTAAAGTGACCAGACTTCTCCCTTCTTTGAGCTATGAGAAGTCATTTTGTATAGACCATATAGGGAAAGAATGCTGTTGTCTGCAAACTTCTCCATAATTCATTCAGATTCTGAGAAATCTTCTCCTTGATTTGCAAGTCAAGTGAAAGCCCTGAAGACCATCTTGATAATAAGACCACTCTCTTAATGTCCCTTTTTACACTTTTCTCTACCTTCCAACCTAAAATTAAGCCATTACAATTTTACAAGCACTTTTAGCTATTCCAAGAAAGAGGTGATCCAATATTAAGAGAGAGGTGGTCTTAATAGAGGGGTTTCACTGTATCTCACATAAGTCATAAAAATTTTGTTGTATAACATTTATGGCTGAACTAAGTTTTAGATCGTTAAATTCCTTGTTAAAGTTAAGACAAACTTTTTTATTTACAGACTGATCAAATAGGATATTATATGAAATATATTAATTTCAACCCATGTAAATCTATTTAATATAAACATCTATAATAAATACACTGTAAATAACAAGACTAGTACTCGAGAACAAATTCTAATAACAAAACACATGGCTTTTGTACTAACTAGCCTGGCCAATTCGTACTTGCCAATGAAGGTACCATTAAAATTACTTGCTTACAGATTAAACACTAAAGTATATATGTTTAAATTCCTTTCAAGTGATATAAAAACTATGTAAGCAAACAACTGAAAATAATAATAAGTAAATAAAGGCATATATCTACTTTGTGGTACATCAGTATGAAATGTATGCTTTTACAAAGCAAATTTCAATAACTGACCTTTTAAATTATAGATAATGCTTATATTGTATGTTCCACCAGTGCAGATTCTAATTCACCTGCACATCTGTGTGGTCTGATCTTGATCTTACTTGTTTATTTTTTAATTAATGTATAAGATTATTTCAAACCAAGAAGCTACCAGTGACATCTGGATCAGACCCCAGATCTGCACTGGCTGCTCATGGGAGGTAAGCCATACCCATAAAGTAAATGGCTAGAAATTAATGTTCTTTGAGAATCTGTTCGCAAGTACCTTTAACAACTACCACCAAAATTACTTTAACCCTTTACTCTATATATATTCCCTTTATGTATGTACAACCAGCGTAAATCCAGATCAACTGGCACATCCATGCCATCTGATCTGGATCAACACTGGTCATATTTTGGTCAGAAATAACCTGATAAATCAAAAAGCAAACAGAGCAGATCCTGGTCTGATGGCACGAATGTGCCAGCTGATTTGGATCTACACTGTTCCCCATCCAATAAAAGTGTATCTATAGAGTAAAGGGTTAATTCTTTTACACCAAGACAGAGTCTAATTGTCAAGAGACGTAGCTGGTTGGGGGTTCCTGGTTGCCAGCGCTTAGAAGACGGCAGAAACATCTTCGTACTGTTCTCATGATCTGGCGTGGTAAAGCACAGGGCTGTAGCTTCATCAGCAACGATCCACAGTGACTCATATAATCAGTACACACAAGTTAAGGTGAATATGTTTTACATTGTTAACATAGGGCATAAATCAATTTATTAACCCTTTCCTTGATATATACGCATTTTTACGCATGTGCGACCAGTGTAGATCCAGATCAGCTGGCACTGGTCGCATTTTGGTCAGAAGTAACCTAATGAATCGAAAAGCGAACAGTTTAGATCCTGATCAGACAGCACGGATGTGCCAGCTGATCTGGATCTAAACTGTTCGCCCTAGCAATAAAGGTGTATCTATACAGGAAAGGGTTAAAGTAATTCTTGTCTGTGAGATTTTTATGGCCAGCTAAATCTATAGCCAGAAATTAATTAAAACTAAGAAAATTAAAATAAATTTATTGTTTTAGAGGAAATATTGGTGGGGACCCTGGGGTACAATCGCCAATTACGACTCCGTCCTTGTCCCCCCCCCCCCCCCCCCCCCCCCCACTGTTGAATTTTTTGTCAGTTGAGTTGAGAAATTAATGAAACTAGACTGTGTCCTCAGGACACTGATGCCCCCACTGCTGCAAGTACATTTGTAACAAAATTGTGTACTAGGTATTAACAATATGTGGTGAATGAGGAGTAAGAGCCACAAAATTTAATGACTAACATAAACAAAGGGCCATAACTTTGGTGAAAATGGTTGCAAGTCAATGTCCTTTACAGCAATTAAGACATCATGTCTAATCATCTGTGTAAGTTTGGAAGAAATCAGCCAAATAAAAAATGTGAAGTTGATGCCACAAAATTTTGTAAGTGAAATTAACAAAGGGCCATAACTCTGGTAAATATGGCCACAGGAAAAAATCCTTTCTTTATGATCATCTGCACATCCACCTTGATCATGTGAGCAA
Organism: Corbicula japonica; assembly: GCA_038501625.1. Classification (NCBI taxonomy): domain Eukaryota; kingdom Metazoa; phylum Mollusca; class Bivalvia; order Venerida; family Cyrenidae; genus Corbicula; species Corbicula japonica. The sequence continues at coordinate 340,296 of JAZAYU010000004.1, forward strand.
GTTTGAAAGAAATCCATCCAATAGTAAACGAAGAGTTGATGCCACAAGATTAAATCACTGAAATTAACAAAGGGCCATAACTCTGGTAAAATGGCCGTAAGAAAAACCCTTTCTTTATGATCATCTACACAACCTGCTTGATCATCTGTGCAAATTTGAAAGAAATCCCTTAGATAGTTAATGAGGAGTTGATGCCACAAGATTAAATAATTGAAATTAACAAAGGGCCATGACTCAGGTAAAAATGGTCGCAGAAAAAAATTCCTTTCTTTATGATCATCTACACATCCTGCTTAATCATCTGTGCAAGTTTGAGAGAAATCCGCTTTATAGTTTAGGAGGAGTTGATGCCACAAGATTTAATTACTGAAATTAACAAAGGGCCATAACTCTAGTAAAAATGGTCACAGGAAAAAATCCTTTCTTTACGATCATCTACACATTCTGCTTGATCATCTGTGCAAGTTTGAAAGAAATCCGCCTTATAGTTTAGGAGGAATTGACGCCACAAGATTTAATAACTGAAATTAACAAAGGGCCATAACTCTGGTAAAAATGGTCGCAGGAAAAAATCCTTTCTTTACGATCATCTACACATCCTGCTTGATCATCTGTGCAAGTTTGAAAGAAATCCGCGTTATAGTTTAGGAGGAGTTGATGCCACAAGATTTGGGGACGTACGGACGGACGTACGGACGAGTGCAACTCTATATGCCTCCCACTTTGTGGGGGCATAATAAAAAATATAATGACTGAAAAACAGTCTGGACAAAGGAAATTTCACTGACCATTGGTACTGTTTCTTCAAGGGGAACATTTGTGGCAAGTTATTTTAAAATCTCCAAATAAATATGACTAAAACATGGTCTTGAAAAAAAATTTGACCAATGTAATGACTGACTGACAGATCAGTCCTATAGTTTACAGTTCCCTTAAAAGGAAAAGTCTACTAATTTGAAGTAGAAGTTACCTTCAAACTTTTCTTTATGAAACAAAAGTGAACACCTTCTCCCCTGTGAACAAACAGAAACTTCGGACAATTTGAGAGACTTTTTCTACCAAGACTCTCTCGACATTTCCTATACATAAATATATAGTTAGTGAAGCTAGAAAAGGATATAGTAATGACCATGGTGGTTTTCCACCATTGATATATAGCACATAAGAGTACCCATCTCGTGGCTTTCCCTGGATAGAGTAGTAATAGGGGAGATAACTATGTGCACCAAAGTTGCGTCTCTCGTAGAAGCGTATAGCTGTTTGATTGGTAGATAATACATGGAGGTAGGCAGCTTTGCAGTTACAACGTTCTGATGATGTGAGATATGACAATAAGCTGTCCAACAATAAAGACCCTGAAGGTATACATCAAATACAGATCTGATCAATTATATTATTATTAATTTATATTATTCGACATATTCTCAGTCAAAACAGCAACTAAATAGATTTAATTGGTAAAATTGTTTTCCGATAAAATATTCAGAAAATTTGTCATACATAATTAAAGGTAATTTTCTGAACAAACACTTCTTTTCTCCGAATGAGGAAATATCATTTTCTTGTCATGTGAATACCAATTAAGAACTCTTTAAATACAGGAAGTCAATCATATATGTTGCTTGAGTTTTTTTTTACACAATTTCATTTAAAGTAGACATGATTAATTTCTAAAACTTAATCAAATTCAGCAATATTTGGTTAAATCGAAAACTGATTGGAGGCCCATGCATAGGGAATCCATTGGAATTTGAATAAGATGGAAATATTTCCTAAAATGTTTATTAACCCTTCACATTGTTAAAGTGGGTGCCAAGAGTGTAGATCCAGATCAGCCATCACCATCTGAGCCGTCTGATAAGAATGTACACTTTTAAATTCATCAGATTATTTCTGATAAAGATGTGACCAATGCATAGCCAAATCCGACACCATGATCTGTATCTACACTGGTCTAACACATGTTAAAATGTGTATATATATATATATATGTAGTAATGGGTTAATTGTTCAGAGATTTCAATTGATGCAGATTCTTGCATTTTAATGCAAGCAAATGATTTTTTCTACTTTTGACCCCACCTAATTCTGAGCTTGGTGTCATTTTGATGCAGAACTTAGAAAAAGTGGTCTTTGGCAAGAATAATGATAAATATTGTACATTGCACTTTATTTTTAATATGAAGTAAACACTTTTTTACTATTGAGAATAAATTAGAATGAAGTAAAACAATTTTTAGGGAGTAAAGTCCACTTAATACAAGATATGACTGAGAATGATCTGATTATTATTACCCTTTGGAAATTCTCAACAGGGGTCAGATGATCCCTGATTTTCAAAAGCTATTGAAATCCCCGTTTGTTAATTGTATTATCAACATGTAAAACATTTTGATCAAGTTTAACAACTACTCCAAACAAATGGGTAATCTTAAAGATGGCACAAAACTAGATAATGGCCTTAAAAGCCAGTCAGGTACTTGGTATAAATACTAATGCACATTGCAGTCTGACAGATACATTTTGATTAGCTGTAAAACCATTCTAATTCAATTTTTTTTATTTATTTATTTACTTATTTACAACAAAACTTCTTTAAAATAAACAAATTATTATGTACATACCTATGCCATGACTTCTGAAGTCCACCACTACACCGAGGCTAAGGATGTAAGCTACTTGTGATGTGCTTGGGAAGGACGGGGCTAGAATGTCTGCATCCTACAAACACATCAAACAATTATGTGTCATCAATATTTCTACATTGAACTGGAATATACTGTAACTGAAACTTTGATCCCTTAATAACTTATCACTACCAAAACATGAATTTTTGCCTACTAAGAACTTTAGGATATGATGGTAAAAAGTGTACAAAGTTTCAAAGCTTTCGTATTATGTACTATAAAGGTTATGATCTTGTACACCAGCTTGCATGCAAACTTTATTCTTAAAAGTATCCTTAAATTCTTGAATTCTAAGTTAAAAGGAACATTGTTTGTTTAATATGAAAGTTAGAGATATAGTTCTAGGCACAAGTACTCGAGAAAAGATGGTGCACCAAGTTTGAATGCTGTAGCATGCCAACATAAACCAAATGACCATTGAAAAAGTGAGACAAATAGCTCAATAAATTATATTCTTTTAATAACCAATAATGCAAGTTTTCTGGTTTTCTAGATCATCAGGATTTATTAATCACTTAAGTTTTTAAAGATAAAGGCAAACATATTAAATAATTATTTGTGATGAGTCACAATTGGTTGGTACACACCTCCTTGTTCAATTTAGATTTTTGTTTGATTTCACAAACAATCAGCCCAATGATGTTGGAATGGTAGGTGGCTGCCAGAGAGTAAAACTTTGGGTTGGACGCTATCTCTTCGTACCACACATCTGGATATCTATAATTACAAAAAAAACAAAACCATCTAGTTTACTGGGGCGGCAAGGACTAGTTAATAGAAATGTGTTTTCCAGTATTATTCATGAAAATAAATGTAGTGATACTGAGGAGCAAAAATATGGCAAACTGAGATAGGAAACCAGTCTCAAATCTCAAGCAACTTATTGGCTGAAATGGTGACTGGTCGCATTTAAGCCAATCAGATGCTTGAGATTTGAGACTGGTTTCCATGCTCAGTTTTATAACCTTGGGCACTTGTATTTTGTATTACTAAGAACTTTTCTATTCCTGTCATTTTATGCCGGTAGACTTATTGTGATGATATTAAGAGGCAATACACATTAATAAATAATATACAGAATTTGTTGTAATAAAAACAGAAATGCATTGACAGATTTTTAAGTTTGCATAATATTTAACCCTTAACGTATACACCTTTAATCTTGGTCAGAAATAACCTAATGAATCAAATGATGAAGGGTGCAGATCCTGATCAGACAGCAAGGATGTGCCGGCTTACCTGGATCTACACTGTTCAACCACACAATATAGGTGTATCTTTGGAGTAAAGGGTTGAGAACATTCCTAATAAGATAACCAAATAAAAACAACAATGGAGTGAATGGACAATGGCAAATCAAGATGAAAAGAAAAAAGTACTGACTACTATAATAAAATGCTTACTCTATGGGAAACCACTCTGCACATAGTTTCTTCACTTCAGGAATATCAGCTGGTGATAAGAACCTCAGCTGTACCTCTCTCTGAATACTGAATGACGCCAGCTCCGTCATCTAGCCATTCTAATCTGAAAACAAAAAGATTGTGCACATTTTATTGTACATACAGAATCTAAAGTTAAATACTAGTGGTGATTAAATTTACCAAGTATTCGTCTAGAGGCTGCCAAGGTTCTAATATTTTCCTTATTTCCAAATTATTTTCTTAGTTGTAAGATTGACATATGTTTTTTTTTAAATGTTTGAAGATGCCGCATGAGACCACCTCATTTTTGTTAATTATGACTTTGAAATTATTATACACATTTTAATGCATGTGCTACCAGTGTAGATCCAGATCAGCCAGCACATTAATGCTGTCCAATCTGGATCTGTGCTGTTGGCTTTTTGGTCAGTAATAACCTAATTGAGCTTTTAAAAATTAGTGTCTTAACAATGGAAGCCATAACTTCCGTACAATCTGTCAGGGATACACATATGAATAACAACAAAGCAGCTATTTGTAAAATTGATTGTTAATTCATTATACATAGCAGCTATGCATAAAATTGATGGTATTTTTAAAAGTTTATTGAAATCAACAATCTTTTCAGGAGACAATTAGTGCATATGTTAAAATATAATAAAAGACACCAAGAATAATTTTGTTTATGTTACTTCATCAGTTTTCTCAGCTGAAAATTTTGATACAGTCTTGATATGGTGAACATTTATACAAAGTTATTTTAAAATCCAATAAGAAAACAAATTTACAGCCCGGTCAAGAAAATTCTATTTTAGTAACAGTGATCTTGACCTTGGACCTACAGGCATGGGTATTGTACGAAACACACCACCTTGTCATGGCGAACATTTGTGTCAAATTATTTTAAAATCACTCCATTCATAATGAAGTAACAGCCTGGACAAGAGAATTCTATTTTAAGTAACAGTGACCTTAACCTTGGACCTACAGGCATGGGTATTGTATGTGACACTGTCTTGATATGGTGAACATTTATACCAATATTTTTTTTTAATCCAATAATTAATAACAAAGTTATAAAGTGTACACGGTTTTGCAATTTTAAATTCTATTTAAAATCACTCTATTCATAATGAAGTTACAGCCCGTACAAGAAAATTCTATTTCTATAAACAGTGACCTTGACCTTGGACCTACAGGCATGGGTATAGCACACGACACACTGTCTTGATATGGTGAACAATTTTACAAAGATATTTAAATGCAATAAGAAATAACAAAGTTTCAGAGCAGACACAGTTTTGCAATTTTTGAACATACACACACATACATACACACACTGATGGACAGTGTGACCATTATATGCCCTTCAGCCATTTCATGGCGGGGGCATAAAAACTCACTGACCCTCTCTAAACCCTGTCCATTATGTGTCTCCTTATTCGTAGGTGACATATACCTGTAAAAACCAAAATTCCTGAATTTGTTACCTGCAAAAGCAACAAAGTGTTTAAATCATAACTACATGTAGATGGGAGTCCAAAATTTTGTTAGTCGACATAAAAAATGTTACTTAGTTTTTTGTTGTACAGTTATTAGCAATGTATTTGCACAAAATTCACATATAAAATAACGTTTGAATTGTCTCATCGCAAGAAACATGCACAAGTTATGCCCTTGGCAAGAAATGCACTAAAAATCAATCGAAGGAGAATAATTTAAAAAAGGAAAGAGTTACGTTTTTTTGTGTTCTGCACTTCAAGTCATTGCCAGAAAGATGCATACCAAGTTTGGAGTCATTTGAACCTATGGTGACAAAGTTAAGCACTGGACAAAAAATGCTCTATAAAAATCAATCAAAGGGGAATAATTCAAAAACTGAAGACTGTAGAGTTAAGGTACTCGTGCACTGCACTTCGAGTCATTGCCATAAACATGCATACCAAGTTTGGAGTCATATGAACCTATGATGACAAAATAACGCTCCAGACAAGAAATGCTCTATAAAAATCAATCAAAGGGGAATAATTCAAAAACTGAAGATGATAGAGTTACGGTTCTTTTGCACTGCACTTTGAGTCATTGCCAGAAGTCTGGAGTCATTTGAACATCTGGTGACAAAGCTATGTCATCATAAAAACAGCAGGAAACTGGCTTGCTCCCTTACATTTTTTTATAGCACGCAGTGCAGCAAATGTATATGTACATGATCACAAAACTGGGATATCGGTATTGTCAAATCTAGATGCACCTTCCTTTAAAACGCTCTAACATCAAGATACATGTATTAATTTCCAAAATTATAACTCTGAAAATCATTTTTAAGGTGCATTCCTGTAAATCAGAGCAGATTCCGTGGATTCCAGTATTTTTTTTTATTCCGGTAAGTTGTGTCACCCATTTCCCCCATAGAGCCAAATTACCTGTTTTCCTCTAATTATGATAATGATGAATCATGATGATGATACAATAAGCCTCATTTTGTGTCTTGAAGCTCAATTAAATACCTTGTGAGTTTATTATGTACATGTATATTTAGTTCTTAAAAAGGACTTAACACAAGGGGAAAATTTTGGGGGGCTATTTGACCAATTTCAAAATGAAAGTGGGGGTTATTTGACTGAAATGGGGATGTTATAACTTGGGAGCTATTCGATTAGGTTCCATTTTTATGACATGTTACAATTTATTGCTAAACCAAATAAAATGCTTTACAGAAGTTTTCCCTAATTTTAACGTTTACCCATGAAAAACATGTTTTCACCAATACACTTACCATTATCAGCAATCCCTGACCATAACATATAAATCAGTACCGGAAAATGGGATTAAGAGGTAATTTTAAATTTGAGAATATAAATCAAACCCTGGTTATCAAAAATTATTGAAATCCCAGTATTTGTAATTTTTAATCCATTTTATCCCAATTTGTTACAGGGCTAATGTATAACTTTTGGACACCTTTTGTAAAAACCATTGTTCATAGATATACAAACAAATTGTTCTATAAATAAAATGACAGTCCGCAAATCTGTCTGAAAAATCAGCCATTTTATTGACCTGTTTAGACTACTCCAAATATTTAGAGGAACGCATGCTTCTTTAACCTTTAACATTTAATATTTTGACATTTTATATTTTTCATTTATTGGCAAGCGTTACCTCTAAATGCGATGCATCAAAAACGTGTCACATATTTAGTTTTAACAAAAAGTTTACAGAAAGTCATAATTTCAGCTTTAAATGATTAGACAATGAAAATATATAACACAATTCACCTTTAAGCATCAAATCATCGGTAAACATGAATTAAATCCGGTAAGAAATTATATTCAAGTACTGTGTATGCAGAACTTTCACTTGATATATTCCCGATTGACAGTTGCGTAAAAATTTCGTAGACGAAAATAATATTTTCAATAGTCAGGTTATGTCCTTTAAACAGAAAGAAAAACAATTTACAGTACAGCTCGGGTGTTTTTTACTTTTTTCACCCGTCCACCGCGTTAATAAATCAGTCCGGGTGGAAATTCACCGTGCATAGGTCCTTCCGATTCGCGGCAAAAATTCTGCAGTCATTCTCGCTCTTCTTGTGTTCATCGTCAGCAGTTTAGCTTCAGGGTCGATCGCGGGGGATTGCGGTGAAAAATCTTTCGAAAAAGGAGTGTATTAAAATGTATTTTTTTAATGTAAAACATTCTTTCTTTAACCAATTTGAACGTAACATTGTATCAAAATAATGTAAAAATTTTAGTCGCGTAATCGGACGTGCCCATTCGTCAGCATTAAACAAAAAAACAATTTTCTTTGTTTGCGTATCTTCTGTGAAAATATCGAGTTTCTTAATAAATGTAATAACTTTTTAATATAACAGAGCTTGATTTTATCACCGACACCAGATTTTTGCAAACTGACATGAATTAATCAATAACTATTTTGAAAGTGCTTACCTGTCAACGTAAGAAGCTTGGAGTTAATTAATCCATATAAAACACCAATTATCAACAGCTTAGTTGATTCCCAAACAAAAATGACACACTACTCAACGACAAATCAACTATTGAATGAACATTTTGAATGTAATGAGTAAGTCGTGAACACAAACATTGTTTATTAAAATAACATTTGTGACAGGCATATGCTATTAATTTCCAGCATGTTTTGATTTTACAAGGCATGTTTTGATTATACAATGTACAACTCTAATTTGTTTCAAGCAATTTTAATTTTTTTGTTGAGAGTTGACAAATGAGTCAATCTGTTAAGAATAAAAAACGCCGACGTTCGATCAATAATTGTTTTTACCCAACACGGCACCTTTGATCTCGGAAAATCAGTATTACTCGTCGGCGTTCTTTTTGAAGTGAATAAACAGAAGTGATGATGAAATATACAATACTGATCACACAGGTGTTCAAACAGGTGTTGATTGCTCATAAATGAAGATGTTTTAGGAAGGGATTGGGGGAAAAATGCTGACGAGATGGATTTTATACATGTAGCTAATGTACTTGGCTGTTATATTTTTACCGTTATTTATTTTCTCAACATGTTCGGAGTACTTAAGAAAAAGAATATTATATATTAATCTTTCATCAAAATAACAACTAAGGAAACGATAAGGTAAGAACGACACAATTTTTATTCACTTTTCTCTCTCGATAATGATCTATTATGTCCAGTTTACTGTGTGTTTCAATCGCAATTATACTCGTATTTTAAATGACATTGAATTCCGATCTGAGGCGTAAATACTCTACTTGTCAATGAATTCTTATAATTTGTCGTAAAATAATTAACCAATTTAATAACTGTTGTTCACTTTCTGCAATGACCGTGACAACATTCCACTTAGAAGCATAATAGGCAGCAATTTACGGGGCAAGTACAAAGGTGTTTATGTCAACACGGAAGGTGTGGAAAACTCCAGTGTTTCAAATAATGGACAATTTATTTATGCATTGATCAAGTTTCAGATCTTTTCTCTGATACAAAAATACGAACAACATATTTCTTTTTAAATAAATAAATTTGGAAATGTCTTTAAATCACCGGTAAATCTTCACCGCGATTCGCGCTGATAAATCGCGGCAAATCACCATGATTTTCTTGTCAGGTGATCGCGGTGGCAAGATCGACAATCACCCGTGATCACCCGAAAAAAATTGGATGTCGCGCTGACAGTGAAACGCGGCGATGAGTGAAAAATGTAAAAGACACCCGAGCTGTACTGTAACTATTGTAGGCTAACTTTAATTATCAAGAAATTATATATTTCTGTCCGATTTTTTGGGGAAGTATGATATATATTTTAAAAAACATCTATTTATTTGTCATTCGTCCAATCAGTATTGTATAACATGAGGCAGTTGCATGATTTGCGTGAGCCAATCAGAATCAAGCAATGTCTAAACGGCTGAGAGCCGCATATACAAAAATACTGTGGTGGAAATTAAAATGGATTATTATAGTTTATAACTGGATAATGTAAGTAATTTTTTTGTCTGAAGCAAGAATAAGAGTAATATTAATGAAATATTGCTATATTTAGGCCTGTCATGTTGTAAATTTGCAGATAACTTAGATAATTGTCCCGACTGAAAATCGGTCGGAACATGCGACAGGAAAACTGCGTTCGGCAATATGACGTCGTAATTGCCATAAAATAAAAAAATGATAAATAAGCATTTACGACGTCATATTTATAGGACTACTCAGGTTGGGGAAAGGTATCAAAAGTAGCTATAATTGCTACTTTCGGCTATAATAGCTACAAGTAGCAATATCAGAATGAATGAAAAGTACAAACATGTGAAATTTCTCGATTTTGGTTCGAAACCGCAACCTATCCGAACTTGTGCAACTTGCTACATACTAGTGCTTCACTTTGTTAACAACAACACTGACATCAAATGTTGAAAACAATGCGGTAATTACCTAGAGAAATTGTAAACAAACCTTTAAAACACTTTTTACCATGTAATATGTAATGAAAAATGCCTTAATCTGACCACAACGTTTGTACAATTCATCGACTTATCGGTTCGCACGATCTCGGACTTTGATCGCATTATTAAAAAGCATTTTAAACAAAATTTTATTGTTTCTTCATTAATTATGTAGACTGTGGTACAGTGTGTCCTCAAAATTATTGTTGTATAAGTGAATTCTGTTGATGAACATCTTTAATAAGGTTCATAATTTGGTTGACACATTTGTTGTCAAGAGTGAAGCTAGTTTCGGAGACTAAAGTCTTTATTCATTGTTATTTATATTATGGATTTGGGGAAAGGTTGAGTGTTGTTGTTATAACTCTACACATTGTTTTGTTGCCGTATGTAACCCTCAAATTTCTGGCTACAACCTGATTATTATGGAAGAAAATAATTTTATCGGAATGTTGTTCATTTTTATTTTTATTTTCATAAAATGACGCAAAATTCCCCTTCCTGCGCTTATGGGTACCTGTCCCGGAAAGTAGTCTAGTGCCCTGCTATTTATATTATGTGAACAGCTGTTTCATTGTGTACACGTGACACCAAATGATTATCATGCTATTTCCTGCGTAACAAGTACAACAAAATCAGAAACAAATTTTATATTATATTTATTAAAAGTTACATTTGATTTCACGCAGAGCATAAATATAGATGACAAGATATTACATATCACTGGTTAAACTATATGCATGCATGTTTTTTTATATAATTACCGCATTGTTTTCAACACTGCATGTCAATGTTATTGTCTTCAAATTTTTATTTTCATAAAATGACGCAAAATTCCCCTTCCTGCGCTTATGGGTACCTGTCCCGGAAAGTAGTCTAGTGCCCTGCTATTTATATTATGTGAACAGCTGTTTCATAGTGTACACGTGACACCAAATGATTATCATGCTATTTCCTGCGTAACAAGTACAACAAAATCAGAAACAAATTTTATATTATATTTATTAAAAGTTACATTTGATTTCACGCAGAGCATAAATATAGATGACAAGATATTACATATCACTGGTTAAACTATATGCATGCATGTTTTTTTATATAATTACCGCATTGTTTTCAACACTGCATGTCAATGTTATTGTCTTCAAAGTGAAGCACTGGTACGTAGCAAGTTGCACAAGTTCAGATAGGTTGCGGTTTCGAACCAAAATCGAGAAATTTCACATGTTTGTACTTTTCATTCATTCAGATACTGCTACTTGTAGCTATTATAGCCGAAAGTAGCAATTATAGCTACTTTTGATACCTTTCCCCAACCTGCTACTGATTAGACATGAATTGCTTTGATAAACCTAAACGACTTAATCATGTGCAAAAAACTGCAACTGAACTACTATTCTTCACTCTCACAGAGAATTACACGGATGCAAAATTCTTTAATTCACCGAGTGTCCCGTCCCTGTAAGCAATTCTGTTTAAAATATATGCCATATCCGAACATCCATGCACTTACGGTAATCCTGTAGTGTGAAATCGTTCCGATCACGAGACAAAAATTTATCTGAAATCATCTCTTATAGAAGAATACAGCACTGTGATTTCAAAAATAATGTTAAATAAACTTTGATTGACAAGAGGCTACATTCTTTGTAAAAATTGTTAGGAAAATATTTTTCCGGAAGTACAACTTGATTTTTTTTCAATTACAAATTTTCTTTTTACCGAACACTCACTTGTCTCTTACTCAGTCATTATGTATGAATAAACCTCAAGAATAGTTAACTGAAGCTCGCTAAGGATTATCAGGCGACTATAACCTCCAGTGTACTCAACAACAGCCAAAGGACTTACCGAACTCGAGTTGCCTAACCAAGAAACTTTCTTTTTGTATTCCTTATTTGCTTTCAATGTAGCATATTATTATATACTGCAAAGAAATGCTTGAATTCGTTTGGATAATTTGCCGTTGTTATGGTTCGGCCGTAGATACGAACGCACGTGCCTTAATTTCCCTCTCTGGCCTCCCACCTTTTGTTGTCGTCTGCCATTTTGTTTTGAATTCCCGTAAAAATGCATAATTTGAAGCCGATCTTGTAAATTATAAAGCGGTATGCTTAGGGATTATTAAAATTGTTACAGAAAATATTTGTGTTATGTTTTTAACGTTGAAAACGATCAGATTATTCTCAAGTTTTGTAAATAAATATTAAATCGATAGCCCATTCAATTTCTATAGAAGTGACGTCATGCAGGTAAATTATTGACGTCAGACATGTAATTATTGAGGTTCTCGTGCATGCCAAAATCGGCATTTACAAGTCTGTCAGCTTAGACAGCAACAGCGGAAGTTGTAGTTACAGTAGAGGAACTGCAAATACGACTACTGCCGTTACTGAAAGTATTATCATCATTTATCACATCATCACAAGCAACATTTAGTAATTGGTTCATCATGAGTAACATCAGAATTACAAACATCTATTCCAACATCCACAATACATGTATCATCATCATCATCGTCATCATCATCATCATCATCATCATCATCATCATAACATCCACCTCTACCGTCAACAACTTTATCACTTTAGTCAAGATCTGTCACAAAATTGCTGTCATCGGCGTCATATGAGACAGCGCAATCACAAGCACTTGTAACATCTATACAGTCATTTTTGTCGCTAGTTTTGGGAGAGTCAATGTTGATATTTATGATCTTAGCACCATTTGGGATTGATGAAATATCGACAGGTTGGCATTCATACATTTTGTTTGGTACTGTCTCGACACTCTGTTTGGTTGAGGAAATACCATTTTGGGGCACAGTTGTAAAGGGCAACATTTTTAATATAAGTGGCACAAAATGATTTGGGGTAAATTCTGTTACAGGTGTTGGTCTTGCCATCATTGTCCACGTGATACAAAGTTTAGGCTGTCCGTCAGTTACACCACGGCCTACAACACGGCGGGTGAAGGGCTCAGATGAGTTTCGGAATGTAACTGTGGAGGGTAGTAGGACTTAATCGATTGTCCCACGCAAGCACTTAATGCGTACATATGCGTGAGTTCCGAAAAGGAATTAAGAATCACGACATCTTGAACGAGCTGGCTGTACTCACTTGATACTATTCTAGTATACTATTCACTATATATACTTTTGATACTATTCACTCAAAAAGCTATTCCTTTTGAATCGGTGCAGTAAAACCGTTCGTTCAGGATAAGTTCTAAAGCGGTCTGTAACCTCAGTAGCTCATGATATTTCTCCGACCCCGATAAAGCCTTTGACACAGCAATGTACAAACAGTTGCCATCACCAACATATTTCATGGCACATATTGTGAAAGCTGTTATGTCATTGCCTTGACGGTTTATCCAAGTAAGGGGTCGAGACCCAATATGAAAAACGCTTTGATAGATTACTACAGTTTAATCTACGTGATACAAGTGCTACGAGAGTATTTAATACAATGAATCTAAATATTAATGTGGCCACCTGAATGTCTCCGTCATCTTTATGTAGCTTGGATGCTGTTCTGTAGAATGAAAACCTTTGCTTCCACTCATCCCATTTGCTCGGGTTTGTAAAATCAAAATTTTCTGGAGGTGATAATTTAGCCATTTTCTTCATACAGTTTTATTTAATTCCAACGATTTTTATTTCACACTAGTACGGTCCAGTAACAATTTCAAGACAAATAATCCATGTTTACAATTGAATGTAAGCCCATTACATTTGCAATGTAGTTCAAGTCCGACAATTGTCAGTTTTCAATTTAATGAAATTACAACGCTTCTAAATTACAATTAAATGTAGGTCCACATTTACAATTTAATGTAAGTTCACATTTACAATTTAATGCAAGTCCATAAGTTCACTTCTGACACCATGTTATGTCATTGCCTTGACGGTTTATCCAAGTAAGGGTTCGAGACCCAATATGAAAAACGCTTTGATAGATTACTACAGTTTAATCTACATGATACAAGTGCTACGAGAGTATTTAATACAATGAATCTAAAACAATGAGACATGCTTATTATATAGCGCAGTGACAGCAACTCTTGTACTAAGAGTGTTCCTGAAGCTGCATTGTGTCCCTTGGTATGATACACAACAATAGCATGATGGGATGATAATTATATTGACAGAATGTCTTTGGAAACTATATCAACGTCGGACGGCTCTACTTGGATACAGCTCACCCTTGGAACCGTTGGCCGGTATGTTTCTAAGAGTTTCAGTTCAGTTTTGGCTACTGTATTCAGAACATTTGCCATTTTACTCATCAGAGCTATTTGCAGTCTGTAAGTTAAAGTTATCATCGTCTTAATTTAGGTCGAATAATTAAAGATGTTTAATCATAGGTTCGTGTTGATTAATGAGCATTTACAAATTAAACTAGTCTAGCGCCGGGGTCTGATTCACTTTACAAATGCTTATTAATGAATACTAACCGACTTAGTGGTTGAAATTGTAACTAACAATATAAAATCAATTTAGTTACTGAGTAAATAATTCAGTGTTAAGTACTTCATTTCTGCAAAGGTGTGACAATGCATATCATATAAGTGTTGAAAATGATTCATATTGACGTTTGATGTCATTAACATCATTTTACATTAATGTACAGTTATTATCAATCTATGTTGTTTTTCTTAATGTCACTCTTTAAATGTAATCGAAGTAAAAAAATACAATAATTTGTGAAATTGATAATATTCCATAGGCATTTAACTAAAACGTAATTTATTAATAACCTTCTAAAATTACAAATAACAATAAACATTAATAAACTTCTTATTCTGATATTTTCATAAAAGATAATACTAAATATTTATTTTCCCAGGTATACATGGATATACAACAAGGGTATATAACATAATCGTCCAATATACAACAAACGACATTGATTAAATTATCTAGTGCACCACAGTAGTAATTAGATTAACGAGCTGCAGGGGGCAATCGTGGTAGCGCACCCAATAAACAGGAAATCCAAAGATTTTAATTGACATGGAACCGTTGGTAAATCCGCAACATTTTATCAGTTCATAATTTGAACGGGCGATGATATATTCATTTCAATAATATTACACAGATACATCTTTCCGTACCCGGGTGAATATCTGATCATATGTATACAATCTGTGGAACATTCAAGGAATATTTTTTTAATGAATTATATTCAATTATAAAATAATCTGATTAAATTATTGATTATAATAGTTTTCCTTTCTGTAACATTTAAATTTCGAAATATGATCCACAAATTGCATACATTCAAAAAGAAGTATTACCTTGATAACGCTGCCTTGGCATTGTAATCCTGTCCTGTGAAAACACAACACTTGCACATAATTTAATAGATTTCCAAGATTTAATTTCATTTTTGTTTAAATTTGTGCAATTCCCATGCACCCAATTTCGACAATTACTGCACTGAATTGCATTTTGGTTGCACTTTTTTGTGGAAATCACACACAGTGACTCCTCCATCACTCAGATTTTGGAGAGATGATCTCGAACTCGGATGAAAAACTTTGTATAGAGACTTGGACTTTAAACATTAAAAAAGTGATAATTTTAATCGACACCTTACTGCACCTTACCTGTGATCCGCCGACTCATCAAAGTATATCAAGAATAACTCATGTCTTTAATCATCAAAATTACCAGAATAAGTGCAATAATGTTTTCACAATAACAGAAAACATTCAAATTTCAATTAATTACATGCATCAGCCAGATTCAAAAAAATTGACTCAATTTTGAGAAAAACATGTCGCCAGCCTTTGGACGACCAAATCTTAAAGGTTAAAACTCTAAAATTAAATATTGCTATTTTGGTGAGAGATCTGATGTTCGCTTAGAACAAACATCACTGAGATAGCCATTTATGTTACTTCCTTTAAGTTTTATAGCATGCTAAATGTCTACTAACATCGCTTTTTTGCATGTCGCCAGGCAAAACATCAATTTTTGCAGTAAAATTTTTGAAATATGATGAATGGCAATTAAGAAATTTGCTGTTTTTAATGTTTAAGGCACGTGAAAATATGATATTAGAAAGTTCTGTTGCAATTGGATGCCATTTCTAACAATGACACTGGTTTTAAGGGGTGTCGCCAAAAAACTACTTCCCTACCGTAACCATTTTTAAACCTCACTGCTGATGGTATTAATTAAGATAAAAACAGTTATAAAGGCATAAATATTTTATAGAATTATCAAATTTTATGTATTTAAAATTAAAACACCTTCGACTTTTTTATATTTTTGTTGGTCGTAGCCTTAACACGAAATTCTTGATGTCCGATAATAAAATTTTCCTCCGTAACTGTGTATTTCACTTCTTTTAATCTATGTTAATTCCATGGATCGAACAGTTTACATCAATTACATGATTATCAATTGATTAATACATACCATCACTAAAAAAGTATTATTTATTGCAAATATTAGTCAAAAAATGTTAAAAAAATTTCCCCCGTAATTTTTTCTTCCGTAACCAAAAGTATCATGATTGCTTCTAGTGCTAATTAAATTGTTGTTATCAACTGACTGCCTCGTTATTATCACAGAAGCCGTCAAGTAATATGGTCAGAAGTGGTAAGATAATTAAAATTTACCATTGTAATTTTGGGAGGAAAGTTACGGAGGAAGCTAGAAAAGTAACGGAGGAAAATTATGCACGATTATCAATTTATCCTCGTATAACTTGTGTCTAAATGTAAGCTGCACACATGAGTTTTTATTTAAAAAAATGTTCCTCCCTTGCAACTAATACCTAAGTACTCCAAATTGTTTGTCAAAATTCAAACAAATACTAATATTGTACTGCATAAAATATATATGCAGGTTACTTTTTATTTTAACTGGTGCATGGTTTTGCTTGAGCTTGACCTCTATTGCTTAAACATTAAAATTGCATTTTAAATGAAAGTTATACAAACATAAGTGAAAATATTTAGTTCACAACATTTAAGAAACCTTGAAATCAGTTGAATTACAATGCAGTACCAGGCACGATGAAAATACCCGTGTTGTTGTTAGCACAGAGAATGTTGTACAGTGGTCTGCATTCTTTTTTTATGAACATAGTTCACTTGAAATGTTTGATGTGGCGTTTGTTTGACACCTCCTGAATACATTTTCCTCCGTAACTTTTCCTCCGTAACTGTTGGATAACTTTTTTTGTTTGTTTAGCATTGTAAATTCAGAAAAGTTTTATTGAATTTGAATTTTTAGTTTGTTTATTAATACATATACGTATAATTAAAGGAATGTTAGTACGTTACTGGTCTCTGTTTAATTGGTAATGTATCTCTGTATTTGTTATAAAGTTATTTTCTGTAAATCTTGACATACATGTACTCATGATAGTTGATAAAATAGCAGTCGTGTTTGTTTATATTCGTTAAACATTGTGTGTTTAATCCATTATACTATGTTTCCTGTCAACAATAACATGTTTAGAAGGTGTATACTGTAATTAGTACAGTTTTTATTATAAACCATGTGTGATAGGCACCTGCAGTTTTCCTCCGTAACTGAACATTTGACACAAAGAAGCAATTGTTATGTTTTGAGCTTATCGTTTAAATGGTGTGATCCATACTTTTTTTCCGAAGTCTATACATTATTGCCTAAATAAAAACGTATTTCCTTCTCACAAATGCAGATGTCCATTTTCTGGTTTTTACTTGATCAAAATTGAGTCAATTATTTGAATCTGGCTGGCATGCGCTTTTAACCTGTTGGGGCAAGTGTGAGGTTGATGGACGCTAGAACCTGGTTTAAACCCCCAGTGGCAATTTGATTTGCCACTGACCGTTCCAAGGCGGTAACCCCTCGGGTTCTCGGGTTGTAGCTTTTTTGAAAAAATTATCGATGTTATTGATCCGGAAAATAACGGTGATATTAATTGCGATTTACCGTACAGATTTTCAATGGATAATGTAACAAGCTTCTCGACATTTTACGTTCGTGTGATCTTAAAATTGTTAACGGGCGCATTGGGGATGACGCAGGAGTAGGAGGTTATACATATATGTCATCTAACGGTAATAGCTTAGTTGATTACGCCCTCTGCTCTTACGAATTATTTCCATACATAAGTGAAAAATAATAAAAGTTAACGCAAAACAGAATGTAAAGGGGAAATATAAAACTGATTGGTATGATTACGATTGCGAAGTTGCGCGAAGGGATTTTAATTCGGCAAGTAAACGATATAGATTATATAGATCAGGTAGTAATTTTGAATCTTTGATAGAAAAAAGAAGAGCTTATAAATTTGCTAAGCGTAGAGCGAAAGCGCGTTTTAATCTCAAACAAAAGAATAGATTACACGAATTAGCTAATCACAAACCTCGATCATTTTGGAAAGAAATAAAAAAGTTTAAAAAGAAAAATGTAAACAAAAGTAACATAAGTAAAGAAGAATTTTTCAACCATTTTAAAGATTTATTTTCAAACGATGATATTTTTGTTAATGACGATGTAGAAAGAGATGTAACTTTGAGAAATTTTAAAACTAGATAAAGATTTCGATATTATGGAGGTACAAAAAGCTATTTTTTCACTGAAGAAAGGTAAAAGCTGTGGCTTGGATTTATTAAATGCTGAAATTTTTATTGGATGCGCTGATATACTCTCACCGATTTTGTGCAAACTTTTCAATTATATGTATGCTCATGCTATTTATCCGGTTAATTGGACTAAAGGCATGATTGTGCCTATACCTAAGAAAGGAAATTTAGACGAAATAAATAATTACAGGGGAATAACTCTTTCAAGTATATTTTCAAAAATATTCTCAATCATTTTAGATAATCGATTAAAGTTATGGGCTGAAAGTAACAATTTATTAAATGATTTTCAATTTGGGTTTCGTAAAAATAGAAGTACTACTGATTGTATATTTGCATTAACTGCCATAATCGACAAAGTTTTAAATTATGAAAAGAAGAAGCTTTACTGTGCATTTGTTGATTTTAAAGAAGCATTTGATTTAGTATACAGAAGTGGAATATGGTTTAAATTAATGCATTGCGGGGCTTCAACTAAAATTATTAAAATGTTGAAAGTGATATATGAAAATGTTAAAACTTGTGTCAAAATAAACCATCAAGAAAATACTGATTTTTTCGACAGTTTCACAGGTGTAAAACAGGGCGAACCGTTATCGCCTCTTTTGTTTCTGTTTTTTATAAATGATATGTATGATTTTATTATTGATGGTATTACAGATGTGTTCACAATTGATGATATAAGATTATTACTTCTCTTGTTTGCAGATGATACTGTACTTTTTTCGTACACAAAAGAAGGCTTACAAATACAGTTGAATAAATTACATAGTTAACATGGGGAATTACTGTTAATACCGAAAAAACTGTGATAATGCTCTTTAAGAAAGGTAATAGACCAGAAGAGTTTGATTTATTTTATGATAATGTAAAACTTAATGTTGTAAAAGAATTTACTTACCTTGGTGTCACTTTATCTTCAAATGGTTTATTCAATAAAGCCCAAAAAAGATTGTCCGACCAAGGACTTAATGCTCTATTTGCATTAAATTCACTTTTTGATTCAGTAGAACTTGAAATATCTGACAAGCTAAAATTATTTGATTCTATGATATTACCTATTTTATGTTACGGTTCTGAAATATGGGGTTTCAATAAATCTCTTGACATCGAAAAAGTCCATTTAAAATTTCTGAAGCAAATTCTATCAGTCCGTCCACAAACTACGAATGCATGTGTATACGGTGAACTAGGTCGCTTTCCTTTATTCGTTGTAAGACAAATTCGAATGATAAAATATTGGTATAAAATATGTAAAACACCAGATACACTATTATTTAGATTGTATAACATGAAAAATGATCAAGGAAGATTTATTAATAGCTGGACGTTAAATGTCCATAGATTGCTAGATAAAATTGGTTTTAGTTATCTTGTAGACAAGAATACACTGAGTTTGTATGATATTAACTGTGTTGTGCAAAGAATTTATGATATTTGTCTCCAAAACTGGTTTTCTGAGATAGACAATAGCAACAAATTGACATCATATAGACAATATAAAAAATCATTTGAGTTCGAAAAATATATCTCATGTGTTACTAACTCGAAACATCGTATCGCTTTGACTAGATTTAGATGCTCTGCTCATAGACTTTTAATCGAAGAGGGACGATATAGAAATATTCCTAGAAATCATAGAATTTGTATAAATTGCAATATGAATTTAATTGAAAACGAATATCACTTTTTGCTAGTATGTCCAAAATATAGAGAACTAAGGAATAAAATTTTACCTCGTTATTATTGCTCGTGGCCGAACATTAATAAGTTTATTACATTATTAAGTTCTAACAATACTTCTTGCCTAAAGAAACTTGCAAACTATATATATTTAGCAAATAAAAAACGTGAAGAAGCAACTTAAGATTTTAACACTGTAAGTAATATACGTAGTTAATTAGGAATACTTAATTTAACCCATATCTGTCAACCAAAAATGTTGTAATTTCTATATAATTTTTTTTTCTAACTGAACACATATTATAATTTGTAGAAATTCCCATTTACGAATATCTTACATAAATACAATGGTAAGGTTCGCTAATATTTACCTTACGTAATATATACGAAATATTTTAGTTTCGTAAAACTCTCCTATCAGCGATCTTTACACAGACCAATGAGTCGGTCTTTAAATTTCGCTTTCGAAAAGGCAGTCCGAAGTTGGGTCCGGTGACATAAAACATACGTAACTTTCTTATAACACGGAAATCCCTTGCCTATTTACATTATAGTCAAGGGAATCTTTATATAACGTATGTAGACCTACCGTGCATACTTAAAGTGTAATTATGTAAATCATAGCGTATATTTACTTCTATATTAAAAAATCACGATATGGTGGGAAAGCAAAAACGATATATTCATGCGTTTCCGATACCATTGTATATATGTCATACAAAACTATTTTATTTAATTTTGGTACATTTATACTGAGTCGTGAAATATTCGCTTTAACACTTAATGCGAGGGAGATAAACCTTAAAATCTATTCAGATACCATTGTATACATGTCATGGAATACTATTATTTAATTTTTATACATTTATACATTTGTACTGTTTTGCAATCTTCTCTGTTAATTGTTAGGAACTATTTCTATTAAATTAAATCTATTAACCCGTGTTAAGCTTTGCTTAATTTGATGTCGAATAAAATACATGTTATGTAATATTTATGTTTTGTCAGTATGTATGTTAGTTGTTTTATACAAAAATGTTTGTTATTCGTACTTTTCTCTTATTATTTGTAGGGCGACAAACCTTTGTGTTTATGCTAAATAAACTTTTGAACTTGAACTTGTTATGAACGTTTTTATGGGTAGAAACCTTAGTTTTTGAAGTGAAATTGTTGAGTGATTTTGACGGGGTAGAAGAACTTTTTGAACATCCCTTTCAATAACGGAAGTTATGTTTGATTGCTCTCCCTTTGCATGTAAATATTGTATTGAAAGGTTCTTGTTAACCTTTAACAATTTCATTGTGATCAAAGATTTCTAAACACTAATGTGGATTGCATAAAACACCTTTTTACTGTGTATCATTTAATTGCAACATCTATTTATGTCAGAAGTTCTCATGTCTATGTTTTGTGATATCTAGTCTAATTAAACGTTTTTACTACATTGCTTAACTTATTTGGACAATATCCACTTCCCTCTAGCCAGGGATCTTCCATCCATGCTGATATTCTTCAAGATATCATAATCACATCATTGCCAGTCATATGTGATATTTAATAAATTTTACCACTTTTATAACTACTTATACTTGATCTCTATTTCATATCATAGGTCAAACAACTATTCACTTCATATCTACAATCAAATGGATCAAACCACAACTTGGCTCAGGGACATTACATCATTAGCATGAATGTCGTCCACATATAACACGTGTGTGTTATACTTTTCTTGTTTACTTTATATTGTACTCATCGTAAGATACGAAGATTATTTAATTCGACAAAGACTGTTTCTGTTTCTACATTGTTAATATATTTTAGTTTTCATTTGTTGACACGTTATTAACGTCTCTCTGAAGTCGCATTCGGTATTTTAGTTAAATTTGGTAGTTTTCAGCCGCATTCGGTATTTGTCATTTGTTGTTGTTGTACGTGCTTAAACTAAAAAAAAATTATAATTTCGTTATTTATATGTTATTTTATATTTCTTGTCTGTTAACATATTTCATTTTTTTTCATATCTTGACACGTTATTAACGTCTTACTGAAGTCGCATTCGGTATTTTCAATCACATTTTTTGTTTTTCTGTTGCATTAGGTATTTGTCCGTTGATGTTGCCCGTATTTAAACTAAAAAAGAATTATTATCACGCAATCAATATATTATATTATATTTCTTGACAAAAAAATAACATCTATCCTAATTCACATTCGGTATTGTAGTTAAATTTGGTAGTTTTCAGTCGCATTCGGTATTTGTAATTTTTGTTGCTGTCCGTGTTTAATCTGAAAAAGTATTATAATAAAAGTATTATAATTTCGTTATGAACATGTTATTTTATATTTCTTGAAACACAATTAATGTCTTACTGAAGTCGCATTCGGTATTTTTTAGTCACATTCGGTATTTTTTGGTCGCGTTCGGTATTTTTCGGTCGCATTCGGTATTTTTTTTTTGTATTTTTCGGTCGCATTCGGTAATTCTATGCACCGACGTGCACCTGATAAACTTAAGCGGTCAACTCTTTTTGGCAAGATTCTGTATACTGCAGTTGTCTGGTTAAAATAAACAACCTTTTAATTTGTGTCACTTCATCCATACCTAGAGGCTATATAATTTCTTGCATCAATACGGATTAAAAACATCCCAATAAACAGTTTTAATAAACAGTTCCTCTAGCAAGATCAGCGAGGCCAATATTATCGTTTTCAGATATTTTGAGAGTCGAAAAATTTGGTGAAACTTGTCAAATTTCTCGGCATTGCGCTTTTATCTAATGTGTAATAAATAGCGCGACCCAGCAGTCTGTGCCTCATTCTAAAATTCGAGATTAAATGGTAGTGATAAAAACACGTATAACAACGGTATTGGGAAACAAATCTATTTATAACAGCACAGATTTAATGTGTGGGAAGACACTTAACAGCTGCCACACGGAACAACATGTACATTTCTGTGGAAAAAAGTGAAATGTGCATATCAGGAATTGCCACATTCAGAAGATACAGCCTCCTCACACTGCCAAGAAGAAGAGAAAGAGAGGGCTTGGTTTATAAAATGATTAATTTCAAAACAGACACCAAAACTATTAAACAGAAATGAGATCTCGAAGAGTAACCGCGTTGGAAAGGTTAGTGGCAAAAGAAATTGCCACTGGGGGTTTAAACCAGGTTCTAGGGTTCTAGGGTGTAAACATCACACTTTTCCCAACTGGTTCTCATATGATCAAATAAGTACAAGTTGTCTTGGCGAAAAAACTCCAACCCACCAAACAACTCGACAACGGTGCATGCAAAAGCAACAAACCTACAAAAACTAAAAGATTAATAGCATTGTCAAGCAAAAGGGTCGGCGGTAGTAAACGATCTTACCGAGTGCAGAGCCCATAGAGTCAAATCAGTAATAACACGATGACATGGAAAAAAAAAGAAACGGTGACACATTGTCACATGAGAATTTACTAGGCCAAAACAGATTTTTACCAGTGGTTTCAAAAACTTTTTTGCGATACCTAATTATATGTTCTTTAATGGCTGTAAGACAAGATGTTAAGAGTACAGATAATGTGGTAGTTGTGCAAGATCTGGAGTTGGGGATATTTTGCTGTATAATGAGTTTCTATTTAAGAAATTGAAAAATTGGAGATTGTTGAAAAGTTGTAAACAAGCCCTCAGTTACTTATGTTTATTAGAGGCAGGTATTTTTTTCTGGTTAAATACAAAGCAATTGGGATTACAAATTCAATGTCAGTAATAGTGTCCAGTCTCATTTATTACCATACAGTTTCTACGGAAAATGCGGATCTTGTTAATCTGAATGAATCCAATTTTATACGTTTTACTTGTGCAATTTGGAATTGGTGTCGTGGGCAGTAAAATGCATTTTTAACCAGCGAAGCTGGTTTTACTAATCACAATTCTGAAACCTGTATCAAACCAAAACGAGGCACTGGCCACCGGCGATTTACGCATTTCAGAGTAATCAGAGTAAGCGAAGTAGTCCAAGTTTCCTGTTACGTGTTAAAGTTGGCTCTTGCCACGTTAATATCGCTAGAAGAATACTTGACTGCTTCACTGTGCTGTCCCTAATTCAGAACACAATCGACAACAGTAAACCAATTTTATCTGGGGGTTGTAGCCGCCAGGGATTCTTTAGCGAGCCACAGATATGTTACCTTTAGGTAGAGATATAAACGATATTCCCGATGTTAGGATATTACAATAGCCAAATATTAAATCTGAAATATTTAATAAATCTTTTCTGCTAATTCGAAGCTCAAAATAACAGTGAAAACATTTTCTTTATTTTTTCATTTTAAAGCCATTTCAATATTGGACGTTTGTTCCGCGTCTAAGCTGTTTGTTTCACGAAATATTTTTTAATTTTTTTTTATCATTAACAATAATGATAAATTTCCATCTTAGCATATTTTTCTTCTTTTTATTTCCTATGCTTTTTGTTGACTGTTTACTGTTTTATTTAACTGCATACGCTTGTGTAGTTCAATTGGTTGGCTTATTTCACACACCTTACAAACAAACTAAGCTTATTACTAACATCTAAAAAGAGTTGAAATTGACTGAAAAATAAATTAGTGACAATGGTCAATTGTCCGCTTTATGAAATCAATGCGCAAATGCTTTCACTTGAAATTTTAAGGGATTGCCACACTCCTCCCAACTTTATTCATCGATAAAAAGAAAATTATCAAAATCTCAATAATGGCAAAATGCCGTTCAATAAAACTTTGCACAATTGAATGTTACTACTGAATCTTTATTTTGCATACAGTAGGACTCGTTAGAAAAGTAAAGAAAAAAAGCTTGACCTAAAAATTCCTTAAAATTCTATTTACATAAATTCACAATAACTAAGCGATACAAAACATAATTTTAAATTCCCACGTGAGCGCAATGATACTGACAAGAAAATGTTGTATACTTTGTAAAAAAATTTCAACTACTAAAAGAGAAATCAGTGATTGTCATCGGTTTACGCGACCAGGAAGCGACCAGAACAATGAAGGTCAAACACACTTTTACTAATATCTCCTAAAGTTTACATATGTAAGTCACGAGGACACAATAAATTGTTGTCAGTATCATATTACTCATGTGGGCATTTAAAATGATGTTTTGTGTTGTTTAGTTTTTGTGAATTTATGTAAATAGAAATTTAGGGAATTTTCAGATCTCGCTATTTTCCTTGACTTTTCTAACGTGTCTTACCACCTGCAAAATAAAGATACATTAATAACATACATTTGTGCAAAGTTTTGTTTAACGGCATTTTGCCGTTATTGAGATTTTGATAATTTTCTTTTTATCGATGAACAAAGTTGGGAGGAGTGTGGCAATCCCTTAAAGAGATATTGCTAACATTTGTTTATTATTTGATGGTAGGCGTTCATGAGCATTGTAAATCATTGAACATGAAGCAATCATAATTGCTGAATATGTTTATATATTGGATTTCCACATATACGCGTGAACAGTAAACAGTAAACTATTGACATATGTAAAATTTACATATTAAAACTAGTATACCGTATATTACTCGTATAGAAATAAGGACATGTAAGATTTACAGATCTATTTATTCGAAACATGCTACGAGCAAGCGCGGTACGTGTCCGGCTATCACGTACGTGGTCCAAAAAACAGTGAAATATGCATATCAGGAATCGCCACATTAAAAAAAAACAGCCTACCCACACAGTCAAGAAGAAGAGAGGGAGAGAGCATGGTTAATAAAATGATCAGTTTCAAAAGAGACACCACTAACAATTAACAAAAATGAGAACCCGAGGGGTTACCGCCTTGGAACGGTCAGTGGCAAATCAAATTGCCACTGGGGGTTTAAACCAGGTTCTAGGGTGCACCAACCTCACACTTGCCCCAACAGGTTCTCATATCACAAAACAAATACAAGTTGTCTTGGTGAAACAACTCCAACCCACTTATTGGCTCAACAATGTTGCATGCAACAGCACACAAACATATAAAACATAAGAATCTAATAGCATTGAAAAGCCAAAGGGCGGGTACTCAATGATCTTACAGAGACCAGAGCTCCTGGAGTAAAATCAGCAAGAACACGATGACAGGGATAAAAGAAACAAATCGAGCTTCTAGGTTCTTTTAAGAAAAGATTTCCCCATAAACCTTCATAAACTCTTAAACCCCTGCCACCGTCGTGCAACCAAAGAGGTAAGCATAATGATCAACTGTAGAAGGGTTAATCACCAGGCATGCAGAGCGCTGTAAAATATCATGTTGGTAACCTTTCTTTTTAAATTTACAGATGGTTTTTACGAATAACCGGGAGAAATTAACATTGCCCTTTATCTTCTTAAGTTTATAAATTAAATCTCCATAAAAAAACTGGCTGTGAAATACCTTGTTGCAATAGTGATTTTAAACTGCACCTGTATTTATGAATTAGATCTGGGTATCGACGATAAAACTTGCAAAATGTTTTCCTTAATTTGCGATACCGATAACCTTGTTTTAAAAGTTTTTCTGTAATGCAAAGATTACGTTCATTGAAATCATTAATATCGTTGCAAGCTCTTGAAAAGCGAACAAGCTGTGAAATATAAACCCCGTAAGATGTTGCACGGGGAACATCAACGTCTAAAAACGGAAAATTTACTATATTAAAATTAAAATCATCTCTTTTATCATATATTTTAGTAGTGACATAACCATTTTCAATTGACAGATTTAGATCGAGAAAGTTTGCTTGCTTTTCTGAAGTGTTTGCTTTATTAAGTTGTAATTCTTTAGGGTAGATCTTATTAACCAGTAATGAAAAATGGTTATTATCTATATTTAATAAATCATCAATGTACCTTGAGGTGTTGTTAAAAGCTGTAATAATATCATCTTGATGTTCAGTAGAAAGAGATAACATAAAGTCTCTTTCATAACAGTATAAAAACAGATCAGCAACAAGCGGTGCACAATTAGTACCCATTGGGATGCCTATTACTTGTTTATAAATAGAGGTACCGAATCTAACATAAATATTATCAAGTAAGAAAGTTAGCGACTCTATTAGGTCTTGACAAGTCCATAAAGTATAATTATCATAAGAACCATCTGTAAAAATGCCCTATGTTCATTGCAAGCGATGAACGTTTTATTTTCTCTAGCAAACGTTTTTTTCAATGAGACTGGTTAGTTTGTCTCTTATTAAATTATGAGGGAGCGAGGTATATAAAGTTGAGAAATCATAAGTAGACAAACAGAACGCCTGAAAATTATTTGATTTAAGCTTTTTCAAAACGTCATTTGAATTTTTAATCGACCAAAATAAATTTTTGCCAGAAGTTTCAAAAACCTTATCGCAATACCTAATTACATGTTCTTTAATAGCTGTAAGACAATAAGTTAAGAGCACGGATAATTTAGTAGTACTGCAAGGACTAGAGTTAGCAATAAATCTTGCTTTGTACGGTGTTTTATGCATTTTAGGCAACCAATACATAGTAGGTACTTTGTCTTGTTTCGGCTCAATACTTATTCTAAATTTTGTAATTTGTAGAGTGTGTGCAGTAACAATATCACTCTCAGATGAAGAAGTCTTGAAGAAGTACATAAGCATTAGTGCTGTTCAGTTCTTCAGTTTGAATATTAATATAGTGTACCCGTCACACTATAATTACATTATTAGAAGCCTTATCAGCAGGTGTTAAAACAAATTTGTTATGAAAGTCCTGAATTCCTTTTTTCAAATGATGAAAGTCAAGGAACGGACTATGATTTGTTTCAGGAATTTACATTTTTTCCAAAGGTGAAGATGTTTACTAGGTTTACATTTTCGATTAAGCTAGAGATGACTACTATTTTTATTCGGAGTACATGAAATCAAAGGCGCAGTAACACATTGAATATGCAAATGTCAGTGACGTCACAATTTCCCGCGTTTAGAAGAAAGCCAGGAGGAATTGCAGGAACTGCTGATGCAGTTTTAATTAAACGGTACGTATTCGTCTCCGTTGTTTTCTATTCTGACCTAATGCCATAAAAGAATCACGAAAGTTTAGCTTCTATCAGAATAATTTCTTGTGTGGCATAAGCCGTATTGCGAATGCCTTCGTATTCCTGTTCCAATTGTCCCAAGAAAACAACATGGCGGCCATGGCTTCCTGTAAATTAAGGTTTGCCGATTTTCCTCGTTATCTCACAAAAAATTGCGTTAGTCCTGTAGTGGTCATTGGAGAAGTGTATTACATGTGCAAGTACTGATTAGTATTACAGTGTAAAACGAAGGGCTAGCCTAAGGAAATCACTGCTGGGGTAGAATATTAATTTCTTTTTGCCAGAATAGGTTGGGGTATACACTGAACATTGTCTTGTTTCTTGTGTTGTTAGTTTAAAGCAGGTAAAGGTCAAGTGAAATGAAGTCAAATCATAATGTATAATTGAAACAGTAGGAGATAATAAAGAAGCCATTTCTGATATCTATAGGTTTTGAGTGTGGTTTTCCATATATAATCCTTTTCCAGTAAATACCTATGCATATTTTGTGTTTTCCACGACATTCCCACCAAAAAAAGCCTTTATTTTGTAATATTTCACACTTGCCCCGTTACTGTATGGGATATTACTGTTATCCCATGGCAAACGGTAAGATCCAGATCTACACTGATACTATTGTGCCATCTTATCAGGATCTACACTGTTCGCTTTTGCATTTCTTGGGTAAATGTGCCGACTGATCTATGTTTTTATTGTATTTTAAGAAGCTAGTCGATTCTATTCATACACTTCTCCTACTCCTGAAGCCAAGGTTATAAAACTTCAGATCGAAATCCATGCTCAAAACTCAGTTTCATGCTCGAATCCTAGTAGTGAAATCACTGATTTACACTGCTTTATTTGAATTTCTCAAATGCATAACGATGTCATTCCAAAAAAAAATGAACAGTTTCTTTTTCTCGTAAAAAGAGAAACAAAACTGCGAGTTTTGAGCACGGATTTCAAATTCAAGTTTTATAACCTCGGCGCCTGTTGTTGAAATATGCTTCACAGACTTTACTTAACTGGGCATCGTTAACATTTATTTGTCCATTGTATTATGATAAGTTTGTAAGACTGTATAACTTTATTCCTAGTTTTTTGACATTATTGCATACATGTTAGTTGAATAAAAAAGATTTGTTCTTTCACAGTGTGTTAATTTGTTAACTCAACACTCTCACATCTATACCACAGGGAGTCGGCACCTAACCAACAAAACATCTCCATTTCTATGAATAACATAAATGACAAAAATTATTTTGAAGAACTGGTACCTGATATCCGAGTAACACATCCAATATGAAATATCAGTAACGTCACTGTGACCTACACATATTGCAATCTTCACAAAATAACAGTAAAAGTACCTGTGTATATATAGAGGACAAACCATGATGAAGCCTAAAATTAAAAACGACACATCTGTCTGCTGAAACTGATGTTATATGAACGGATTGTAAGCTAATGGACATTTATCCCGGCTCCTTTACAACCAAAACTCAATTATAATTTATTATGTTTACCAATGTCTTAAATCTGGCACCTCTTTCTAATAATATGGTACATGAAAAAAAACGTCGAGTCCGTTATTACATACAACTTAATACGGTGGAATTTTGTGGTATAGGCTATAGTAATTCATTTTCCTCTGAAATTGTCTTCAATTTTACATGTGTGTTATCTAGCATTAAATTCCAATGCTTTCGGCAATGTTATGACTCTCGTTTGTTTTATCTTAATATGTAGGATTCTCAATTCTATGATTTCCTTTACATGTAATTCACAATGAAGGAAACAATTACATATTTCTTATTTCAAATAACTGCATAATCTTTCCCATCGATGGGGTCTCACTTTTTATATCATTTTTCGTGTTCATTCTGTCTTTGGGATGTCAGTACACAGATTTCACTATTATAATTTCTTGCTTAAAACCCTTTACTCAATATATACGCCTTTCATCACATAGGTGACCAGTTCAGATCCCGATCAGCTGGCACAACAGTGCCATCTGATCTGGATCTAAAATTTGTGATTACAGGTCAGAAAAAAATTAATGATTCTAAAAGCGAACAGTTTAAATCCTAATCAGATGGCACAGATGTGCCAGCTGATCTGGATCTAAACTGTTCGCCCAAGCTATGAAGGTATATCTATGGAGTAAAGGGTTTACAGAAGCCTTTATCCAGATAATACATGGAAACCCCTTACTTCCACTATCATATAGACAAGATGAAGGTCTTTGCGAGTGAACTAAGTTCTTTTGCTTTTTCGTAAATGGATACATATATGAGAATCATGGCACTGGTTATTCTCAATAAGCAAAACCGCTTCGCTGGTTTTTTGTACTTTCTGTACTTTGATTGATACTGCTATTATGCTGAAATGCCTAATAATCGAGAAATTTACATCATAATAACTAGTTAGTATGATGCAGATTTCTCGATTATTTGGTATTGTATCTATTACTGCCATTGAAAAGGCCCAGTCAAACGAAGTCTGCAATATTTTCATATTGGTGACTAAAATAGTGAAATATGCATTTAAGAAATAACCCCATTCTGAAAACACAGCATCCCACACAGTCACATTGCACACAAAATGAGATCATGGGTTTATATTATGATCAGTTAAAAAGACACATGAGGACCTGAAGAATTACCGCATCGGAACGTTAAGTGGCAAAGCACTTTGTCACAAGGGTTTTAATCCATGATTTGGTGTGCACCAACCTGTTCATCTGAACACATATCAAGTTTTGTTCCTTTTATACTTGATCAATAAAAGTTAATATAAAATTTGCTAAATTCTGTCATAAAACGATTGCACACTTGTATCGCCAGAGGGTACTGAGTCAGACCAAAAACTCAAGTGTGTTAAAAAAATTAAGTAATGGCAAAGTTTTTTCTGTGCACAATCCAGGCACATGAAGGGGCATAACTCAGTAATTGTGAACTGGGCCTAATGATTTTGAGATCAATACGACCCTGTTTTAATAAGCAATATAATTTAATTTAAAAGTTTGATGAAGAAATATTAAGAATCAGTAAAAAAGTGAAATATGCATATCAGGAATGGCCACATCCCGTAGACACAAAGTTATAACATGGCTAAATCCAAGTACAAAAAGGGACCTAACTTAATGAATTCTGATCATGGCCATAAGGTATTGGCGTCATGACGACCCCGTTCTCACTAGCAATATCATTTGACGTTTGTTGAAGACATATTAAGAAATATTAAAATCATAGCCAATCATTCAGTTTCCGGACTGATGGGCGGACAATATGATCGATATGTAACACCTTTTCTTCGTAAGGGAGACACAAAAAGGCGATATAATAGAGACACATTTAAAAAAACAGCTCTGGCCTTGTTGTGAATTTTATTTTGCAATGTATCTTATGCATTAATTGTCGCAAGGATTATATGTTAACACCTTACGCCATTGAAATGGATTATATCCCATGTGTGACTTTTGTAGACCCAGATCAACTTGCATATCTTTTAAGTCTTGGAAGAATTAACACTGTTCACTTAAAGATTTATTAACTTATTTTTAACCAAGAAGTGAACAGTGTTGATCCAGATCAGACTGCAAAGGTGCGCAATCTGATCAGGATCTATGATGGTTGCCTTGTGATTATAAGCATATCTATGGAGTATAGGGCTAAAAGTGCCCGGTCACGTACCAGAACAAAATGTAAACGATAGATTCGTTATAAAATTTCTGCGAATAAGCTTTGTAAACCGAAACTAACTTTCATATTCTAATATCTAACTTCCGTCATACAACAGAAAAATTGACTTTAAGTGGATCACTGCACAGTGCGATGAGTAATGTTTATAATGTTAAGTTGATTTAACGTTAACTGTAAACCACAGAAGATATTAAATTGTTTCCTGGACAATATGCCTGTTCAAAGTTTTTTTTTATAATACATGACGGATTTGAGAAATTTTGCAAACGGCTAATTATACGTCCCAGTGTGAACGTATTAATGGTGGATTAGCAGAGCTATATACATCGCTATATGTAAATGGTAATCTTTTTTGTTTATTTACCAGATGATGTTATTAATGAAACAAGATGTCTTATCATTTACTGCATGCATAATATTATGGATTGTTTAACGATATGTATACTCATATATAAGCCATTTAAATCAACTTTTACTTTTAAATATCTATACGGCTCTTCTTTTGAATTGATCGATGGAATTTTTGCTGACATATACAAATGATATTGCCTCTAGCTGGGAGCGAACCCGCATCGTCATGGCGACAGTGTCTAGCCCTGCAATTCCGACGACGAAACCAATTGAGCTTACCGGGACAACCCCCCCCCCCAAAAAAAAAAGTTGATCGGATAGCCCTGATATACGTATAACCATTACTGCATGACATCGGTGACAGGTTATTTTACTGATAACAGTACTAACTATATGTACGGGGAGACTTTGTACGGCCGCCACACTGCACAAATAGCGCTACTGTGAATTTCAAATGAGTATAGCATTTTCTTAAAATATTCAAATGACGTTTTGAAGAAGCTTAAATCAAATAATTTTCAGGCGTTCTGTTTGTCTACTTATGATTTTTCTACTCTTTATACTTCTCTCCCTCATAATTTAATAAGAGCTAACCAGTCTCATTGAAAAAACTTTTGCTAGAGAAAATCAGACATTTATCGCTTGTAATGAACATAGGGCATTCTTTACAGATGGTTCTTAAGATAATTATACTTCATGGACCTGTCAAGACCTTATCCAGGCGCTCACATTTTTATTGGATAATATTTATTTGAGATTTGGTACCTCTATTTATTAACAAGTAATAGGCATTCCAATTGGTACTTATTGTGCACCCCATGTTGCTGATCTGTTTTTATACTGTTATGAAAGAGACTGTATGTTATCTCTTATTACCGAACATCAAGATGATATTATTACAGCTTTTAATAACACCTCGAGGTACCTTAATGATTTATTAAATTTAAATAATAACCATTTTCCATCACTGGTTAATAAGATTTATCCAAAAGAACTACATCTTAATAAAGCGAACATTTCAGAAAAGCAAGCAAACTTTCTTGATCTAAATCTTTCCATTGAAAATGGTTACATCACTACTAAAATATATGATAAAAGAGATGATTTTAATTTTAATATAGTAAATTTTCCGTTTTTAGACGGCGATGTTCCTCGTGCAACATCTTACGGGGTTTATATCTCACAGCTTGTTCGCTTTAAGCTTCGCTGATTTAAGCTTCTTCAAAACGTCATTTGAATTTGTTATAGACCAAAATAAATTTTTGCCAGTGGTTTCAAAAACTTTCTCGCAATACCTAATTACATGTTCTTTTATAGCCGTAAGACAAGATGTTAAGAGCACGGATAATTTTGTTGTTGTACAAGAATTAGAGTTTGCAATAAATCTTGCTTTGTACGGTGTTTTGTGCATTTTAGGCAACCAATACATAGTAGGTACTTTATCTTGTTTCGACTCAACACTGATTCTAAATTTTGTAATTTGTAGAGTGTGTGCATTTACAATAAGTCAGTGTATAAGCATTCGTG
This sequence comes from Corbicula japonica, assembly GCA_038501625.1. NCBI lineage: Eukaryota > Metazoa > Mollusca > Bivalvia > Venerida > Cyrenidae > Corbicula > Corbicula japonica. Next base: position 374,243 of record JAZAYU010000004.1, read on the forward strand.
CTATTGAGCTCTTCAGTTTGAACATTAATATAGTGTATACGTCACACTTTAATATAATTATTTGCAGCCTTATCAGCACGTGTTAAAACAAATCTGTTGTGAAAATCTTGAATACCCTTTTTCAAATGACGAAAGTTAAAACGAGGTCGAAGTGGTAATAAAGCTATGTTTCTTTTATAGAAGGATATACGAGTTATATAGAAGGATATACGAGATAAACAAATAATCGCAAGGGGCCGTTTTGACCATAACCATTTTCAGAGGGGATGTTTTGACCAAAATGAGGCCGTTTTGACTGAGGACCGTTCTGACTAAATATCAAACGTGAAAAAAGCGACATATACCGGATGAAAACGGTTTTTATCGTTTCCCTTATCATGTGATTATAAAAAATGGAGGATAGCGACGAACATTCGCCTTTACTTAAAAATACGAAGGTGAAAAATATTCGTGTGAATTCTCCTAATTCGGTAAATGATAAGTTGATTAACGATACATCTGCATAAAGTTATTTAAATTCCGAAATACCTGATGAAATGTCGGCGGGCATGTGCCTTCAGATGTTGTAGGAACGGAAAAAAATAAATCTTATTCTTCTTCCTTATACAGGAGAGGATCCAAGGCTGGGTTTTATGTGTTCCAGTTTTTGAAATTATTACTGATAAAAAGATTAATTACCATTATTGATTAGTTCTATAAATAAGACCTGACATAACTTATTTATCATTTTCTTGTTATATAAATAAATGTCAGTTCTTATCGTTTTACGGCAGTTCGCTATAGCAGACAGCGACAAAGAATTTTGTTGCTGATATAATGGTCATTTAAGCTAACAAAACTTGATATATCTCATAGAAAACATCTGATATTAATGCACTACTCCCTAATCTTTGAAACAGTTTAGTTTAAACATTTTTATTGCAATATATAATATTATATACATGCAGGTCGATATGAAGAAATAATCTGTTTACGCAAATGGGTCTTTGAAACACAACCAAAAATATGCACCACACTTACATGTCACAGCTTTCAATTGTAATCCAAAGTATCAAAGGTGTTCTGAGTGAAGTTGAAAGAGCAACATTAGAAAAAATGTTTATGAATGAGATATTTTAGGGCATGCTGTTTTGGTATAAATATCTTCATTTAACCTGAATTTTTTTTTGTCTTTTTTTTTTTAATAATACATTTGTTTTATGCAGGGTTGGCAAAATGCCGGCAAATATTAGTATTTTCCATGCCAGCGGTATTTACTGGCTAATACTAGCAATTACTTTCAAATACTGGTCGATTGAATTGACCAGTATGGAATTTATACAATATACCTATTATCAGCATTCATATATATAATTTCAAGTTTACCCATCAATTGCCATTATATTTATACTTAAGTTTAACACTTTATCCATAATAAATAAATATTTAAGTACTGAAAAGTGGTCATTTGAATTGACAACCCATGGAATTTATACAATGCAATGTATCTCTTACAGTCAGCATATGGACAACTTCAAAATGCAATTATTAACAATAATGTAGTCAGCATTTTAGAGGGTTAATTTTAATTATAAACAAGTAATGCACACAATAAATAAACATGAATACGATAACAAATAAGGTTAGATACATGTACAAAGAAGTCTCTGTCTGCCAGGCAATCTCTTCTTTCCCCTTAAAGTACAGATCTGTAACAGAACACCAGTTTGGCAGCTTACTTGAGTCACACCAATACACAACCATTTACTTGCACCTAGACAAATTTTATATGTTATTTACCGTATTTTCCCGCTTATAAGACAGTTTTTTTCCTTGAAAAATAGCCGTAAAAGTAGGGGACCCGTCTTATAAGCGCGATCTACAAGAAGATCTCGTTTTTTGGCCGGTACTTTTTAAAGTTTCTTATAAAAACATACGATTTTTAAAATCTGGCCATTATCTATCGGTAGTTTTATGGTTATTAATTTTCGACGAGCATTTGTAATATAAGTTTGACTATTTTTTTTCTTGGTTTAGTAATAAAAATTTTATAAATCTTTTTCATATTGAAGATATAATTTGGAAATTATTATGAACAGCACTGGATGTTGATATAAGCAATGTTTGTTGTAAGGACTATTATTTATTATGATATAATTGGCATAGTCCACTGTTCATGTTGGCCAGAGTAATAATGGTAATTGAATATTTTAGCCAGTTTGCATATTGTTATAATCTCAAATTTTCCCACTGCTTTTCAGTTTGAAGAAAATTGTCACAGCCGTTATAATTGCCTAAGGCTGTGTTGTTTGAATCTGTCACCAGGTATTGTAAATTGATTAACAGACATTGCTGTCAACACCTCTTGCAAACTCGAAAATTCAGATTATATGACACAAACTCTGCATGAATTGAAGTGACAGGATACAGTTTGTTTGCCCCGAGGCTTGATTGTTCTTGCTATTCGCCTTTGACAAAGTTTTATTGAATTTAACATCTGGACAATAGATTAATATTTGAGTTTCAAAAGCTTGCATATGGGCAAAGACTGAAATTAACAGTTAAATGCGCAGTGGTGATACACAATCATCAATAATCTTAGAGGTATCACGATAGAAAAAGATCTATAAAACTTTTTAGGATGTGTTCCAATGACCGAGCGTTAAAGATATCAAGTTTACCAAAAAACTGCCGATTTTTTACGAGATTAACACTTATTAGAATATGCATCAATGACGGAGCTTCGAATATATTGCACTTGCCGAAAACATTGCCGATTTTTCTCAGATTTTTTTGAGAAATTCACAGTAATTAGGATATGTTAATGACGGAGCTTCGAAAATATTAATTTTACCGAAAAATTTGCCGACTTTTAGCCGATATTTTTCAAAATTCACACTTATTAGGAAATGTTCCAATGACGGAACTTCAAAAATAATAAATTTTCCCGAAAAAATGCCGCTTTTTCGCCGATTTTTTTTGGGAAATTCACACTTATTAGGATGTTTTCCAATTACGGAGCCTCGAAAATCTTAAATTTACCGAAAAAATTGCCAATTTTTTGGGTCTAAATTCACTCTTACTAGGATATGTTCCAGTTACGTAGCTTCGAAAATGTTACATTTGCCGAAAATTTCGCCGATTTTTTTTGCGAAATTCAAAAATTTCGGGTCTGAACTCACTGAAATTTCACCCCGTCTTATAAACGGGTCTATACAAAAAACTCAGATTTTGGCGGCAAAGTAGGGGTCCCGTCTTATAAGCGGATCGCCTTATAAGCGGGAAAATACTGTATTACACTGTTGCCTTTGTTGCCCCTGGCTATTACAGCCCCTTGGATGAAACATGTTGTTTTAAAAGTCTATGTTAAGTGTCAATGGTCAGGTGCACAGGTGGATCAGTATTAATTTCTCACCCGGTGTATTGTTAGGTTTTAATTGAAAAAAGGACAGATATTTAAGTTTTATTGTGTCGCCTGCGATAGCAGGTAGACACATAGGGATGCTATTGTCCGGCGTCGTCGGTGCCGTCGTCCGGTAGTCCCCCAACTTTAATCTGAAACTTAATGTTGCCTATAACTTTGAAAGTACTTGTCCTATTCACTTCATACTTGGAATATATCATCAGCATGAACAATGCCATCTGTGACGACAAGAATGATAACTCCAGTTTCAATATTTTTTGAGTTATGCCCCTTTGAAATGCAACTTTAATCTGAAACTTAATGTTGCCTATAACTTTGAAAGTACTTGTCCTATTCACTTCATACTTTGAATATATCATCAGCATGAACAATGCCATCTGTGACAACAAGAATGATAACTCCAGTTTCAATATTTTTTGAGTTAATGCCCCTTTCAAATGCCACTTTAATCTGAAACTTTATGTTGCCTATAACTTTGAAAGTACTTGTCCTATTCACTTCATACTTGGAATATATCATCAGCATGAACAATGCCATCTGTGACGACAAGAATGATAACTCCAGTTTCAATATTTTTTGAGTTATGCCCCTTTGAAATGCAACTTTAATCTGAAACTTTATGTTGCCTATAACTTTGAAAGTACTTGTCCTATTCACTTCATACTTGGAATATATCATCAGCATGAACAATGCCATCTGTGACAACAAGAATGATAACTCCAGTTTCAATATTTTTTGAGTTATGCCCCTTTCAAATGCAACTTTAATCTGAAACTTAATGTTGCCTATAACTTTGAAAGTACTTGTCCTATTCACTTTGTACTTGGAATATATCATCAGCATGAACAATGCCATCTGTGACGACAAGAATGATAACTCCAGTTTCAATATTTTTTGAGTTATGTCCCTTTCAAATGCAACTTTAACCGGAAACTTAATGTTGCCTATAACTTTGATTGTACTTGTTCTATTCAATTTGTACTTGGAATATATCATCAGCATGAGCAATGCCATCTGTGACAACAAGAATGATAACTCCAGTTTCAATATTTTTTGAGTTATGCCCCTTTCAAATGCAACTTTAACCAGAAACTTAATGTTGCCTTAACTTTGAAAGTACTTGTCCTATTCACTTCATACTTGGAATATATCATCAGCATGAACAACGCCATCTGTGACGACAAGAATGATAACTCCAGTTTCAATATTTTGGAGTTATGCCTCTTTCAAATGCAACTTTAACATGAAACTTAATGTTGCCTATAACTTTGAAAGTACTTGTCCTGTTCAATTCATACTTAGAATACATTATCAGCATGATCAACAACATTGGTAACAAAAAGAATCATAACTCCTGTTTGATTATACTTTGAGTTATGCCCCTTCCAAATGCAACTTTAACATGAAACTTAATGTTGACTTTCACTTGATATTCGAAATAAATCATCTTCATGAAAAGCGTCATTATGAAGAACAAGAATGATAACTCCTGCTGGACTATTTTATGAGTTGTGTCCCTTTAATTTACAACTTTAACATGAAACTTAATGTTGCCTATAACATTTAAAGTACTTGTCCTATTCACTCATCGAATATATCATCTTCATGAACAACAACAACATCGGTTACAACAAGAATCATAACTCCTGTTTGACTTTTTTTTTCAAATGCAAATTTCACGTGAAACTTAATGTTGCATATAATTTGAAAGTACTTGCCCTATTCATTGAATACCTGGATGGTATCATCAACATGAATAGTGCCATCGACAACTACAAAAATTATAACTCCTGTTTGAATATTTTATGAGTTATGTCCCTTTCAAATGCAACTTTCACATGAAACTTAGTGTCGCCTGTAAAATGGAAAGTACTTGTTAAATTCACTTAATACTTTGAAAAACTCATCTGCGTGCACAAACCAATTTTTGAAGATGATAACTCGAGTTTAACCCTTATTATAGTTATTCGCCTTTTAAATGCAATTTAGATGACACATGTGTTCTGTGGTGTAGTATTGAAATCAACTTAAATAAAATATTTTTATTATATATGATTAAAAATAGGCCCACATTTCAACTTTTTCCATGCAGGCGACATATGTGTTCCGCGGAACACAACATTCTAGTTATTACTTTAAGTGCTTAAAGTGATCACCTGATATTAAATTTAATTAACATTTCTGAGTAATTTAATTGTTATTATGATAATACATTAACAACAGTCAACTTAGTTAAGATTTCTGCAGTATTTTAAGGCAAAAAAACTCATCTGAGTAGTATTTGCCAGTATTTTCCAGTATTTGCCACTTTGGGGAGTATTTTCCAGGCCGGTAAATACCGGGGATGGTATTTACCACCCAACCCTGGTTTTATGATTTGTATCTTTTCACAATAAGAACATATAATCATAAAGTTTTGAATGATGCCTGCAGAAGACTAGTAACAATAAAATGTCATCTAAATTTTCATACATTACAACAATGGCAGACTTTGGTAAACAGTAAGGGGATGCACACACATAATTAAAAATCAGTTAATGGTGGGGTTATTCTTCGTTTGCATGTATTATTGGTACTGCGTGATTAACAAAGGATGACACATTTATTGGTTGTTATTGTCTAGTTTACAAATGCTACATGAATTGAAACAGGAATGTTTAGACTACATGCTTGATAGTAAAGGGCAAAATATAAAATGGCAAGCATGAAGTCTAAAGTATTTGGACTTCATTATTGATGGCTTATTTTATGAGATTATTTCTGCATATTTTTGTAACATCAATGGGCACTTTCCAGCAGTCTGTATACTTCCATTTGTTCATAAACTTGTCGGTTAATCAGTAATCTTGAGAGTGGGTTTTTATCATTTCAAGTCATTTTTATTTAGAGAATAATATATGGGTGGTCGGGGGCGGATGTTGATGATTGCCCCGCTAAAGAGATAAAATGCCAATATGTCAGTTTTCCCTCGATAACTGTAGCGGTGAAATCCGAGGTTTACCTTACCCGCAGGGCAAAGGGAAATAATTATGTTAGAAGTTGTGTCAAAACTGAAGTTTACATTTTTCAGTGTAAATATCTCAAATCTTCAGAATTTCAAGCATACTTTGGTTTGATCTGTACTTTTTAATTATCAGACCATTTATGTTAAATCCTGGAGTGAGAAAACATGCCTGGAAAGAATAGTTCAACAACATTACCTGAGTGAAGCTGAAGTGAGTATTTCTATGAACTGTATATAAACTCATTACTTCTGTCACGTGCGGGGCAATTATGTGATAAAATCTGCCGAGGTCGAGTAATAATATTTTTTCAACGTAAATTTGTTACTATATAATAGTAACATATGTATTATCAAATTTTAATTAAGTGAAAAAATAAGATGTAAATTACATAAACTGTTTTTATTATTGTTTGAAACTGCATCAACTTTACACTTTCGGTATTCTCGTCCACCTAGTGGCAAATACTTAACCCTTTACTCTATATTAATGTGTGTGCGACCATTGAACGATAGTTCAACTTCACCATCTGCTTTCATGCTAATAATACTTGGACAACAGTAGGGGTATGCTTAAAACAAAAATGATTGCACTATGTATTTTATTTTATTTCAAGTACATATAACATCTCCAGTAAAAGATTTTACTAAAATTATATTATACTTGTACTGGTGCAAGTTCAAAGCAAATTTCATATCATATCACTATAAAATACACAGAATAATCACTCAGGTTGGGGAAAATTCAGGGTTTCCTCATATATGGTGTTTTTTTATAAATAACTGCCATCAGAAAGATTTTGCATGTTTGGATAAAGCGGTCCTCACACATTATTTCATCTAAATTTCAAAAGATTTGGGCAATATTTAATTTTTTTGTCAAAATTGGTTGAGCAAGGTACCCACCTACCTTAAATAAAATTAAGATGTAAACAAACTAAGGCATAAATAGGGCATTGTCAAAATAGGACCTCTGATGATACATCTATGGAGTAAAGGGTAAATCTGCTGATTTTGAGAAAATGGCAATTATAGTTACCAGAACCTTACGTGTAGAATATTCGTAAATCTTTTCAATTTCTTCCAAAAAATCATGATAACAACTTACAAAAGTAGCAGGTTGGTGTCTATTCTTGCATGAAAAGCCATACCAGTCTTTAATAGTGACACTTTCATATTTGGTAAGCGTTGAAATGATGAACATTTTATTTTATTGTTGTGGGCCATGTTTTTTTCCATATCCGGGATGGTCTAAAACCCGTTCTGTCTGGAACAGAATATTTTTTTATTTTTTTACCAATAAATTTTTTTGGGGCGGGCGGTTTTGGACAGGGGCAGGCGGGGATGAGAATCTAAAATATTTTTTTCTATTGCCTTAAGTGTCAAACTATTTATGTCGTATAAAAGATAACTGAGTTAACTTTAAAGTCATATAATTTCATGTTTCCTGTAGTGCCCAGTTTGGTGCTATCAATGTTTCAACTCCTGAATTCATCAGAAATTCAAGTTTTCACCCTTTGCACTTAACACTGCTATCACATGTATGTACTTTCTTAAGTATAGTGCACAGTTTGTGTCACACTTTAGAAGTAAAGGCAATACATGTCCCTTTTTATACTCTGATTTTGTCATAAACACTTAATTTTGTCTGTAACTTTGCCATTCCTGAATATTTATAATAATACTACATGTATTTGTCAAACTTACAAATTATATTTCTTATGACAACAGGGTTATGATGATGCTAAAATCTTCAGGTCAAGGTCTTTTTGACCTTTTTGCACTTGGATGTTTATTCTGACAAAGTACCAGAAGGCTACACAAGTGTTAAACTGAACACCCATCTAGTTTTACAAACGGAGAATTACAACTCATGACATTTTTTGTATTACTGTTTACCAGATTAACTACAAGGATGAGGAAACTGAGAGGCTGATACCATCCCGAAATGAGCCAGAAGATGTAGAGCAACCTGAGGTTGCACGTCCCAGAGTTCGCATCATTGTTGAGCAGGAAGATACAGATCATGTCTTAGCAGGAACTTATGAAGTAAGCTTTAACATTCTTAGTGCTATGATTATTTCATGGAAGTAATTTATAAATATCAGTAAAATGTCTTTGGTTTAATACTTCTTCTCGGTATTTGTGATTTTTTATTATATAAAAGTCACTACAAGTCTGAATATGGAATATCTGTTTGAATCCTTGTAAGTATAAATAATTCCATTGTATGGACAGACATTCCTTTGTCGTGGACTTACTACTGATTTCTGTGATAGTTAATTTTAAAAGGGCAAGGTTATGCAGAAAGGGTCAGGGGAGCAAGCAGCTAAAGTTTCTGAAGAAAGGGGAGTTTGTACTCTTTCTTTTATTTCTGTGTCATTAAGAACATTTTTGAACATCATGTGTAGGGATCTTTTGGAATTTTTAATGGACTAAAGGAACAGTAATATAAGGCAAGCATGCAAGTTTCAGTGCTGTTCTGATATATATACTTGAACCCCACGGTACCGGTGGCTCCACGGTACCGGTGTAGCAAAATTCGCAAGTTTTTTCAACGATGCGCCACCTGCTGGTTGTTTACTTCGACAGACTTGAGTGGTTTTTGCTACTCTACCGTAAAATGCAATGTGCGCTATAATGAAGAAGTGTCTGGAGAGTATTAAAACATTTACCTTATACACTATTTTTCCTTCATAAATCCTTATGTTATGATTTACTTATAAGTCCTAATAGCCTTTATCTCCATTTGCAACCAAATACACCTTTTTTTTTACTAATAAAATCCAGTTTGGTCACTACTGAGGTCATTTTTCATTGAGGAAAAGTCATGTGACACCATTGTAATCATTATTGGCGGGAAAAAAATGGATTATTTTACCATTACACAGGTCATATGGGGTGACCTAGATTACTAATATTTAATATGGCTGCCATTGTTTATATTCATTAATAATAAATTGTGAAAGTAATAGAACTTTTTTTTGAAAGTAATTAGAAGATGAGATATTGATAAAGAAATTGAGTTAGAATTTTTATCAGTTGAGTTTTAGTTCTTGTGATTTATTTACACATTCATGAACTACACCGGTATCGTGGGGGACCCTGGGCTACCATTTAGCATCATTTGCAAGAGACTTTAAGAAGAATGTGATTGAAAATGTGTCATAAATATTGTGACATACTTCTTGTTTTCTTTTTACAGAGTTTAGATTATGATGTTTGTGAAAACTTAGTCTACCGGAAAGATGAAAAGGCTCAAGGGACAAAGGTAATTGAACTTTGGCTTCATAAAACAATCATACAACAGTGGATTGAAAAGTACAAGTTGATGTTAAGAGGTTGTAGTTCTTGAGCAATTTATATTTTATCAGACTGATAATATAGGAAATAAAATTGATGTCTTGTAGAAAATGTTTGTTCTCAACAGGTGTCAGTAACAAAACTTTGCAATTGTTTAACCCTTTCCTCCATATATACGCATTTTTATGCATGTGCAACCAGTGCAGATTTAGATCAGCTGGCACATCTGTGCCGTCTGATCAGGATCTGCACTGGCAGCATTTAGGTCAGAAATAACCTTACCGATCAAAAAGCTAACAGTTAAGATCCTGATCAGATGGCACGGATGTGCAGGCTGATCTGGATCTAAACTGTTCGCAAATGCAATAAAGGTGTGTCTATGGAGGAAAGGGTTAATCTTGTTTGTGAATGTCCTCTACAATGACTGTGAACAAAAATACCAAATACCAGTAAACTTGTTTACGACAGATTCAGATGATATCAGTTAACATTGAAATTGTTATAATGTTTCCCCCCCTCTGGGGGAGACATATTGTTTTTGCCCTGTCCGTCCGTCCGTCTGTCCGTCTGTCACACTTCGTTTCCGCTCAATAACTCGAGTACCCTTCGACCCAGAGCCTTCAAACTTCATAGGGTGATAGCCCTTATTGAGTAGAAGAACCCTATTGATTTTGGGGTCAGTAGGTCAAAGGTCAAGGTCACAGTGACCCAAAGAGTGAAAACCGTTTCCGCTCAATAACTCGAGTACCCTTTGACCCAGAGCCTCCAAACTTCATAGGGTGATAGCCCTTATTGAGTAGAAGAACCCTATTGATTTTGGGGTCAGTAGGTCAAAGGTCAAGGTTACAGTGACCCGAAGAGTGAAAACCGTTTCCGCTCAATAACTCGAGTACCCTTTGACCCAGAGCCCTCAAACTTCATAGGATGATAGCCATTATTGAGTAGAAGAACCCTATTGATTTTGGGGTCAGTAGGTCAAAGGTCAAGGTCACAGTGACCCGAAGAGTGAAAACCGTTTCCGCTCAATAACTCGAGTACCCTTTGACCCAGAGCCTTCAAACTTCATAGGGTGATAGCCCTTATTGAGTAGAAGAACCCTATAGATTTTGGGGTCAGTAGGTCAAAGGTCAAGGTCACAGTGACCCGAAGAGTGAAAACCGTTTCCGCTCAATCACTCGAGTACCTTTGACCCAGAGCCTTCAAACTTCATAGGGTGATAGCCCTTATTGAGTAGAAGAACCCTATTGATTTTGGGGTCAGTAGGTCAAAGGTCAAGGTCACAGTGACCTGAAGAGTGAAAACCGTTTCCGCTCAATAACTCGAGTACCTTTTGACCCAGAGCCTTCAAACTTCATAGGGTGACAGCCCTTATTGAGTAGAAGAACCCTATTGATTTTGGGGTCAGTAGGTCAAAGGTCAAGGTCACAGTGACCCGAAGAGTGAAAACCGTTTCCGCTCAATAATTTCAGTACCCTTTGACCCAGAGCCTTCAAACTTCATTGGGTGATAGCCCTTATTGAGTAGAAGAACCCTACTGATTTTGGGGTCAGTAGGTCAAAGGTCAAGGTCACAGGGGCCCGAAGCGTGAAAACCGTTTCCGCTCAATAATTCGAGTACCCTTTGACCCAGAGCCTTCAAACTTCATAGGATGACAGCCCTTATTGAGTAGAAGAACCCTATTGATTTTGATGTCAGTAGGTCAAAGGTCAAGGTCACAGGGGCCCAAAGAGTGAAAACCGTTTCTGCTCCATAACTTGAGTACCCTTTGACCCAGGGACTTCAAACTTCATAGGTTGATAGCCATTATAGAGTAGAAAAACCCTATTGATTTCGGGGTCAGTAGGTCAAAGGTCAAGGTCACAGGGGCCTGAAGAGTGAAAACCGTTTCCGCTCAATAACTGGAGTACCGTTTGACCCACAGCCTTCAAAATTCATAGGGTGATAGCCCTTTTTGATTAGAAGAACCCTTTTGATTTTGGGGTCAGTAGGTCAAAGGTCAAGGTCACAGGGGCCTGAAGAGTGAAAACCATTTCCACTCAATAATAGGAGTTCTATTTTACCCAGACCATTCAAACTTCATACGATGGATGTCCTTATTGAGTAGAGGACTCCTATTGATTTTTGGGTCAGTAGGTCAAAGGTCAAGGTCACAGGGTCCCGAAGAGTAAAAACTGTATCCGGTCAATTACTGGAGTATCGCTTGACCCAGAGCATTCAAACTAAATAGGGTAATAGCCCTTATTGAGTAGAAGAACCCTATTGATTATGGGATCAGTTGGTCAAAGGTCAAGGTCACAGGGGTCTGGGCGCAGGGGGGCGGGGCGGCGCAGGGGGGAGACATGCGTTTTTCACAAAAAACATCTAGTTTGTCTTGTTTTTCTGCATGTATAACTATTGTGTTACTGTGTTGTTTCCAGTGTAATGTAGTTGTGTTTTTGTGTTGTTTACAATATTTATAGCTGTGTTATTATGTAGTAACTTGTATCTGTTGTTTTAGTGGGTGATCAAGCGAGAAATAGCCCGCTGGGCAGTGATGGGGATGATTGGTATCATCACAGGATTGATTGCATCGCTCATCGATTATGGTGTAGAGAAAACTTCAGATCTAAAGTTCACATTTATAAAGAAGCGTATCCTTTATGAAGTTTGCTGCAGCCTTTCAGATGTATAGGAGAGTGTCTATAAAGATTATAAGCAATTGTTCTCTTGTACATACCAGTTGCATCAGGCTAACTTTGTTTCCTTTGTTGGAAGTGGAATACTGGTGTGGTCTGGTTACCATAAAGGGGAATCCCTAGAAACATCCATCAGGTGATAACCTGGCTGGATGGGTAATCTTAACCTTTTCCTCCATAAATACACAATTTCATTTTTACGCCTGTGCGACCAGTGTAGATCCAGATCAGCTGGCACATCCTTGCTTTCTGATCAAGATCTGCACTGGTTGCATTTTGGTCAGAAATAACCTAATGAATAAAAAAGCGAACAGTTTAGATCCTGATCAGACGGCACAAATTGTTTGCCCTCGCAAAGTGTGTGTCTGTGGAGGAAAGGGTTCAAGATATTTAGGTATTTCAGTTGGAATTTTATTTTTTTACTACTGCATTCTTCATTTCAACAACTTGAAGACTTTACATCTCATTCTTATATTCTGGTGAGCTGCCCAACCCTTTTCACCATCTGAAGTTTTTTTTCACTGTTTTTGCCATGATAAATATCAAAATAAAGCCCTATGTCTTCAGCTGTTGTGTTAGTAATAACCAGTACTCGGCGGGGATATAAATTCAACAAATTTGCTTGTTAATACATGTATACTATGTTTTAAAAACCTGGTGCAATTACTGATATTTGTGGGTACTGTTTGTTTTAAGCTGGTTATTGATGGTTTTAATATTGAAATTGGAATCGAATATGCCTTATGTTATCATGTTTTTTTAGCCTTTGACCAGATATACTTGATAAAAGCTGTGAACATTCTTTAACTAAGAACTAGATGTGGACAGTTGTGTTCAGAATTCTTGTTTGGTGACACCACTTGTGGCATGGGTTGGCTTCAATGCCCTGATTGTGATGGTTGGATCAATACTCACTACTATAGTAGCTGTAAGTAATACCCATAACTGACTGCATCTGATGCAGTTAGTTGATACATTAACCCTTTCATCTATAAATGTGCCTTTTTACGCATGAGAGACCAGTGTAGATCCAGATCAGCTGGCACATCTTTGCCGTCTGATCAGGATCTGCACTGGTTGCATTTGGTCAGAGATAACATAACAAATCAAAAAGCGAACAGTTTAGATCCTGATCAGATGGTATGGATGTGCCAGCTGATCTGGATCTAAACTATTTGCCCTCTCAATAAAGGTGTATCTATGGAGGAAAGGGTTAACCGATTCTATGAGGTCTAATCAGAATCTACAAATTTCGCTTTTAGATTCATTAGGTTGTTTCTGAAGATGCAACCTGTGCAGAAGATCAGGATCTGGATATAAACTGGTCACACACTTGTTACAATGCATATATATTGAGTAAAGGGTTAACTTACATTAAAATGTCATTGACAGTGAAATAATTATAAATAATTTAAAAAAAAATTTAAAAGGTTCAAAGAATGATGTTATACATGTACAATGTATGCGGGTAAATGAAATAAACATGTGCTTTGCTTCATGTTGTAATAATCCTTTACAGCCTGTGGCAGCAGGCAGCGGTATTCCACAGATCAAGTGTTTCCTGAATGGTGTCAAGGTCCCCCAGGTTGTCAGAGTGAAGACACTGTTTGTTAAGATAATAGGTGTGGTCTGCAGTGTGGCCGGAGGACTGGCTGTAGGAAAGGAGGGACCGATGATCCACTCCGGAGCTGTCGTAGCGGCAGGCATCTCACAGGGCAGGTCTTCTACCTTCAAGTTTGACCTCAAGGTAGCTGTTTTATTAAATATGTTCAAATCACTGACATTAAGTAGTACACATGTATTTACTTAGTTTAAGTTTTTGCCATTTTGACAAAATCTTGGCAAGTTTTATTATTACACTTGGAAAATTGGTTCCCAGTGGGGCCTGTAATTTGTGGAGGTCTCAAAAGAAGAAAAAATGAAACCTAGGTAGATTATGAAAATGTTTTTTTTAGTTTTTGTGATTTCAAATTTTATTGGACAGTTACAGAGCAGACAAAACAATACTAGGATGAGGCCCAACAAGTATTGACCTTTATACATGTCAAGTTAGTTATTTTATACTTGATGAAAATAGTGCAGAAATGCTGATGTTGATTTCATAGACTCAAATAAAATTTGATAAAACATTAAATTTAATATAGCTTTTGGGGTCTCCATAACCCACGTGTAAACACAAATTTAAGGGGTTTTATGACTCTTAATACAATATGAATTGATGGGTTGTCCAGGCCTCTGTGATCTTGATCAAAATAGTAGTAGTCCTCTTTACTCCTTGGAGCCTCAGGATGTACTGGTATTTGACACAATTTTTCATGTAGGTCAGTCCACTATTGTTTGTGTGTAGTAGAATATCTCATGAAACAAACTACTTTTTCAGTTTGAAGATATTAGCTTCACCTGTTTATTTATAATAAGCATCAAAAGAAGATGATTGCAACACAATTTGTATTTTTCTGCTAACAAAGTGGTAATTTGGGGGTATTCATCATTACTTTCAGTTTAAGCTTTAGCCTTCCATTATTAGCAGTGATACATTGTAACTGCAATGCTAAAACTAAAAAATTTGATTATTGTTGAAATTGTTGTTTTTTTTTAGTTATTTGAGTATTTTCGTACGGATACAGAGAAGCGTGACTTTGTGTCAGGAGGGGCTGCAGCAGGTGTGTCGGCTGCCTTTGGGGCACCAGTAGGAGGAGTTCTGTTCAGTTTGGAAGAGGGAGCCAGCTTCTGGAACCAGTCATTAACCTGGAGAATTG
This sequence comes from Corbicula japonica, assembly GCA_038501625.1. Classification (NCBI taxonomy): domain Eukaryota; kingdom Metazoa; phylum Mollusca; class Bivalvia; order Venerida; family Cyrenidae; genus Corbicula; species Corbicula japonica. The sequence continues at coordinate 389,384 of JAZAYU010000004.1, forward strand.
TACGCTCTGGTTTACACATTGTTTTACAATACAGTTGTTCTGTAGACAACAGGTTTTATGGCAGAGGACATCATTGGAAATAAAATAAAAACTTTATTGTATAAAATGATAATTTTAAAAGTCATTTTAATTATGTAGCTGATAAAACATTGGCCATTTCAAATGTAAACATAATTGAACAATTTTTAAATTGTAAAACAATTGTCCATAATTAATGATTATAAAACATATATATTATAATTATGTAATATAAGATCAGTGATATGTCAATAAATCCAGTTTATTATTATTATTTATCTCTTTGTTCCAGTTTTTTGCATCAATGCTGTCAACAGTGACCCTGAACATTGTAGCAAGTTGTAAAGCCAAAAAATGTCTGGATCTTTCTTCACCTGGTCTCTTCAACTTTGGAACATTCAATGTATGTTTGTTATGCCCCCACAAAGTGGGAGGCATATAGAGTTGCACTCGTCCGTCCGTCCGTACGTCCGTACGTCCCCAAATCTTGTGGCATCAACTCCTCCTAAACTATAAGGTGGATTTCTTTCAAAATTGCACAGATGATCAAGCAGGATGTGTAAATGATCGTAAAGAAAGGATTTTTTTCCTCCAACTATTTTTACCAGAGTTATGGCCCTTTGTTAATTTCAGTAGTTAAATCTTGTGGCGTCAACTCCTCCTAAACTATAAGGCGGATTTCTTTCAAACTTGCACAGATGATCAAGCAGGATGTGTAGATGATCGTGAAGAAAGGATTTTTTCCCTCCGACTATTTTTACCAGAGTTATGGCCCTTTGTTAATTTCAGTAGTTAAATCTTGTGGCGTCAACTCCTCCTAAACTATAAGGCTGATTTCTTTCAAACTTGCACAGATGATCAAGCAGGATGTGTAGATGATCGTGAAGAAAGGATTTTATCCTGCGACCATTTTAAGCAGAGTTATGGCCCTTTGTTAAATTCAGTAATTAAATCTTGTGGCGTCAACTCCTCCTAAACTACTAGGGGGATTTCTTGCAAACTTGCACAGATGATGAAGCAGGATGTGTAGATGATTGTGAAGAAAGGATTTTTCCCTGCGACCATTTTTACCAGAGTTATGGCCCTTTGTTAATTTCAGTAAATCTTGTGGCGTCATTTTCTCTTAAACTACAAGGGGGATTTCTTGCAAACTTGCACAGATGATGAAGCAAGATGTGTAGATGATAGTGAAGAAAGGATTTTTTCGTGCGACCATTTTTACCAGAGTTATGGCCCATTGTTTTTTTCAGTAATAATATCTTGTGGCATTAACTCCCCATTTACTTTTGGACAGATTTCTTTATAACTTGCACACATTATCAAGCTGGATGGGTAGATGATCATAAAGAAAAGATTTTTTCCTGCAGCCATTTTTACCACAGTTATGGCCCTTTGTTTATTTCACTTACAAAATTTTGTGGCATCAACTCCACATTTTCTATTTAGCTGATTTCTTTCAAACTTGCACAGATGATTAGACATGATGTGAAGATTGTTGTAAAGGACATTGTCTTGCAACAATTTTCACCAGAGTTATGGCCCTTCGTTTATGTTAGTTATTAAATTTTGTGGCACTTACTCCTCATTTACTAATCATGATCACCACATGTTGTTAATACCTGGTACAAAATTTTGTAACAAATGTTGTTGCAGCAGTGGGGGCATCAGTGTCCTGAGGACACAGTCTAGTTTCTAAATAACAAAGTCATAGTATGTTACGTTTTAAAGTCACTAGTAGTGTTGATCAACAGCATGGGAGACATAAAATATTGAAGTTTATAATAAACTAGGTGGCATGTTTCACTTCAGAAATGTTAACACATGAAGTATATAGTGGCATGTGCAAACATTTGTGCCATCTGATCAGGATCTGTACTGTTTGCTTTTAGAGTCATAAGGTTATTTCTGACAAAGATATGACTAGTGCAGATCAAGATCAGACGACATGAATGTGCTGGCTGATGTGGATATGTACTGGTCGCACACAGGTAAAACTGTATATATATGAAGTAAAGGGTTAACCATCCATCAGTATATTCTCAAGTTAATTTGCTGAGAATATAGTTGTCATTGTATTGTTCAGAACCATTTTATGTCTCTTTTTACTTTCAGCTTTGTTAGATTATTTTTTACCAAGAGGCAAACAGACAGTATAGATCCAGAACAGACTGAAAAGATATGCAGGCTGATCTGGATCTACAATAGTTGCCCACTTGTTTAAAGGGATACAAATGAGAGAAATGATAATGATATTATGAGATTATTCTAAAATAAAAAATATAATTTCCAAATTATAGCTACATGATATGTTTATATTTTTCAGCAAACCAGCTATGGTGGAGTTGAAATAATCATGTTCATTATCATGGGTGTTATAGGTAAACATTACAAGATCTCGTTATCTTCTACAAGTTGTTTAGAAATTTTGATCATTTTCTTTGGTATTAAAAGTGTCAGTTTTTATATTTATATGATAAATGTGCTGAAATAGTTTTTTTTGTAGTGCTGATTGCCAACAAAGATACTTCACTCGCCACTAACTAGTAATTAAATGGAATAGCTGTTGTATCAATATCTTCTGATCAGATGGTGGGATGTTTGGGCTGATCTTGGTCTGTGCTGGTTGCAGATGAAACAGTTGCTGAGCTTTAGCTTTAAGGGTTAACAATTGTACTTGTATACTGTGCAATGCAAGCGATGATGTCAAGCAAAAGGAGCACTTAAACGGATAACCATTGTACTTAAATATTGATCCAAAAAATAGTTTAGCAACAGAACTAGAACATTGACCTATTTTGCAGGTGGGTTACTGGGTGCCTTGTTTAATGCCATCAACTACAAGCTGTCTGTGTTCAGAATGAGGTGTGTATTATTTCATAGTCTAACATAGCACACAGTGCAATCAGTTTTTTACCAAGTGAATAACCATAAAAAAATACATATGCACTTGCACAAGCAAATTGACGGAAAATTTTTATGGTAAAGCCATCTTAAACAGCACTGTTTTTACCTTATTTTAAACTTAACATGTTTGTAAAGTGTGGTAATGTTTTATAAAAGTTTAGAAACATATTTTGTAGTGATTCTTTTATATTGAATTGAAATAGTTTAAAAGTGGAAAGACTTGGCAGTGATGTTACTGAAGGCAGATACTATGAAAGTGATGATAAACCTGTTATTTTTCTTGCCAGGTACATCAATCATAAACTACTACGTGTATGTGAGGCCATGATGGTAGCCATGATATCTGCTACTGTCTCCTTCCTAGTCATATTCTCTTGGAACGACTGTCAACCAATGCGGGCAGAACCATCATCCTACCCTGTACAAGTAAGTGTTGTCTATTGTTTGGAACTTCAGTAGGCAGGGCTTATTAGTTTTGTCTAAAGTTTTTAACTTGAGTGGGCAGGGCTAATTAGTAGCAATGTTTTAGACTTGAGTGGGCAGGGCTAACTAGTAGTAATGTTTTGGACTTGAGTGGGCAGGGCTAACAAGTAGTAATGTTTTGGACTTGAGTGGGCAGGGCTAACAAGTAGTAATGTTTTGGACTTGAGTGGGCAGGGCTTACCTATTCTTGTGAATGATAAAGCTATTTCATATTTTAGAAAAACCTAAATAAGTCTTCTATATTGTTTATTTATTCACGGTTGGAATTTCCTAACTATATACATGTTACAGCATATGGTGTTTCACCAAAGTTAACAGTTTTCACTTACAGTTTTCAGAACTGTTAGAATATTATTCATTATTAGAAAGATGTCTGGTTGATATTATATTTACAGTTTTTCTGTCCAGACGGTCAGTACAGTTCTACAGCTGGATTGTTCTTCCAGACACCTGAGGAGGGAGCCAAGCATCTCTTCCATGACGCTGAAGGTACACAAAATGTGGGAATTGACAGCCTGAGCTGTCACTCTGTGAAGTCATTAATGTTTTTTATAACAAAGTTGAATCAATAAAGAAATATTATTTTAGCATAATGGTAGAAGATGATTGTAAATATACATTCCTATTTGCAGAAAATAAATGAATTTAATCCAAGAAGTTTAGTTTAACCCCATGTATTTTTTTTTTGCATGTGTGAGTGGTGTAGATTCAGATCAGTCTCCACATCTGTGCCGTTTGACTAGGATTCTTGTTCTGAAATAATCAAATGAATCAAAAGCAAACTGTAGATCCTGATCACATGATTGTATTGGCTGATCTGGATTACACTGTTCACCCATGGGATTACAGCAATGTCCCATTAAATAAAGGGTTAAGAAAATATGTTATATTAAAAAATCACATTTGCTTTGTTGCAATGGCAATTTTGTAGTTTGGTGGATATATTGCTGATGTATGTTTTTTCCTTGTTGATATAATAACTTTTGTTTATTTTGATCAGTATGGCCACATGCCATGGATTATCCTTTAAACACTAATTGGGACGTAATAAAAGTTTGAAACCATTGTAGACCCAGATCTTTCCAATGTGCTTTTCTCGCTACTAGGTTTACAAATATCTGAAAAACACTCATGTATATTTTACAGTGATTGAACTAGATAAAAGATAGGTTTTTATGTGTGAAGAACAATGAGTATTAGCAATGACTCATGACTCAGGAATCTTTTCTCATGATTGTTTCACAATTATTAACTGAATATTTTAGGTACGTACAGAGTTGTGACTCTTGTAGTATACTGTGTGACAATATTCCTGTTGGCGTGCTGGACTTACGGACTCTCCATACCCAGCGGTCTCTTCATCCCCAGTCTTCTGGTAGGGGCTGCTTGGGGTCGCCTGTTTGGCCAGTGTCTACAACTCATGTTTCCTCATGCTGTAAGTCTCACTGTCAATTGTTATTGTTTACGCTTTCCTTCCTACTAATGTATGTAAGCCTTAATGGCATGGGTGAACAGTGTAGATCAAGATCTTCAGGCACATCCATGCCATCTGATTAGGTTCTACACTGTTCGCCTTGTGATTTATTAGATTATATCTTACCAAAAAGCGATCAGTGCAGAATCTGATCAGATGGCTGACCTTGATCTACACTGTTCCCACATGTGATAAAATGTGTACAATGTATAGAGTAAAGGGTTTAATTAATTGGCTGGTGAACTGGTGAACTTAATTATTCTGACCAGCAAACTGTAGAAACTGCGACTATTCATGTATTTCAAACAATCAGGTCAATAAAAAGAGGTTTATAGTCTGCATTTTTAAAATTCTATTTAAATTATTTATTTATGTATCAAATGTTTTGTAATATGTATGTAACATTGTAGTATATAGCATTTTATAAATATAAGACATGTCTTTCATGCAGACAGAAATCCAAAAGAATCCTCATAATTTGAAAAGCTTTATCAAAATTATATAAATGAGGTTACAGTAAGTTACCGTAGGTAACAGATAATTGACCTAGATGTATAGAGTAGAGCCATTGTATCAACATTTTTCTGAAAAACTCTACATGTCAGAATAATTTTAATTTATATAACTCTTTAGGAATGGTTGGACTCTGGAAAGTATGCTTTGATAGGAGCAGCAGCGCAGCTAGGTGAGTAAAATCAAGTTTATTTTATACTTACGTTTTACATCATTTTTGTTGGGAACTTCAAGTCATTCGATTAAATGATTTTGAATGATTCACTGTTGTCAGATGCTGACCATGTTGTTGAACAGATGTGAGTAGTCAGGTGAATTCAACAGGGTCAGTTATACAGTCAGTTTGATCCTGTCAGCTGGATTTGTCTCTTGAGAAATAAACAAATGGTTAGCACAAGTTTGATACCTCAGACATGAGAACAAATCTGGCTTGCTGGGTGGGAAGCGTTCTAAGATAGGCATAACTGCTTGGTCTATGGTAAATGTTACCCTAAAAGTGCTTGAGGTAGTCCTACATCTTAGAATACTTAAAATAACAAAATATGTTGTGTAACTGAGGGATTATACCTTCACATGTATTGTCTCCTAACAAGAGAACTGTATTACTGACTTATTTGGTAATAAAGTAATTAATTATGAGTTATTGTGTTGATAAAAGCTGTCAAGACTGTATAGCCGAGTCTGATATGAGCAGAGTCTTTGGATTGTATATCCAATGTGTGTTGGAGTATGGACCAGTGTTTGAGTTGCCAACTCAACTGGTCTGTGTGTCAGATTTATAAGCTGTTCACAGGTCAATCCTCGATAAACCTACCGAATTCTTCCAATGGAAACAGGTTAACCAGCAGTTAATACAGAGAAGTGTTGTTATATAATTAAGTGTTGTAATGTAACAATGACAGATGATCTCTGTAGCAGGTGGTATTGGAATTGTTCTTTGTAATGTAACGATGACAGGTTGGTTTCTGTTGCAGGTGGTATTGTGCGTATGACCATCAGTTTGACTGTGATCATTGTTGAAGCGACAGGAAATATCACGTTTGGTCTTCCTGTGATGGTTGTCCTCATGGTCTCCAAGTGGGTGGGAGATCTCTTTAATGAGGTACTCACTGATTCAGACACACATTTAATGCCTATCTTCAGATCAACTTTAATTCCTACAAGTGTAAACATTTGAAACCTTTTTTAAATATTTTTCACATCAGATTTATTGCCACTTTAAGGTAAGATTATATACATGTATTATTATTGGTTGATCTTACTTTTTTTTTTTTACTTGGGATCTTTTATTGTTTTGCTTAAGAGTTATACATGTATTGCATTGATATTTTCTCAATGTCTTTTTCAAGAAAAGGCAATCTTTAATTGAATTGATATCTTCACCGGAATTTGTGAAAGCTTTTAAGTAAGCCTATATTTCAAGGTATATATTATGGATTCTAATGAAAGTTGTTTTTATTTCATTCAGGTCAAGCCTTTTACGTCTTGCAATATTTCCCTTTTGAAAGATCAATTTGTATTGAAGGCTTATTCCTATATCAATTTTTGTGTGTGTCAAAACTATTGGTGAAACCTTAGATGGATACAAGAACAGTTTGTTCAAATAAATGACACAATACTAAATATCCTGCCATGAACAACCATTAAACAGTATGTCAAAGTTAAAGGTCTCATTATGAACAACCATTTAACTGTACGTCAAAGTTCAAGGTCATACATGAACAACCATTTAACTGTACGTCATGGTTCAAGGTCATACATGAACAACCATTTAACTGTACGTCAAAGTTCAAGGTCATACATGAACAACCATTTAACTGTTTGTCAAAGTTCAAGGTCATGCATGAACAACCATTTAACTGTATGTCAAAGTTCAAGGTCATACATGAGCAACCATTTAACTCTATGTCAAAGTTCAAGGTCATACATGAACAACCATTTAACTGTATGTCAAAGTTCAAGGTCATACATGAATAACTATAAAATTTTATGTAAGAGTTCAAGGTCCATACATGAAAATAAAGTACCTGTTACACATAGACTTACTTACATTACATACTTTTTCTGAGCAGGTGTTTCTGCAATGATTTTAAACTTAGTTTTTAGTAATTTAGTCTTTTATTGAGGAATTGGTAATAGGTTTTACATTTTTCAGGATCCATTGTAAGTACAATGTTTGAGAATCTATTTTGATATTGTGAGGTTTTCTATGGTTGTTCTAGATTGCTGTTGTTGTATTTCAGGGCATATATGATATGCACATACATCTACAGGGTGTACCTATTTTAGGTTGGGAGCCACCAGTGCTTTCCTCCAATATATCTGCAAGGTAAATCTTTCTTCTAATTATGTTTACCATTTGCTCAGTAATATGCCAACCTTTGTTAACTGCTGGATGGTAGGTCTGAGTTTGCGGATTGCCATATGGGTGAGTTTTGCTGTAAACAAATGTTTGAACATCAAAGCTTTAAATTGGAAATTACAAAGAAAAATGAGAAGACTGTGAACTAATTGATCTAACTCTCGGGTGATCAGGATCTACACAGTTTGCTTTATTTCTGAACAAGAAGTGATTAGTGTAGATCCTGATTAAATCACACAGATGTCCTAGATAATCTGGATCAACACTGTTTGGCTATGAATACTCATATTCCATGGAGTTTAAGAAACAAAATATGAAGAGAGCATATGTTCAGTTTAAAATATTATCACATAGTGCTTTGCAGCTCATAAGAATATCAGTTCGAGTAAAAAAAATCAATGAAATCTAGATGTTCTTCTTATATTTAATCTTCATGTTGTGTGTATCTTGTACAGAGAGGTGATGAGTCACCCAGTGACGGTGATGCGGACCAGGGAGAGGGTCGGCCGTATTGTAGATATATTGAAGAAGGAATCTCACAATGGCTTTCCAGTTGTACAGGACTATGATCCTGAAAACACTCAAGATGTGAGTACATTATCACAACAGCTATTTGTACAGCATTATAATCCTAGATACACTCAAGAATTGGTTACATCAATTGCTAGCTTGTATTCCACTCTAGGTTTATATGAAGTCAATTTCAACATTACATTTTAGCAGCCATAGTAAGCAATTTTCAGTATCAAATACATATTTTTATGATCAAGAAGGTTTGTGTTTATCTTGTTCTTATAATTAACAGGAGGCATATAAGAAAAGATTTGTTGTGTAAAATTTTGCAGTTGATTTTGTGAATAGGATGGTTATCATTTGTTGATCAGTCTCTTGTATGATATGATATCCAGTTTTTCTCATTCAAATGCAATATTTTCTATAAAACACCTGTACAACAACCATGTAGCAATTGGAAACTCAAATATGGTTAATAGGATCTTGCAGATTTCAGATACACCATCAATTATATTGCATAGAGTGATTAGGGTGTTATTTTATTTTACTGTTACAGAGTTTCTGTCAGAAGGTAGTAGTTGTATGTACCATGGCTTTTAATCTTCCTGCTTTAATTTGTAAATCTATTGGTGGGAGTTTGGCTGGGTAGATACGTACACTGTTACAACTCTTGTTTATTTTTCATATTCTCTTTGATGGCTTCTTAGTCTTACAATGTATAATTATCAAGCTGAGTGATGGTTTTAGACTTCTCATCCTTTTTATGTGAACTTAACTGTATGTTGGTTGTGAGGGTTAATTTTCAGTAATTTATGGATCCAACAGCAAACAATATAGACTTAGATGAGTGATGTTCAGGCTGAGTCTTCTGTCTCTGTTCTGGCCCAAAGATTATAAAAATGAGAATGGAGACCTGACTCAAATCTCAAGGATCTGATTGGCTGAAATAGAGACTTGTCTTTAGTTCAGCCAATCATATGCTTTAGTTTTAGGACTGGTCTCAAATTTCAGTTTTATAATCTTCAGCCCTTATCACAAATGTGATCTTAGTGGTAGTGACTTAAGATTTAACTTTACTAAACAAGCTAAGTGAAGAAATGATGTTGTTGTATGACAGGATGGAGTGCAGACGTTCGGAACATTCCGTGGTGTGATTCTTAGGGACCAGCTCATAGTGCTCCTTAAACTGAAAGTAAGTCCTAACTACAAGTACTTTTTTACCAGGTTTTCTTTGGAAAACCCTGGTTATTAGATTGGCGTATGTTGTTGGGTGGGTGGGGGGCGTCAACATTTCATAACTCTTGACTTTTTTTCATCATTGTTATGCCCTATTTACACTTAAAATTTAAGAAGAAAACCTGGTTTTGTCACATTGCCATGTCTTCTTGTGTTATTTTTTGTGTACTGAAGTTTGTGTTTGACATTTAATTTCTTGATCAAATATAATATCAAATATAAATTTTTTCTTTTATCACAAATACAAATTAACATCAACATTTTAAAATACTAGTATACAGTGTAAGTCACTTCTAGATACCGGTACAGTTTTGGGTCCATGTCACTGTTGTGGAAAGGTATAAATTTGGGATGTGTGGCTTTCTTTACCATTTTAAGCTCGACTTTTTGAAGAAAAGGGGAACTATCCTACTGGCCCCGGTGTCGGTGTCGGCGTCGGCGTCTCCGTCCGTTAAACAAAATATGCACTTTGGTCCATAACAAGAAAACTACTTATGATATCAACTTGAAACTTGGAATATATATTCACCATCAAATTCTACATCATTACCAACAACACTCATAACTTTGCTTTCAATATTTTTCAACTTGTGCCCCTTTTTCACTTAAATTTTGCGTTAAGGAAAATATGCACTTTGGTTCATAACTTATAAACTACTTGAGATATCAACTTGAAACTTGGAATATATATTCACCATCAAATTCTACATCATTAACAACAACACCCATAACTCTGCTGACAATATATTTATAGTTATGCCCCTTTTTTCTTATATTTTGTGTTAAGCAAAATATGCATTTGGCCCATAACTTTAAAACTACTTGAGATATTGCCTTGAAACTTGAAATATATTTTCACCATCAAAATCTACATCATAACCAACAAGACCCATAACCCTGCTTCCAATATTTTTCAAATTATGCCCCTTTTTCACTTAAATTTTGCGTTAAGGAAAATATGCACTTTGGTCCCTAACTTATAAACTACTTGAGATATCAACTTGAAACTTGGAATATATATTCACCATCAAATTCTACATCATTACCAACAACACCCATAACTTTGCTGACAATATATTTCAAGTTATGCCCCTTTGTTCTTACATTTTGTGTTAAGCAAAATATGCATTTTGCCCATAACTTTAAGACTACTTGAGATATTGCCTTGAAACTTGTAATATATTTTCACCATCAAAATCTACATCATAACCAACAAGACCCATAACCCTGCTTCCAATATTTTTCAAGTTATGCCCCTTTTTCACTTAAATTTTGTGTTAAGCAAAATATGCACTTGGCCTATAACTTTCAAACTACTTGAGATGTTACCTTGAAACTAAGAATTGATATTCACCATCAAAATCTATGTCATTTTCAAAAAGACCCATTACTCTGCTACGAATATTTCTCAAGTTATGCCCCTTTTCACGTATGCAATTCTCTCATAACTTTTAAACAACTAGAGATATTACTTTGAAACTTGAAATATATGTTTGACATCAGTTTCTCAATCATTATCAACAAGACCCAAAACTCTACCGGAAATATTTCTGTAAGTTATGCCCCTTTTGAACTTAGTGTTTGCATTAGCCGAAATATGTGCTTGATCCATATCTTTGAAACAACATGAGATATTAACTTCAAACTTAGAATATACATATATAGTCACTATGATAATCTTTACAATAACCACCAAGACTGAAAACTCTGCTACAATTTTTTAAAATGTATGTCCTTTTTACAATAGATTTTGTTTTCAAGTTTTTATGCACTTGGCCCATAACTTTGAAACTTTTAATACAGATATCAACTTCAAACTTGAAAAACATTTTCACCATCATAATCTAGATCATTTTCACTTGACCTACTGTATGCTTTTTAAAGTAATGCTTTTTTTTCATTTCAGTTCTTTTTCTGTAACATTACTGAAGTAATTGATATTGAACTTAAAGTAAATTTCTCCAATCATAAATTACTAACAAGTTTTTTTTAACTCTTCCAAAAATATTTCATAGTTATTCCCCTTTTTAGTTCAATATTTATGGAACATTATGGAATTATTTCTGTTATTTAAAATTTTCCCATTCACTTGTTAATACTTTTCCTCATTGCACATGAATGTTTGGCCATAGTTTTTATTGTTTTAATCTTCAAATTGCATTTGTTTCAAATGATTCGAATAGTCGAGTGCGCTGTCTCCTCGGACAGCTCTTGTTACTTCCCTAAATATTTGAAGCAATTTATTGGGACTTATAGCTTGCTTCCAGATGTCCACTGATAAAATGTTTTCTTATTTTAGGTATTTGAAGAGAACCCTGATATACAGATGAAGTTAAGCTCTTTAAGATCGACAGATTTTCGCGATGCCTATCCGAGATTTCCTCCTATACAGGTATATCCTTGATTTAATCATTTACAAGCTGAATCTGTGTAATACACTCAATTCTTTATTCTTACCATTTAAATAATTTGAAAAGTATAATTTATTAATTATGGAGTTACATCTAACTTTAACCCTTTAATCTATATATGCCTTATTCTCATCGATTCGGGATTTCCCATCGATTCGTGACGTAATTAAATGGCCAGAATCGCCGCTCGTGCGCTGTAAATTTCGTCCGAGTACTACGCAAGTTTCACCGTGAGCAGTTTCCAACGCATTAAGAACAATAAACATGCGAACTAAGCATGTAACCCCTCTAAATATCAAATTATATTTGCCTAAATTACAATTTCCTTTAGAAAATTACTGTTTTGTCCCAAATTTCACTAAAAAGCAACATTCGCCCGCTTCTGTTTTAACGCCGCCATTTTCAAGGGAAATCACTGTGAATAGTTTTCCAATAAAACGACCTTGAACTACGTCACAGTTCATAAAGTATGTGCCATATATAGAGCGGAACGTAGTCCAATTAAAAGCCAATTATGAAATGCTTAACTGGGCGCAGTGTGACAAGTGCGAACAATGGCATTCTGTACGAAAATCCGGGTAGTTAGACGACGCATAGTACATTCCTATGCCCCCACTGTGAAAATTAGACAATCCAAGATGATAGTTAAGTTTTGTTTCGGTGTTTTCAATGTTATAATTGGTCAGTTTCAGTTAAATAAAACTGTTTGTTTTGTTTTAGTTGACTATTGTTCATATGAAATGTTGTTAAATTCTTTAATGGTTACCAACTTCAATATCATTAAAAGGATTAATTCGCTCCAAAATGTTGGATATTTTTTACTACTTACTATTAATGGAAAGCAACCTTCAATTTCTGATCCGAACTGTAGCGCGTGCCCTTACCTGCTGTCAACATTCCCGTCATCCAATCAAAATCCCGAACCGATGGGAAAAACTTTGACCTGCGATGATTAGCATGGTTGACTAATTCAGGTACGATTTTTTTTCAACATTGAGATTTTTTAACGATTATTTTGTTGGAATTGTATAGTAAAATGGTTTGTTTATACGATTATGTTTTAAAATGGTGTGTTTAATTTGTTTGATATGTTTTATTATCTCTTAATACCACATAAGCGTCCCGAATCGACGAGAACACAGCATATATGTGTTAAACCCTTTCCCGTACAGACACACCTTTATTGCTAGGGCGAACAGTTTAGATCCAGATCAGCCGGCACATTCGTGCCGTCTGATCAAGATCTAAACTGTTCGCTTTTTGATTCATTAGGTTATTTCTGACCAAAATGCGACCAGTGCAGATCCTGATCAGACGGCACGGATGTGCCGGCTGATCTGGATCTACACTGGTCGCACATGCGTAAAAATGCGTATATATCCAGGAATGGGTTAACCAAGGAGTGACAAGTGTATATCCAAATTAGCTGGCACATCCATGCAAACTGATCTGGATGCACATGTTCACTGGTATCTTGTTGGTGAAAAATGACCTTACAAATCTAAAAGCAAACAGTGTAGATCCTGATCTGTATCTACACTGTTTGCCATGCACTAAAGCTGTTATCTATGAAGTAAAGGGTTAATTATAACTTAAACTAATGCTATATAGAGGAGTATTAACAGTAATTCAGCTTGCATTACATGTATATTCCTCTATTTGAAACATACACAACATATTTTAGGAACTTGAGACGGTAATTTTCTAGGAGAGAATTTAGAATCTGTTAGCATATTGACAGATTGAGTACCCTTCCCTTTATTGCTGCATACCCACGGTTGTTTCTGTTACAAAATTATCCATTCATCAGCCTGGCAGCATTTTATGCAGACTGATGAGACCTCGACCAATGTTTACATGGGTGATGAGTGGGTGTAATAGAATCAGTTGTGAGAATCTGACATTGCTTCCCCTTCTGTTGGACTAACAAAGGTCATAATATTATGTTAGTATAGATAAAGTCCTTAACTACTGTAAAACGCATTAATTTCGCGAGGTCAAAATTTCGCGATTTTCGTCAAAAATCAGCAATTTTCTTTATTTGCGTATTCATAAATTCGCGACGTCGTCAGACTCGAAACCGAAAATATAAAAGTATAAGTTATAACCATGATCACCATTTCATCGTTAAACACATGCAAACGGTACAGATATATACCATTTTCTTTACTGAGATATAAAGCAATTAACTATCGATAAACATAAAATTGTTGGGCAAGCTGCCTTTTGTTAAGGTGCGAAATATAACAAACAACACTGACAATAGCTATATTGTTTCCTGTATCAGAATAAATTACTCAAAACTTAACATAGTTTAAGGAAATAATCGTTTATATTATTTGCCAAATTTATTCAAATAATTAAATCAAATAAATGAATGGTGGACCAAAAGGAATTATATGTAGCGTTTGAAGAGATTTACAGTTCTATTTAAAGTTGCCTCTTTTCGGATAATTAATATCGGATATATCAAAACTCATCATATATTCGCGATATTTATGAATTTGCTAGCCAAGCGATTCGCGAATATTAGCGAAAATAAAACCAACGCGAATAAATCCAGTTCTACAGTATATCAATATTGCTGTTTATTTAGCTTCTTCAAGAAAAGATCTTAATTATATTTCACATTGAACATCTTTTTAGGGATATCAGATAGAAGTTGTAAAGTAGCTATGAATATTTTATTTGTCACTTAACTGTGAATTTTAGACATTGGACATGCAAGTGGCCCATTCCTTCAATATTTTTACTTCAACTGCATCATCTTTGATGAAGTCTTATTCATATAAGGAATTATGAAGCTCTTCACTGTGATAGGACTGACTTTTCAATAAAACTTTCAGTTTGAACCCAAATGTATCCAGTTTGTTTGTGGAGAAGCTAACAATTAATAATACTTATCCTAAACTTTACCCTGTAAACTTAAGGGTGATAATCAAATGTTATGTGAGTACATGAATATTTAAGCAGACAGATTCTAAAATCTATCCAGACCTCATCCCATTATCTGATCCAGATACCTTGCAATCATTCCAAGTCTTAGAAATAATACCACTAGATTTGCTGGTCACAGACCTGATCCAGAGACCTCAGCTGGCTCCCAGACCTAATCTTGCTCCTAGATGTTTGTTCTCTCCGAAACCGAAGACCTCTTCTTGCTCCCAGATGTCGGCTCCCTCCAAGACCCTAAAACTCATCTTGCTCCCAGATGTCAGCTCCCTCCAAAACCCTAGCTCTCAGCTTGCTTCCAGATTTCTGCTCACTCCCGGAGCCTAAAACCTCATCTTGCTCCCAGATTTCTACTCTCTTCAAGACCCTAAGACCACATCTTGCTCCCAGATGTCCCTTCCCTCTGAGCCCCTAAGACTTCTGCTTGCTCCTAAATGTCTGCTTCCTCCGAGACCCTAAGACCTCAGCTTGCTCCCAGATGTCTGCTCCCACCCACACCCCAAGACCTCATCTTGCTCCCAGATGTCTGCTCCCTCAGAGACCCTAAGACCTTATCTTGTCTCAGATGTCTGTTCCCTCAGAGACCCTAAGACCTCAGCTTGCTCCCAGATTTCTCCTCCCTCTGAGACCCCAAGACTCATCTCGCTCCCAGATGTCTGCTCCCTCAGAGACTCTAAGGCCTTAGCTTGCTCCCAGATGTCTGCTCCCTTGGAGACTCTAAGACCTCATCTTGCTCCCAGATGTCTGCTCCCTCGGAGACTCTAAGACATCTTGCTCCCAGATGTCTGCTCCCTCAGAGACCCTTAGACCTCATCTTGCTCCCAGATGTCTGCTCCCTCCCACACGCCAAGACCTCAGCTTGTTCCCAGATGTCTGCTCCTTCCTAGACCCCAAGATCTGAAGTTGCTTCCTTGTATCTGCTCAATCACTGACCCCAGACCTCAGCATTCCAGACCTCATATTTATTGATGCTCATACCTATGGTGAAAACTGCTCCATAAATCACAAGACATCATACTGATCTAAAATCATTCATATACCAAAACCAAAAGTCTGCAACACCTCACAGTTATCCCAAGACCCAAATTTATTGAAAAACAGACATTTATTTGATCCCAGGTTATTTTGAAGATTCTGTAAGCCCAAGTTCCTTAATCTGAGGTTGAATTTTTGACTGCTGGTCCCAAGATCATAAAACTAAGGTTGGAGACCATCTTAAATCTTAACATCTGATTGGTTAAAAGTCTCTATGCATTTCAACCAATCTGATGTTTTAGATACGAGATTGTCTCCAAAGTTTCATTATAATGACCTTGGGACCAGGCCCCACGATCAAGAAACTTAGATGGAAGACCAGTTTTGGAACACTTTCTTCTGATTGGTACTTATGAAGAATAAGGTCAAATTTTACCCTATCAGATTCTTGAGATTAGAGACTGGTCTCCAGTATCATACTATCAATATTGTTTTCTCATATGCTCAGATTAGCAAATCAAATTCATTCAAGATGAGATCCTTCAATGATTTCCTCAATTCATATACATGTATCTGCCCATATTGAGGGCTGAGTGCGAAACTATTATATCCTGTATAGAAATATGAAGCAGATAGAATAGTTTGCACTAAGCCCTCGATTTATTACGCTGGTTTCAATAAAGAAAGAATGAATGATAGGTCAAAGAAAGTTTTTCATTATCCAATGTAATACAACTTATATAAAGTTTAAAATCTTAAACGTTAGTTATCTCTATTGCTCTTTTCTTGTAGACCAGACAATTTGCAGATTTGAAAAGAAACAAGAAACAAAAGTAAATTAATAATTGTAAGCACTTTAACTACTGTGTACTACATTTTTGTACCTGTGATCTACAGCATTTTTAAATATGTATTGATACAATTGTTGTTGTTGTTTTTTTCAGCAAATTCATATCTCACCGAATGAGAATGATTTCATGATAGATCTTGTACCGTTCATGAATCCTGGGACTTACACAATACAGGATGTATGTATCTTATCTTTTATAACTTTATAACAAATGTACTGTTTACCTGAATATCACTCCGTATAGACTGAGAAAACTGTTAATGATTTCGATTCTTTAATGAGACACATTTATTGGAAACATTGTGTCCTAATTTGTTTAACTATTTACTACATATATAAAGTTTTGATGCGCGTACAGTGTAGATCCAGATCAACCAGGACACATCTATGCCATTTGATCTGGATCTGTTCATTTGGTTATTTCTGACCAGAAAGGTGAACAGTGCAGATCCTGATTAGAAGACCTGTGTGATTGTGCTGGCTGATCTGGATCTAAACTGTTTGCCCATGTGTGAACAGCTTACATGGGATGAGCCATATCCAAGGAATAATGGGTTAACCAGTTTTAAAACTTGTTTCCAAACTCAGTTTATGATCTTGATCCTGGATCTATGGAATTTGTTTTTGTGTGAAATCCAATACATATTCAGTTATTAAGATTATTTTCTGAAAAAAACAACAACACAACAACAAATACGTGGTTGTAAAACAACATGATGCATAAATAACTATTTAAAAAATGCCTAAGTCATGCTAATGATGCACATTGATACCAAGGATTACGAAGAAAGAGAACATTGTGGTCCATGTTACGGATTGTATGACTAAGAGAGCAGCATTAATGTTTCAGTCACAGAGACAAATTTTAAAAGAATTTGTGTTTTGAAGTGAATACTGAATATAATTTAAAACTGTACAAAATATTTTGCTTTATAACTTAATGAAATAACATTAAAGACAAAAAATCATATACTTTTATTATTAAAAAAAACAATACTTGTACATTTTACAAAGCTTAATTGGTTAGCAAGTGTCTTTGATATCTTATGATCTTTCAAAAAGGGTTCACTATTTTTTGTTAGCTCTATAATCATACAGTAAACTATGTAATGTAAATGCCTAGCTCTCAGTCATAAAACGTATATTTCAGAGCTCATCATTGCCGAGGATATTTCGACTGTTCAGAGCATTGGGTCTGAGACATGTAGTGGTCGTCAACGAACGAAATGAGGTTTGCTCTATTCATTATATCTAAACTTTGATGGATGTGTGGATATTTAAAATCAGTAAATAAGTGTTTAAATGCATCCTATCGGGGATGAAAGTAAATAACATAACATTGTTTTTACACTCTTTTATCTACGTTTCGGCATAAAGCCTTTTTCAAGACCATTTATAGAAAATAAATAGTTAATAAATAAGTGCTTATATAAAAACTGATAAACAGAGTTGTTATTTTAAGATTTTAATGAAGCTTTTTCTTGATCTGTAATTTCAGTGATGGACATTGAACTCTCTGCTTCATATATTTGGGTTATATTGCATATGCTGCCAATGTAAATCCTGATCAGCTTCCACATTCATGTTGCCTGAATTGGATTTACACTGGTCACCTCGTAGTCAGAAGTAACCTAATGAATTTTAAACAAAGACTTATTTTCTCATGACATGCTTGAATCATATTTTGAAAATGACTATAAGATTTTTAAACTCATTAAGATTAAGTTATGTTTCAAAATTTTCTAATGTCATAAATCCTGGTATTCTAGAGCCGCTGGTCATCAATATCAGGTTTATGATCTTGGGCCCTGGTATTCATGGAGACCTGCACTTTAACTTTATATTCATTGCCTCATTGGATGTCTGACTGCAGGTTTTGGGTATGGTAACGAGGAAGGATCTGGCGCGGTACAAGGTGTCTCTCACACTGAAGGGCAGGTTCAAAATCAAAGAACTGAAGGTGGCCAGATAACCAATGATGTCTAGGAACTAGATCTTTGTGATGCATTCCATTGATGCCAACATCAAAACAACCGACTTGAGCAGTCACCTGAGTGAACTATTCCAACAAATGACTGCTTAAGACAGTTTCTAATTTCAGATTTTGTTATGTCACAGACATCTGTACATTAATTTGAACTGAACATTTTGAATGTTACAAGAATGGACCATTGAAATAGATATCAGATAGCAATACAAGACAAACAGCTTGCACATACCAACTCTACACTTGGTGACTGTGTCTGCTTCAGTGTGTACAACTTACTTATCTGCTATGACCAGCCTGTGTAGGACATATGTGTATATAAGTTTACAGTGCAATACTATATTAAGCATTTTTTTTTGGCTTGTCTGTTTTAGACAGCAGACAGATAAGCTTATGTTATAGCATTTTCTTACAACATCATCACTGTCATCCACTGTAGCTCTTTAAGGTTTTTGTTGAAGCCCAATTTTTTTTTCAAACGGTTCAAAGTACAGCTTTCAAATGTCATATAGTTGTCCTTAATCATACTACCAACCCTAATGGAGTTCCCCCTTCGATCTTAAAAAAATAAGTTATTTTTTGTTCTTAATAACCATTGGCTTTGATACTTCACATGATTGTGTAACATCTTAAAAGTCAACTTTTGTAACTCTTGATGGTATCTTGTAACCTAAAAAATTAAATAATTTTGGAATTAGTCCACTTTTTTCAATAAACATTCAAGCTACTGCCTTGAGGTTTACTTCTTTTGGTATACATCATTTTATTTTATGTTTTCATGTGAATTATATAATTTTCTCAGTGAAATAAAATTGGTATTCCACTGTTTTGAAACTTTTGAATATCATGTTTATTTTCACTGATTTTGCCGAACTACTTTTTTAGCTTATGACCTCTCTTTGGTACACAATTGATGGCATGATGTTGCTTTTGAAAAGATGTTGATTTAAATAAAATTTTGATGTTTTTTTTCAGGTTCTTTCGATAATAGTGATAGATAAGCTGTTTGAAATACTTAAATCTGATATAAATTTCTGAACTATTTTCTATTGCGTCATCAGTTATGATTGAGTGTTAAGCAGCTATTTTTTTTGGGGGGGGCCTACACAGAGAAAAAGAAACTCTAAGTTTCCAGTTCTTTACTGATGGCTATGCCACTCGTGAAAAGATCAGTTTCTGGAGTTCACTCATGAAATAAAATTGATATTTTACTGAAACAAACAAATATCCTCTATATAATCATCACAGGTGCAAGTTTTGTAACTCCTAAATCCAATTTGGTTATGCCACTTTATAACTGAGACTACTCTCTAGTTACCATTTCATCAACATTTTGAAATTTATTATGATTTGTTATCATTGTAAATACCATAACAGGTTAAATATACATATCTGTTATTGCAGTTAATCATATTCAAGCCTATTCATACTGAACCAACGAGCATAGGGCACCCACTGGCTGTGCTCTTGTTTGGTCTTCTTGTTATTGTTCTTGTCTATGCTAAAATCAAAAACTTGCCAGTTAAGCCATCTTATATTAACAAATGGCCTAAAATGTGTGAACAGTGTAGCTGAGTTGGATCAGCTGGCATATTCATACCATCTGATCAGAATCCTCACTATTTGCTTCTTGGACAGAAATAACCTAATGAATCAAAAAGCGAACATTGTAGATCATGATCATATTTGCATTTTGTGCCACGTGATCTATATCTACACTGTTTGCCCATGTTATGTTTGCAGAAAGCCACTGTGATGTAAGAATAGAAATACCAGTGTATTAATTGAATGTTAACTTTTTCAGTTTAAAACAGAATCATTTACCATTTGTTTTCTAATTTCTAATTTGTATGATGCTGTATTTTTTATTCCATTTATTATGTTTATTGAACTGATTTTTTATGCCCCCGCCATGAAATGGCGACGGGCATTAAGAGTTGCTCCTGTCCGTCCGTCCGTCCGTCCGTCCATCCGATATTCTCGTGAACGCAACTCCTCCTATACCACTGGTCGGAATTTAATGAAACTTGACCACAATGCTTGGCCTGATATGTAGTTGTGCATGAAGGTGGGGTTTCGCTCTTACATGTTCCGTTCAGAAGTTATGGCCCTTTGATACTTCCATTTACATTAGTTTTAGTAGGAGTATATCTTGTGAACGCAACTCCTACACTTCTGGTGGGAATTTAATGAAACTTGACCACAATGCTTGGCCTGATATGTTGTTGTGCATAAAGGTGGGGTTTTGCTCTTACATGTTCCGTTCAGAAGTTATGGCCCTTTGATACTTCCATTTACATTAGTTTTAATAGGAATATATCTTGTGAACGCAACTCCTCCTACACCTCTGCTGGGAATTTGATGAAACTTTACCACAATGCTTGGCCTGATATGTTGTTGTGCAAAAAGGTGGGGTTTTGCTCTTACATGTTCTGTTCAGAAGTTATGGCCCTTTGATACTTCCATTTACATTAGTTTTAATAGGAATATATCTTGTTTCTTATATTTTGTGCATTTTGCCCCTAACTTAAAAACTACTTGAGATACTGCCTTGAAACTTGAAATATATTTTCACCATCAAAATCTACATCATAACCAACAAGACCCATAACCATGCTTCCAATATTTTCAAATTATGCCCCTTTTTCACTTACATTTTGTGTTAAGAAAAATATACACTTTGCCCTTAACATTGTTTGGAGTGGAGGGATTTCAAAATAACTTGGCACAAATGTTCACCATAACAAGGCGGTGTGTCGTGACTGTAGGTCCAAGGTCAAGGTCACTGTTACTAAAAATAGAATTTTCTTGCAAAATCTTGTCCGCTCTGTAACTTTGTTATTTCTTATTGGATTTTTAAATAACTTGATATAATTGTTCACCATATCAAGACGGTATGTCACATACATGCCCAAGCCTTTAGGTCCAAGGTTAAGGTCACTGTTACTAAAAATAGAATTTTCTTGTCCGGGCTGTTACTTTGTTATGAATGGAGGGATTTCAAAATAACTTGGCACAAATGTTCACCATGACAGGGCGATGTGTCGTGTCACATACCATGCCCATGCCTGTAGGTCAAAGGTCAAGGTCAGTGTTACTTAAAATAGAATTCTCTTGTCCGGGCTGTTACTTTGTTATGAATGGAGGGATTTCAAAATAACTTTGCACAAATGTTCACTATGACAAGGCAGTGTGTCCGCACAATACCCAAGCCTGAAGGTCCAAGGTCAAGGTCACTGTTACTAAAAATAGAATTTTCTTGTCCAGGCTGTAACTTCATTATAAATGGAGGGATTTCAAAATAACTTGACACAAATGTTCACCATGACAGGGCGGTGTATCGCGTACCATGCCCATGCCTGTAGGTCAAGGTCACTGTTACTAAAAATAGAATTCTCTTGTCCGGCTGTAACTTTGTTAGGAATAGATTGATTTCAAAATAACTTGACACAAATGTTCATCATGACAAGATGGTGTGTCCCGTACCATGCCCATGCCTAGGTCCAAGGTCAAGGTCACTGTTACTAAAATAGAATTTTCTTGTCAGGGTTGTAACTACATTAGGAATATAGTAATTTCAAAATAACTTGGCAGAAATGTTCACCATGACAAGGTGGTGAGTTGTGTACCATGTCCATGCCTGTAGGTCCAAGGTCAAGGTCACTGTTACTAAAAATAGAATTTCCTTGTCCGGGCTATAACTTTGTTTTGAATGGAGGGTTTTCAAAATAACTTGGCACAAATGTTCACCATGACAAGGCGGTGTGTTGCGTACATTACCCATGCCTGTAAGTCCAAGGTCAAGGTCACAGTTACTAAAACTTGAATTTACTTGTTCGGGCTATAACTTCTTTATGAATGAAGGGATTTCAAAATAACTTGGCACAAATGTTCACTATGACATTGCATTGCATTACCACCAACTTCTTCACAGACATTTCCGTAATGAGAAGACAACAGTGCCACAAATACAAATAATTTACTTGATCATCAAGTTTATGCATATTCTTATAATTACTCGAACATCACTGTCTTTGAAATGCTATTATTCCCATCATTGCACTTTAGTATCTGGAAACGATGCATAGCGGGGGCATCCGTGTCCTATGGACACATTTCTAGTCTCTATATCTGTTGTTGTTATTTATTTGTGGAGGGTTATGAACAATACATACTTCTTTTAAAGATGCCAAATTAAAAATTTTGTAAACAATTATGTTCATTTTTCAGCCATTAGCATTGTTTAAATACCTTTCACTCATACATGTATATCATTCATTGTTGTGTAAATTTATATTTTTACTGGCATATTTTAACTGGCATATTTGGTTTAAAATTGTAGAACTAAAGCCTCTGTATGACCACCAATATTGAAAGGTTTATGCCTGTGATCATTTGACTAGAATGTTTATGTGTGTGAGGCATCTCTGAACCTGATGCATGACACTAGTCTGCAATCCTGATTGGTTTAATTAGAAACCAGTCTCTAAACAGACCAATCACTATCTAGAGATTTTAGACTGGTCTCCAGTATCAGACTTATGATTTTAAGTGCTGGTTCTAGCAATTTCTTCAGTTTTTGATGTGTTTGCATATTTCTTTGGGTGTATTTATAATTTGTAGTTGTATCAGTTTTTGAAAACTGTAGATTAATTGTTACATGACAAGATTTTAAGAAGAAAAAAAATTCAGTCTTAGATCTTTAGTGTAATTTGGAACAAATTATTCATTTATTCAGTGCATCAAGGTGATAGTGAAGAAAAATGTTGACTTTTTAAAAAATGGTTTTAGGTGCTTAAAACTCAGCAGGACAGGGTTTGTTATATGCACACATAATCTAATAGTATGTAATTTCAGTGTTTACTTATTGTTTTAATTTGAATGTGATTTAGACTTTTTTGACCAGTGCTTGGTTTGGTACAGAACTGTTTTAGTGCCCATTTGATAGTGGTTGATTTGGTACAGAACTGTTTGATAGTTCTGGGGTTGGTATAGAACTGTTAATGTAATTTTTTAATACCTTTGGTCACACCAAATTAAATAACTAAATCCCAAGCTCTAAGGCAGATATAATGTTTTGAAAACCATTTGGTACAGTATAGTTGCTTTGTGTAAGCATCCAGTAATGAATTCCTGTTACCAGGGATACATATATGAAATGTTTCTAGTCATATTCTTTTTGTAAAATGCACATGGGTGCATTCGTATTTACATGTAGTTCACAAACAAGTTTTGCATTTCATCACTGTATTTTTTAATGGACAAACAAAATAATGTCTCAGCAGTGGTCAGTGTGGTTCTTGCTGATGGTCAGTGTGGTTCTTGCTGATGGTCAGTGTGGTTCTTGCTGATGGTCAGTGTGGTTCTTGCTGATGGTCAGTGTGGTAGAGCTTAATAAGCATGTGAAGAACCTGGATATTGTAATTAACTGAGCTTCCAACTTCAACCAGAATCAAAGAAATCAGACATTTTTATGCCCCCAAAAGGAGGGATATAATAATCGCACCGTCCATCCGTCTGAAATGTCAGTCAGACAAAATTTTGTCCTCGCATCTTCTCCGAAACTGCTTGAGGGATTTCATTGAAACACTTCACACAAGTGTTTATCAACAAGCCTAGTTGTGCATATCATCAGGAATTTCTGCCTGGATTATTTTTGGCCGAGTTATGGGCCCTTTGTCATTTTTTAACTAACCCTAACCTTAACTTCTATTTAAAATCTTGTCCATGCTTAATCTTCAAAACCAATGCGGAGATTTCACTGAAACTTCACAGGAGTGTTTGTCACCAAGCTTAGTTGTGCATATCATCAGGAGTTTCCTTTAGGATGATTTTTTCCAGAGTTATGGGCCCTTAGTCTTTACTATATAACTTATATATTAAAATCTTGTCCATGCTTCCAAAACTGATTAGGGGATTTCATTGAAACTTCACAGGAATGTATATCACCAAGCCTTGTTGTGCATATCGTCAGGAGTTTCTGCTCAAATTATTTTTGCCAGAGTTATGGGCCCTTAGTCATTTTCTACTATAACTTCTATATAAAAATCTTGTCCACACTTAATCTCCAGAACCTCGTGGCAGATTTCATTTAAATTTCACAGGAATTCTTGTCACCAAGCCTAGTTGTGCATATCATCAGGAGTTTCCGTTTGGATTATTTTTGGCCAAGTTATAGGCCCTAAGTCATTTGTACTATAACTTCTTTATAAAAACATTGTCTACACTTTATCTCCAAAACCTTTTGGAGGATTTCATTGAAATTTCACAGGAATGTTTGTCCCCAAGTCAAATTGTGCATATCTTCAGGATTTTCCGTTTGGATTACCTTTAGCAGAGTTATGGGCCCTTACTAATTTGGTTTGCTTAACTTCTATATTTAGTGAGGGATTTACTTCAAACTTCAAATATATGTTCCTTATCATCACTCACATATTTCCTTGTCATTGCCCACATAATATGTGGTAAGGTCCATAACTATAATCATATTTCCAGGATAATCTTCCTTTGATCTTAGAATTTTCTAAAAAAAAATGTTATTTTTAACTATAGCCTAACTTGTTTATTTCTAGAGATATTTACTGCAGATTTTAAACAAATGATCCTTTTCATCTTTTACAAAAAATGCATGCAGTATGCTTCATCTCTTCCACAGGCATATTTTTTTTATTACATATGTATACCAATTTGATCTCAAAGCTGCATTTTGGGGGCATATGTCAATTTCAAGTTACAGCTGTTGTTTCTCTTTATGTTTCTTATTTTGATGTGTTTGTGTCACAACTATTGAAAAAATTGGATGTGATAAAGGAAATAAAGTTAAATTTAATCTTATCTCACTGTGATAGCTGGAAGACTTGTAGGGATTATATTATAAAGAAGTGTCTTTGGCAATTTCACCACTGGTTTTCTGAAACAATGCTGCTAATTACTTTGAAAATACATGTAATGTTGCTATGAAAATATGTGTACTTTTGACACAAAACATTTACTAAAGGATTTACATTGCTGATAGGCTAATTTGTTTCTTTCTAAACTTAGGTGTGGCTTGTATTGCAGTATTGAAATGCACCTTGTATTTAGTCTTCTTATCATCATTATATTGTGAACCAAATTCCAGGTCCCAAGGTTATAAAGCTGAGATTGGAAACCAGTCTCAAATCTCAAGCATCTGATTGGCTGAAATGGCGACTGGTCGCCATTTCAGCCAATCAGATGCTTGAGATTTGAGACTGGTTTCCATGCTCAGTTTTATAACCTTGGGCACTGTCTTTCATTTGAAAGTTGTTGTGTGGGGAAAGGTGGGGTGAAATCTGACTACTGACAAACCTCATTTAAAATGTGTCTGTCCTGAGTGCATTTCTTAGATTAAACCATATAAATTTATCTAATCTTTACACTGGTTCAACTAAAATAATGCAAGACACTACAACAAAAAGTTTGAACTAACCACACCTACATTTGTTAAGGAAACTGGAATTCATGTGTACACCTGTGATAGATAAAAGGTGGAAAACAAATGTTATCATTTGATTATAGTTATTTGATCTGGGAAGATACTGTAATAATTCTGGTTATAAGGTTATCAGGACAGCTCTGCATGATGATTGTGCATAGTTTTATAGATAATGCAATCATACTTAACACATTTTCATTATTTAACATTGTTTATCATCATTGTTTAACACTTAAACAAGCTTTAAGCGAGGCATATCACTTGCTCGTGCACAATCCAAGAAACTCTAAGCCCATCTTAGAAAGTGTTTTGGTCTATAGCTTTTGGTATTTTGTAAACCTGTTAGCTGATTTTAGAAGTTTAAAAATTCTCTTTTCAGACCCAAGATGATACAGCTACAGAGACCAGTCTTAAAACTAGTTTGTGATTGGTGAAATGTAAGACCTAAGTTCAGTTTCGTCAATCAGTTGTGTTTAATAGTTAAGACTGGTTTCGATTCTGAGGATTTAGATCTTGTGCTCATCCATCTGTTGATTCACAATTATATTTGAAATTATGTTAAGATTTCAAACCCCAGCTCCATGACAAATCCTATGGTGCTTAAAATTTCTCTTCAATCATATTTAATCATATTGATTCATTAGTGTGCTAAGTTTGAAAATAAGGTTAACATAGGATCCTGAGCATTTTAGCGCATGTGTGACCAGTGCAGATCTAGATCTGTGCTGTCTGATCAGGATCTGCACTGTTTGCCTTCAGGTCAGAAATACTAGTACCCTAATACATACATAATAAACAGTAGTAAATGTTAAAGAAACTCATGGTTGTTCGCTTAAAGTCTAAATTCGTAAATAAGAGATTTTTTTCAAATGAAATTGAACTGTTGTCTACACAATATTAAAGAGGATTTTGAAGCAAGGGTCAATGTATGGCTTTTGTTGCAGTTGATCTTCTTAATTCATTAGCATAATAAAATTGTAATTTGAGTTAACAGGTTTGTTACTGATAAACTAATAATATTTTTGTGAAATTGGAGCCAGTTGTTATACAATTTGTGAAAATATTACAATGTAATTCTGATCATGATTTGACAAAAACAGGGTTTTCATACAATATTTAATTCTAAACCAAATTTAAGTTTTATTTTAAGAAAAGCTTTGTTTTAGAACTAATATTATGTTTTGGAAGATGCTATGCACAATATACAATAATAAAAAGTCTGTTTGTTTTCCTACAAATTCTGAAGCAGGGTTGAACAAAACTTGTGATTATTTATTTAAATGCTGGATATACTTCTGAACTTGTGTTATTATCAACAATTAATGTCCTGAAGAATTTCCTCTTATTATTATCAGGTTTAGAATTTTCCTGTAGTAAGAACAGCTTCCATGTTTAGACAAGATTGATATATGAAGACTATGTAACAGTGTTTCTATAATGTTGAACAATTTTGAAATATGTTTTGCCTAGAGGCATAATATGGCCACCAGAACTAAAAATGGCAAAACATGCAAAGACCTAAGAGATTTGATATTTTTGTCTGACGATCAGTTAACATGCTTGCAATGTTTATATTGATTTCTTTTTGACTAACTGCTTAATATGGCTGTCAGAGCAAGAATAAGAGAAAAACACTGTGAACATGGGCTGTTTTTTCCGAGATATTTGTTACTTAGAAATGGAAGATACCTTGCACAATTTCAAAGGAAGTTTTCCTTTCCTGTAAGAAATGGCAGCCACAACTAAAAATATATAATTATATTGTAAATGTTTCAAACATACTTGTTTATTGTTTGAAAGTGACAAGCCCACATTCTGATTAAATTTCTTAACAAATCATATTAAACTGGAATTTTACATACCATATACAATATGCCATGTGCTGTTATGTCAAATTGTGCAATAAATACATATATTCTATTAATGTTGAGATTCTTATCGACAATTTGTAAAACATATATATTCTGATATTTTTATACTGGTCTGCATGCTTTCTTTAGTGCTATTTGTCTTCATTACAAATAAAGATAGTTTTGTTTCATTTGGTTTCACTGTTACTTATTGGGAGAGTGGGTCTGTTCATGTGTTGGTGAATGTAGTCTGCAGTCTGCATGTATCTTTTTTCTACAAATTAATCTTTCCCCACATACATTTATTCTTTCTCTTCCTTTGCTAAATGACAAGTGACTTGTGTACCCTTTCTACGTCTGCCATCTGATCTGGATCTACACTATTTGCTTTTAGATTCCTGAAGTAATTTCTGACCAAGAAGCAAACAGTGTAGATCCAGATCTGATGGCACAGATGAGCCAGCTGAATTACCCTCCACTCATCATTGTGATAAAGTCATCTATGGGCTTAAAAAAAAAATTAACAATGAATTCAGTTGGGTCTACTCAGCCAAGGTACAGTATGGTATGTGTATTTGGTCAATCCTGGTAATCTGGAATGCAATTTGACTGGTCTAATCCTTTATTTCATAGATACGCCTGTATCATGTGGGCAAACAGCCGAGATCCCATTCAGCCAGCCAGCTGTGCCATCTGATCATGATCTACACTGTTCACTTTTTAAATAAGGTTATTTCCCCAAGTTATTTCTGACCTATAAGAAAACATTGTAGATTTCACAGATATCCCTGCTGATCTGGATCTACACTTTAGGCTCATAAATAAAACCAGTATATGTGGAGTAGAGGCCTGTATCAAACAGTTGGTTGGTAGAATAAGAACTTGGTTAATTGTTATTGCTATCTCTCCTCCTGTCTTTAATTTGTTCAAGCCTTTGTTGTTTAAATTGCTGCATAAATCACTATCCGATAGATCTGATATGCAATAGACTGAAGCTTCCTTCACTTCAATAAAATCCCCTGCTTAATTAGCTCTGTCCAGACACATTACTTTAATCTACTTCATACTACTCTTTATCTAGCTATTTGAAATTGTTTCTGTTTTTGTGTTTACAAAAAATTAATTAGATTGTCTCCTTGTTCATTGTTTTGTCTAATTACTTTCTGTGATGAATAAAGTTTAATGTGCATCTAGTTAAACTTAGGATGCTGATGCAAATTCATAATGAAGTGTTGTGGTTTTCTTTTTTAAAAACAGCAATTGAGTGGGTTCTTAAATCAGTGCTTTTCCACTTTCTAAGACAAGTTAAGTTCAATATATATTTATTGTGGAGGTTTTGAATTTTTGTCCTTTGATATCCACAAAAATTAAATGAATTCACACTAATTTTAAGAAAATTTTAAACATTTTTTAGTTTGAGGTCTACATGTATATAATAAGAAATGTGTATTCTGTCGTTGAAATATTGTAATTGCTGTTCCAGAGACAGAAGTTGCCACACTCCATAATGATGTAATGTTCTTTGTGCATTAACATTTAAGTTTTTCATTAACAACTTTAAAAATAAATTGTGCCAAAATTTGTTCTTGTGTTGGTGTTAACTTAAGATGAGGTGCCTGCAAGAACAAAACCAGTCATTCTCTTAAAACAAATTTTTATTGAAGTTTGGTCACAGAAATAAACAGGACATAGACAACATCGCTTTCAAGTAGGAAACCAATAAGCTCACACATCTGGTTATCTGTGGTAAGTGTGTTACTAGCATTCTATCTAATGATCAGTGAAGTTACTCTTCTGAAAATGGACAATAGAACAGTTGTGTGAACTCGGGAAGTTGATTGGTGAACAAGAGCAAATGGCCACAGACCTACTAACTAATTGTTAAAGTTTATGCAACTATCCTCAGTTTTCATCTTTATAAACCCAGATAGACATATTAACAGATGTTGATCTTATAATCCAGAAGACAATACTGCGAGCCCTAGAGACAGAAACACACACTTAAGTATTGGCTATTTGCACATTACATCTGAAAGTAAGCACAGAAATGAAAGTGCTTGGTTGCACAGATTTCAAATGGCCTAAACATGTAGTAATTCTTTTCTTTACTATAAAACCCTAATTTAGTCATAATAACATGCCATTTTTTCCAGATATATTACAGCAATATGTTAAGGCTATGTTTTTTGTGATCTGGATTGATTTTCTTTTTATAAAACCATACATCTCTGCTCTATGAAGCTGTTATGAAACCTTCACTGATCAGGATACAAGGAAGAAGGCAAAACAAACAATGAATTAAGATTGACATTTTTTATTTCAGTTTACAAAATACATCGACAATAAAATCTGATCATCACAGATACACTGCATTGCAAGAGCCAAGTTCTAGTCCTGCTTCAGTAACTTTCAAGTACATGTATATTATTTTGTTTTTATAATAAGGAGATGAATTTTCAGTCTTGAGTATAGAAGTACTATTTTCTTTCATTGTTTTATTTACTACAATGATATGGCTTGCATGTCACAAGATTAATTGTCTTTAAAAGATATCTGAAAATTTAACTTTACATTTTTTGTTAACTATTTAAATATGAAACCTGGAGAATATTCAGTATCAGAAAATAGTGGCTATAATTTTTGGCGACAGAGCCCACTGGGGTCCATGTGCAGAGTTATTACATGCCATGCCCAGCTGGCTTTTTACTCTTTAAACTCCCACAGGTAAGAAAATGAGCCAAGTCTGTGAGCTTCCTAAAATGAGCATATCCGTGGGAATTAATGTACAATGGGCTCAGTAGAAATGGATTACAGGGGTCACAAGTTGCTGATCCCCAGCAGGACAAGATCCTCGACTCTACAACACAGAATTGATATGAAACACAATATGGAAACTTGCATCAGCAAACAAACTCTAGAAATTGTTCATTTGTCACCAGTAAACTTCAGTAAATCAGTTATCATTTTATTGTTGTTTTTTCAGTGTTTTTTTAAGAAGAAATTCAAGATGTGCAAAATAGGATCTCACTTCCAGAATGATTTATCCAAACAAGTTTGTCTCTTTCATGCGAACATGGTACGATGTAGCCGACACAAGCTGCCTCTCATAAATCAGACATCTTAAATTATTGTTTATAATCATACAACCTTGACTTGTGTTTCAATACTGAATGTTGAAAAATACATAAATATATTCAGACAAATCAGAAAAGAAATATTGCATTTAGTGAGTGAAGAAAGATCTCTTGTGGCCACTTTCAGCCCTACTTATTTGCCAATCATTTTGAAATCCAGGTATATAAATAAAGTGGTGGTAACCGAGAGACTCTGTCTCCAGAGCTGTAGCGTTTTGAAAAATTTACATAACTGCTAGGACAATGCAGCTGCTTATGCATTATAAATCATGGTTCACAGGCAATAGTTAGAAACCATTTTTGTTTTAAATAACCATATTGTTTCTATTTAGCAGCCCCTGGGATACTCCAAAATGGGTAATGCTAAAGTAAGTCTTCCATATATACCATATATGTGAAAATAAAGTTCAGTCCACTAAGAAAATGGCTGCTGTTAATGAGTACTTTAAAAGTAACCATGTTAAATGAGAAATTGATTTTTAGGCATTGATTTTATACTATTTAAAAAGGCACATCACTAACACAGCTTTCAAACTTGAAATAACTAGTTCAGATTCAAATTGTGCTCAGAATTTTACACTCACAGATCATCAATAGTGGTGGGCAGGGGGGGTGGAATTTTGTTCTTTTAACCAACAACACCAAGATCCCATGAAATCTGACGGGGTGTTTATTAGTGGGAGAGCGCTAATTAGAAACAATACAGTAATAGCACATTTTAATTTTTATTTCAATAAATAATTTAATCAAACTGTAAATGTGTTCCAGAATGATTACAATGTACATACATCTTGATAACAGCTATACCAATAATGGAACAAAACATAGTAATATCTTTAAGGGTTTTGAATGGATTACAATAATAAATATTAATTTTTCCTGAGATTTAGTTGATGCTTTATAAATTGATACTCAAGTCATGGATTTGATTATGTAAAATGTAGAATGTTCAATATACATTAATTTCTGAAATCGTTTATGTACCATGTAACTCAATGGGAAAACTGCCATCTGATCTTGATAACAATGAAATTCCATGATGAAAAATCCAAATTTTCAGGTGAAATAAGTTCAAATTCTTAACCCTTTTCTCCATATATACGCACACATTTTTATGCATGTGTGACCAGTGAAGATCCAGATCAGCTGGCAAATCCATGCCGTCTGATCAGGACCTGTACTAGTTGCATTTTGGTCAGAAATCACCTAATGAATCAAAAAGCTAACAGTGCAGATCCTGATCAGACTGCACAGATGTGACGGCTTATCTGGATCTAAACTGTTCGCCCAGGCAATAAAGGTTGTGTCTATGGAAGAAAGGGTTAAATACCTACATGGACATCACAAATGAATTAAAGAAAGAACTGGAATCATAAAACATAATGCTCATTAGCACTGACAAGATAATATAATAAAACTTTGGTCGAACAATAAAATGTGCAAATTAAACGAACTGTTGTGAGTTTCACTCCTTAAAAACATGTCAATTAAGTATAAATTTTCTGCTAAAACAGCTTCAATGATAAGAACTTGAATTAATTTATAAACATTTGATTTTTCTTATACAGAAAACGATGTAACAAAATCGACACAACTTTGTTATCAGACTTTGGGACAAAATCACTAGGAGATCTTGCCCATGCTGGTTGCAATCGTAACTCAAGTTCAAATGACTGTAAACTAGTAAAAATTTGAAAACTACTTATTTTAAATTTATGCACAAACTATCTTGAACTCCAGTATTCACAATGGCACTAACAAAAACTCTGCAGATTTTTAATGTAAACAAGTGGGGATCAGAGTGGTCCCATTTCAGCCTTCTCATTTGTTCACTCAGATAAGAATCTAAATTGTTTGCTTTGCAGTTTATATAATTCTAAAAAATAATCCATTCAACTGTGAATGGACCAGCTCATATAGAAAAACTTCAGGCAATTATACAAATTTAGCAGGTTAAACATTAAAACTGTCAGCAACAATTTATCTATACATACTAATTAAAAATGATAAACAACTGCTAAAATATTGTTGCTTGATCATTAAAACCATCTGAAAAGTATCCAGTGTACAAATATTAGTTTTCAGTAAATGAACCCAAAACCCATTAAATTTTTAAAGGCCTACTGGGAAAAACAGCACTGTTTTACATCAATTTACCCTTTACCCCATGGCTGTTATTCATGGCAAACAGTGTAGATCCAGATCTGCCAACACATTCATGCAGTCTGATCAGAATCTGCACTGTTTGCTTTTTGATTCATTTCTGACCAAGAAGTGAATAGTGTAGATCCTGATCAGAGAGCACAAATGTGCAAGCTGATCTGGATCTACACTGTTCATAAAAGCAATAAAACTTGAATAAATGAAGTAAAGGGTTAATTTTATGTTTATGATTTCTAACAAAGATTTTTGCCAGGTCACTGTATGCATGATAATTTATCAGGGATTACAACAGTTCATGTCTCATTACTAGAGAATGCTTTCTACTTGATGAATGCTTATCAGTCATCTTCCAGCTCAATAACTGTATGATAATCCCCGAATCTGAGCTCAGTCTCACTGTTTAATGACATAGAAATGTGATCACCTTGTGTTAGCAGATTGTAAATGAGTATTCTCACATATATAGCACTATCTGTCCTATATAATGTCATCTTGCTCTGTAGAATGTCCCTTTACTCCATATATACACCTTTTTACACATGTGCGACCAGTGTAGATCCAGATCAGCCATCTGATCAGGATCTGCACTGTTTGCTTTTTGATCATAAATAACCTAATAAATCAAAAGGCAAACAGTGCAGATCCTGATTAACCGCAGGGATGTGCCGGCTGATCTGGATCTACACAGTTCGCCCATGCCATCAAAGGATTTATATGAAGGAAAGGGTTAATATAATATTCTCTTGTTTGCTTCTTCCATTTTAAAAATCACAAAGTCACAAACTTTTAACCTATATTCACAAACCTTCTGAATTTAAATAACAACCTAATTTAACATCACATTTTCACATTCACAGTTAAATTTTCACACTTGTTCTCCTATCTCTGTACACTAAACATTACTTTATCATCTCGTGCAACATTTACACCAACACTCTTGAACAAAAATATGTTGTCCATATTGCAGCTTGTATTGTCTATGTCAATAAATGAAATGCCCGGCCTATTATCTACATAACTTTGAGGGTTAATGCATTACTGTCATATCTTATATGCAATAAAATGAAGAAGATATTCTTGTATTGCACTCAACTCTCGATACGGAGAAAAATTCTTTGGTTCAAATGAGGTCCGAAAATTCTCTTCCAATCGAAACGAAATGGAATAATACTTTTAAAGTTCCGTAAATAGTCCATTTTCTTTCCTTTATAACTGGTAATTTTTGTCACTACCATTTGATTTATCAGAAGAGTCCAGATCTTCTCGTCTCTTGACACGTACAAGGATTTTGCCGTCGTATTCCGGCAGAACTCTGTGGTCTTCTTTGAATTCCTCGTAGACTGCATCAGAATCAAAGTCTTTGCTATATGTTTTTACAAAATACCTGAAAATACACAAAAAGCAAAAAAAATTAAAAACAGCGTTTAAAGTTCAAAGGATTTATTTATCATAATGTTGACTAATTACAATGTACTCGTACAGTAACAGGTGATGATACAGGAACCTGATATTGTTTACCAAGCCTCATACATGATCACTGGACTTTGAACTGACATATTATTTTCAATAAATACTACTCTTATTTCAATGAGCCACATGAAACCATGAACTTGATTCTCTCTTTAATCAACCTATCTTGTATTTGAAAGAAAATTGAATAAACTGTACTTTAGCTGAAAGATTTTACTGAATATTAACTTCATTACTTAAACTTAACTCCATCAAGATACACCTTAAAAACATAAGCAACCAGTGTAGATCCCTTCCAGTCTGCAAATTTTTGTAGTGTGATGTGCAGACTGATCTGGATCTACACTGGTCACACATGGCTGTAAGCTGTATCTATAGGTAATGGTGGGTAGAACAACAAGTTACCTGAAATTTCCCCGTTTACTCATCAGCTGCTTGAACTGTCCTAGAGTTACGCTGCTCTGGGGTATGGTTGTCATGTATGGAATAGGTTCATCAAACAAATAGTAGCCAACGCTAATCTTATTACTGCAGCCCGACGTATTGCCACTGCCTGATGAACGCTTTGACATACGCTTACTGTAAACAAACAATTAAAGACTTAATGCACAATTCTTTATTATTATTCATCCAAAATCACCAATAAGTATAGTATTTATCTTAAATATGTTAAAAGTTCCATTTTGAATCTGAATGAAAACTGGTAAATTTATTATATAGTTCAACATATTTTTAAGAGGTTTCACCAGTTATGAGCTTTGCACTGCAAGTCTGACAGAAACTTGTAAATAAGTTCAACTAGTATGTACACTTTTTTTGTTAACATGAAAGTCATAAAACCTTTCCAATAAACATTTTAACATGCCATGTTTCATTTATAACAACTTAGTACTCACTCAGTTTTGGAGTCCGTGGAGGTGTCGAGTTCAGCTGGTACTGTCTTGGCAGATGCCATAGCAAAGCCGCTGCAGTCCTGGACAGCACTGTGCATCAATGGCATCCCAGGCTTCCTGTCCTTGTTCGAAATGCCAGTAAATGATCTGAAAGTTAAACAAGAAATACATCTTATAAATGGCTTAGAACTACAGTACAGTAGTTGTTGTGTATTAAGGTTATCTATATGTTTTTTGGAAGAATTTCGAAGGCTAATATTGAATCCAGATTTAAGCAAGACTAACAATTAAGCAATCAATGCAATTTAAGAGGCATCAGTCAAAATGAGCTACATAATACCGTTACATGAGATTAAGGAAAGCTCTGTTCTATGATAAAATTGACAGCAAATCAGTGTTTCAAATTATTTGTGACAGTCTGGTATCTTGTAAAGGATCTCGATTAAAACTTACAAAGATCACTGATGTAGCTTCCTTTGTTTGCAGAAATAATTAATGGTAAAGGCCAAACACACAGAGATTCAATCTAACCTATAGAGCATGCCCCTGGATTGGAGTCAGATATACGCCATAAATGAAGGTGAAGATCATATATTGTTACTTGCGAGTATTTTATAATGACCTTGGAAGTTTTAGGGGTGTTTACTTACTTGGATTTGGGAGGGGCAGTGTCTGATTCATAAAGCCTCCTGTTCACTTCCTCCAGCTGTACACGAGTGTTTGGTGGAGGCATGGGTGGCATTGATGGATCCTGCATGATCGGCTGGTTAGGCATCATACCCACACCTCCCTGAGGTACCCACGGTTGACGACTACCACTCTCTGCTGATGCTGACCGATTCATATGACTGCTACTGCTGCCTTTCTTAGAACCACTGAAAAATACATAATGTAACTCCAAAATGAATATACAGACACAACAGAATATTAAACCATAGTTGAAGCAACAGTTGAGCTATGATAGAAATTTAATTTGAGGTCACAGCTGATTGCTGGCTTAGCTAAAGCACATCCTGGCATCAGCAAGACACTAGGCTCTAATCAACAGTGAGAAATGAGGCAACAATCAGGGACCTTAACCCCGCTTATCACAGGTTTGTGGATATTACAGTCAGAGAGAGGTCTGAATTGGCTTGTATGGCCAGTTTGTTTCATGCTTTCAAATTCAATACTATCTCAATGCTCGCAGGTTGCAGCATTATAGTATCCAGTCTGTAGTACAAAACACCAAACAGTCAATCTGATTTTCTATCCACTGATTGCTAAAATACAACTGACAAACATATTATTTACCTTTGTTTGTGGGGTGGCTGAGGAAGAGGGGTTAATGCTGACGATTTGTGGGAACGTTTATACGTTGAACTTGTTTTATCTGAGTCTGTATATGCAGAACTGGTGCCTCGGTTCATGTTTTCATTGTCCAGTATCCACTGTATAACCCTGAAATTAACAATTATCATTTATGTCATTTTGTCAGCTGTTGCAAAGAAAAAAATATGAACTTTATATTTTCTACTTTTACCCTAAAACATTTATAGGATATTCCAGAACTGAACTTGAAGGGAAAAGGAATGGGAAAAATTCTATCAATTCCATAGGTCGATATTGTAGTATTGTAACAACATTTTAGTAAATGTAACAACCAACCATGCAGTAATTTCCCCAACCAGCATATTTTTTTTAAAGCTTTCAAGTCTTTGCAAAAAAAAAATCAGTTATATTTTTAAGGGATTTTTTTTAAAGCTTGGTTCTTTATCTTATAACCATGAAAATTTTTCAGTCAAAGGTGAAGATTAAAAAAAACACACACAAAAAATAACACTGAAATCTTTAATGATTTAATTTTAACGTATTGTTTATAAATATTTGTCAGGATTTCCATGAAAATGTTTGAAATGCAACCTCGTGGTTTTTATTGGTGTATCCCTGTTGCTTTTTTACAATTTAGTTTGATAGTGTATGTAATTGATTTATTAAATATAACTTTAACCACCAAGTCAATTAGTGTTAATTAATGAGTATTTACAAATTAATTCGGTCAGACAGCTGTGTTGCACTCAACCAATTTAATTTAATAAACACTAACCTATCCTTTAACCCAATATGATCAATTGAATAGCATCTTTTTTTTCTGTCTTTTACACTCAAGTTTTCTCTTTAAGACAAATTAATCATCAATCTTTAACAGCCTTTGCAACAAAGAATTCTAGATTTTCTTTTATCCTCTCTGATGATGATGATTAAACAAACCCTTTCTTCAAACAGACGGTTAACCATTTCATTTGAAATGGTTTCATGTGCACACAAACAAACTCTATAATTTCTTGCTGTTTGTTTTTATTTCACTAAATGGTCTTTAATCTCAGTAGGGCCTAAAGTACAAGCAGTGTTTTCCTCTTCTTTAATCATTTCCCTAGGTTTGTAATTTATCACCAACTTTAGCTTTAATTTACATTTGATGTCATGAACATACTTTGTAAGGGCAGTGAAGTATGCTTTGGTAAAAACACATCACAAGCTAGGAGTCAGCCAAGCATTACTTTGTTGTAGAAAAACCTCTCATATAAAATATTTTACGAGACATTTTTCACCATCATAAAGCAATTTCACCTCTCCATGCACTAGATATTTATTCAGAAATTATAAAACCTGAATGTTCTCTTAGTTTTGATAATGAACCTTATTGTAATAGTGTAGTAATTATTTTCATATCTGCACATCAAATGTAATTTATTTTATGAGAGAAAGTGTTTCCAACATTGCATGAATTTACCATCTAGTCTAAATATCTACTGTTTGAATTGATTTATTTTGCTGTCTTGAGAAGAAATGAGTCAAATACTTGACCACTTGTACGAAAGTAACAATAACTGAAAATGAGAGAGGGTACCATCTGATTAAGTATTACTAAAATCTTGGCTGATTATCTCAGCGAATTTAGTTTTCACCTTGATTTCTGTTGTTGTTTTTTTTTTTATAAAGATAGTGTTAAAAGCTTTCATTAGCATTCTACAGAGAAGCCAGTCCCTTTTATAGAGATGATTACTACTGTAATTAAATTAACTGAAGTCATCACATTTTCAACTTTATCAAAGTGTTTTAAGATAGCCAGATTTCATCTAAATGTCCCTAGGGTGTTGGCAAGAACTTTTTTCCCAATCCCTTCACAAGGCTTTGCTGGGAAACCTTGATTGTCTTCAATTGTTCCGATACAAAAGAAACAGTGATTGAATCAAAAGTTCTGAGAAATTAATTATCTCAAATATCCACCTAATTTTTTCTCTCCATCTTCAAAGTGGAGGGTTAAACAAAACATCAAAGAGGAGAAGTTCATTAATGAATAATAACTCCTGTATCAGTACCATTTGTTGAGAAACCTTTCACATCAAACACTTTCCCCAGAATACAAAGCCTCTTTAATCAATGTTAAGTAAACAGAGGAAAATCTCCCTTAGATAACTATTTTGTTCTAAGTGACTCATCAATACCCCAAGCTTATGGTACTATAAAAAATATTCATCACTTTCTTCTCTTTGTTTTACATTTGCAGTTAACAAATTATCAAATGCACTGTTTCATCTAATTTTTTTTCCTTGTAAGTGCATAACAATCTGTCTCATTTCTAATATAACCCATGTTCCATATGATTGATTCCATTGAGTTCAACTCAGTATTCATCAACCTAAAAAAAACAGTCCCTAACATAGCATTAACAATTTCAGAAAATTGCTTGTCCAAACAAGTAGACACAGCTGACCAG
Source organism: Corbicula japonica (assembly GCA_038501625.1). NCBI lineage: Eukaryota > Metazoa > Mollusca > Bivalvia > Venerida > Cyrenidae > Corbicula > Corbicula japonica. The sequence goes on from JAZAYU010000004.1 coordinate 428,788, forward strand.
TATAGGCCTATTAGTGACTTGCAGGCTAGTATAGTGTGAAGTTTATCAGTTCAATCAATATAGCCTGCTCAAATCCTCCCAGCTGTGTCCTTAGATCTCCCTTTGATCTCCATATTAACTGCTGTAATCTTCCCCTTTGAAGTGCACATCAAAGCAATACATTAAAATATTTATTCTGTTAAATTTCAAATCAACACACAGCCTTTAATTTTTGCCACCTCATAAAGGGAGTGTAACAAAGTTAGATTGCTGTATTGAATTGCATATAAAACCTGGGGATAAACGGGGATATTTAATCTAAGTGCCTTGTTTCAGACATAATTCTTCTTTGTAGTCAATCATTTCAGTAACCTGATGTCAAATCTCTATTTTCATTAATCTAATACTGTTTATATTGTCTTTGTTTGTCCCTGTGCACACGCCAGGGGAATATTAAAACTATATTAATTTCTTAACTAATCACTTCAATCACAGTGAATTCACCAGCTACAGGCAAAAGTTAAGTTTCCGAAGGAAACGGCAATTATTGTTAAAATACCTCATATGCAATGAATCATAATTATATCTTGTGTGTTAGTTAACTTTTGTAATTCCCATGTCATTATTTTACTAGAAGCCAATTTCAGGGCTTCTGGTACAATAAAAAACAAAAGACTGAATTCTAAAAAAACATGCAATGTATCTCTGTTTCTTTCAAATAGGTGATCTTAATTTCTGTAATCTGAAATATTTTCCATTATTTTTAACGCAAATACATCTGTTTTCTTATGCAACGAGTCTGAGACAAACCAATTCCAAAATAACCTCACAACTGTTCCCATGTTTAGTCAACCAGTGTAGACCCAGCGAGTGCCTGTGCAGTCTGCTCAGGATTTTCTTTGTTCACATTTTAGAACTCAGCCTTGAACTGGGCTAGATCTATTTCAAATAGTATACCTGCTGGCTGGTTAAGGTCCAACACTGCCAGCAGGTAATGCCAACACTGTAAGCAAGTAAAGGGCCTTCACTGTTAACCAGTATAGGGCCAACACTGTATGCTAAAACAACAAGGGCCAACATTGCCATCTGGTTAAGGACCAAGATTGTAAGCTGGTTAAGGGCCAACATTACCAGTTGGTTAAGGGCCAACATTGTAAGCTGGTTAAGGACCAACACTGGCAGTTGGTAAAAGGCCAAACACTGCTAGATGAAAGAATTTTAGTTATGAAACATTGAGATGGTTGTATAGTACAGTGGAGGATGTATGGTACAGTGGTACAGCAGACAAACAGGCAATGGTACAGGGGTACAGCAGACAAACAGGCAAGTCTAAAGAGAACAGTAAAAGTATTCAGAACTCCAGAAATAGAGAAACTTTTGATTGTTTAATACTGAAATGAACTAGTTGTGTAAAACGAAGATGCAACTTCATTAAGACATCGCAAAATAACAGACATGTACCGATATGGTAAGACACTATAATTATGTGATATTTGAAATAATCCATGCTGTTGGTTAGTTATAAAGGGTGTGAGGATGGCGCTGGGATTCAATAAAGCTAAAATCTCTACAGATCATAGATACTGCTTCTAAATATTCCAGTGGACTTTGCTGAATGAAAAGAAACAGCATACCTCATGGTGAGGCAAAATTAAGTTAAAAAGATGAAAAAGATTAAAACCTTTCAAGGTACTTGACCTACATGTTTATTCAAAAATCCAGATATCTTTCAATCCAACATTTACACAACATTTTCTCTAATGATAATGTATCAAGACTATTTGAAAATGAGAAGTCAAGATCATCTCAAGTTTCAACCTTGCCTAAATTTTATTCAATTCTAACTCTTAGCCTGCAAAGAGTTTTTAGAATGCCATTATAAGTTCCCCATTTGTTGAAATTCAGTACTTGTACCACACATGATGCGAGGGAGATATTAATTTCAAAACAGACGTTCCTACATACAATTTATCTTGGAATTTGACTAGGTCTGTTCCCCACACAAGCATTCAAATTGTAGCTAAGCGCAACATTTAACCCTTTACTCCATGGACAGGAATTAGGGGTGACCAGTGTTGATCCAGATTAGCCTGTACATCTGTGCGATCAGTGCCCAAGGTTATAAAACTGAGCATGGAAACCAGTCTCAAATCTCAAGCATCTGATTGGCTGAAATTGCGACCAGTCACCATTTCAGCCAATCAGATGCTTAAGATTTGAGACTGGTTTCCATGCTCAGTTTTATAACCTTCAACCCAGATCTGGATTTCCTCTGTTCACTTCTTGATCAGAAATAGCCAAGTAAATCTAAAAAGCAATCTGTACATCCTGATCAGAATTGGAAGTCCAGTCTGATCTGGATCTAAACTGGTTGAATATCCCATAGAGTAAAGGGTTGAGAACTCAAGGATCTGGAATATCATAAAATGCTCTATGTAAAATTGTTTACTAATGCCCAGAGTTTTTGAATGTTGAACATTTATCTGCGCTAAGGATGGGTAAAATAAATGAATCATCCCATTAAAAGCTTCTAACAAGGGTTTTGAAGTCGTCCACCAGAGTTTGTACCTCTGGACAAATTTTGGTTCCTCAAACATCCACAAGCTAACAGTACAATGTAACAGCTTTCCATGGAATAAAACTGGAGTAATTAGTTAGAAATGGTTACAACATCAAACACAATGAGACAAAACTGTTCATTAACAACATTTCAATCATACAAATTTATTCAAATAAAGGAATCACTAAGGCTGTGGTGTTGTATTATAAATGATTCCATTTTGTGTGATTAATTGAATATAGCTCTGGATTGAGCAAATCTGGGCAAGATTGATTTTTCCCCTGTAATGCAAATTGTGCATGATAAAAGATGAAAGGCTTACAAATCTCCACAATTAATGGGAGGTTTTTGATGGAAACATCAGATTTTCATGTTTCAAACAGCAATCCCACCTCAAAGGCAGCTTGTGTTTTTTCAGGAGACTTTATTGCCAAAAGTACTTCTTGCTGAGGTTTTACACACAGCATGCACACCGGCAGATGATCAGGCTTGTAAAGAGGCTTCTGTTTGATGTTCACAGTATGGAAATACCATCTTCCAGGACAAAGGATTTGTGTTTAGTGTGTCTAGCTTTTTCCTCAACTGTTTTATATTCTTGCTTTTTCATTATGCTCGTAAGTTAATCAGGCTGTAAGTGTGCTCATCATAATACAACCATTTCTTTCAAGCTAAAAATATTCTGGAAAGGTAAAAAAAAATCCAGACATCTGATACAATCTTGGGTTGGAAACTGATCTGGTATTGAATACAAATTGAATCTAATGAGTATTTTATAACCAAAATGAAGCTCCTTTATTAAAGAAAGACCCTCGACCAACAAAATTAAACACTGCAAAGGTTACTGTTATATACAGCTCAACTACACAAAGAAAACCACAAAGCATATAGAAAAGGTTCCGTCCCAACCTCAAATTCAACTTTTATAGGCAAATATTCTAGCTTCTTTCCTCGGGCACAAATATAAAGCCCTTTGAAATTGGATCAGTGTAATTATAAGTCATTCATGTTCAATTAACTACAGGTTACAGTGTACAAATTCCCTAGAGTTAAACTTCTACATTTCAGTTCAATGACTCAAATTACTAAAGTACTGCATTTAACAATGTTTTAAGGTTGAATAACGCATATTCTTATTGCAAAAATGTCTTTGTTTACAAACAGCAAATTACAGACAGCGGTGATATGATTTTGTTAGACTTCTGCGATTTTTCATCTGTGGGTCATAAATTTTCTTAAAAGGAACAGAATACAGAAAAAAGAATTTTTTAAATCAATCTTTCAAAAAACATTTTTTTCCAGCAAATGGGGAATGGGAGAATATATTTTCAATGGGAATTTTCTCCATCACAGATAAATAATGGAAGATCAATTTTTAGCAATATTCTACTACATTAAGCTCACTTGTCTATCTGGATTTTGGTAACAGTTGCTGAATTGAATAACCCATTCACACTCCCTTCTTTCTGAACCCACTCACAACATTTTTTCTATCATAAAAACTTTTCTATTTTTAGATTTGTAGAATAATTCAAACAGATGGAGTCCATGTATAAGATCACAGTGGGGTATCAATTAACATTAGGCAAAACTAGCAGAAAAGACTCGTTTTTGAAGTGCCTGTTTAGAGTGTTTTTCTAATGACCTTTCCGAGCCGACCTAATTTATTCAGTTGAACATTTTATAATTCATTTTATTGAAGATGTTTACTGAAGTAAAAGGTTACATAGAAAATTTATTCAAAACTAGATGAAAGAGCACATCAAAAGAGGTTTACAGGGAAAGCTATTTGTAAAGTAATAAAATTAAAATTGCAGACAAGATGTATCAAGCTATCAAGTTGGTATTTCAGTTCTTTAGCATGTTTAGGAGAATAAAGCATACTTTAAATCAAGTATATTGCAACCAGTCAAGATCAACCCTTCAATTTAAAGTCCTTAATAAATATAATGTTGTATATTTTATAGCTACTGTTTTTTGTTTGTTGAAATTCTGATAGAACTTAGCTTACAAACCCATTCATGAAGAACATAAAATATCCCAGTGGCAATGAACATGGAAATACTATGACAGATTTAAACACACCCAATTACAAATACTAGCTATCATTATCCCTGTAGTCTATTCTGTTATTTCTGACCAGTTCAGATCTGGATGTGCAGGCTGATCTGGATCTTGATCTACACTAGTCACCCATGTGATGTAAGCCATATCCAATGGAATAAAGGGTTAAACTTTTTTATCTATCATAAAACTTCTTATTAAACTGGATTATTATCTGTGAGTAAAAGATTTTATTGAAACAGAAAGAAGTTGTTCTATGATCACCTCATCGTGGGTAGGAACGACAAAAGATAAGCGACTTACTTTGTTCTGGAAGGATCCTGCAATGACATGTCCACCTGAGGCTGGCCTACTGATTCAATCATGCTTATTCCACTGTCTAAATTACTACATGCATCAGAATGTGTCCGACTGCCAGTCTTTTGTCTGGTACCACTAGAACTGTGGGGACGGGGCGTACCATCACCCCAACACACCATACTGTGATGCTGTGCCTGTATTTCCAATTTATGTTTTGATTTACGTCCCCGTTCATTGTGATGGTGGTGATGATGATGATGAATATGTTTATGAGTTTCCACTGAACACTTATTGAGGTCCTCGCCCATACCACTATCAAATGATGACATGGAATAAAACTCTGTTCGTTTTTTATTATGTAATGGTTTGGCGGTAGAATGCAGAGTTCCTGGCATACTAGATGCTCCAGAATGAGGTTGATTTTGTGACAACGGTTTATGAAATCTGTCGGGTGATTTTGAACGAGGTGAATGTCTTCCTGGTGAACGACTGGGCGTCTGACCGGCCGAACGTTCCCATATCCGTGAACAATGTTCTTCAAGAATAGAGTCCGCATTCTCTTCATCAATGAATGATGAAGTAAGCAACGGCACAAGGGAGGTAGAGGCGTTGTTTTTTGACGATGTTGTCGACACACACGACTTCTCCAGAGTCTCGCTAATATCAGTCTGCAATAAATAGTTCAATAAATACCGTAAAATGCTACAACTTTCTTCCATGCTTATTTATAAGTACCTAACATTCCTAGTAAGTGGAAGGAGACAGGCTTTTCATGATTAAAATTTCTGCCTAAATAGTTTCCAATGCATTTATGTAAAATAGACTCACAGATGTCAAGCCTAACAAATTAAATATAACATGTGAGAGTGAGATGAAGCAATTCTGTGTCTCTGTTATCATCAAAGGAAGCCAATTCTTGTTAAGATGATAAGCTCATCTTTGACATATTGATTTCTTCTCCCTTTGAAACATTTGTTAGAGGCAAGTTCTTTAGAAGATTATCCAAGTTCTGAGAAAACCCTGACAGATCAAACCTAGCCACTTCTTTCTCCAGCTGTCACTCCAAACCCTGAGGCTGGACAGAAATGCTACATTTGTAGCCATGGATTCACTTGTATTCATATCAAACTTCAAGGGCCTCTCTTTTCCCCATTGATCAAATACAATATCATAAAGACTCCATTTCCCTGGAGTGTTCTCTGTGATTGTTTTAACATTCTGATGTTGAATGTGGATTTATTTTGATATCAGACTCCTTCAAAAGGTATAAAGCTGATACAAAACTATTAAAATCAGAGTTAACATCTCGACCATAAAGCATCCATCTTTTATTAAAGCAAACATTAAATTAATGGGCCAATGTACAGCAACAACATCAGTGAAAAGATAGTTTTGGATGGACAGTGTTAAACCTTCTATTGTGATTAACCTAGCTTTATTACAGATCAATTTTCATTCCCACTTCAAAGCTATGATTCAGATCAAAAAGTTTTCAATATTTATTAATGATGTACTATTAGCTATAAGCTAAATGGCAAACGATCAAAGTAATTTCAACCAACACAAGGGAGTGTTTTATCTTTGAAGACTTAATGACAATTTTCTCTTGTGTGAATTTCAAATAAAATGTTTGAAGTGGAAATATCCCAATTAACTTTATTCATAAGTATGTTAATCATGCAAGTAGAAACACTGGTCAGGTTTATCAGTTCAACATCTCCCGTTATCTGATTCACAACGATGCTTCTCACTTAACATGAGAAATGTAAATAGATAACACACTCTTTGTTTTTGATGTTATCTTATCAAACATACATATATTCATTTATTTCCCTTAGCAATAAGAAACCAAGTGAATAAAATCATCAATTACACTACAAGCTGAATGATAGGAGAGTCAAGCCAGTTGACCACTGAGGCTCCAATATCACAAATTATCTTATACTCAGACCCAGTATAATGTTATTAACTCACTCAAACTCAACATAATTTATTCAAATTCTGAGTTAATGTTGGCTATTTACATAAAATTCTTTTAAGAATAACATAAAATCTTCTGATTATCACAGAAATAGTTTAAACAGTACGAAAACCTACTGAGATGTTCTTAAACATTTGTTTGAGTTCAAGCTCGTAAGTTTCTACTCAAATAGTTTTTTAGTTCTCAGAATTAAGGATGAAGTCCATAAAATAGACCTTGTCACATACCCTGTTCAGGGCCCGACTGAGAGAAAGTTTCATTTGTTCTTCTTTCTCTCGCTCTCTCTGCACAGCCAGCAGTTTTTCAATGAGCTCCTCTGCGAACTTTTGACAGTCGTACTCGGCTATGTTTCGATCTTTTGGTGCTCTCTCTGTTCTCTGAAATATTAAATGCACAAGGTTATGATAAGTCAAGATTTATGTTTCATCTTAAAAATGATAAATAAATACAATGCATTACACATCCAACAATACATTTTACTGTATTTTTTTTAAAATTCCCCTAAAATAACCAACAAACTGTCCTACATCATGTTAAAAATGCAAAAAAAAAGGTACAAGTAAGATTAAAATAAGAAGGAGTAATACTGTTTTTGCACTCAGGCATTCACATAAGTACAAGTAATTTATGTAGCAAAGCACTGATTAGATACAACAATTTAGAGGTCATGGTTTTAAATAAAGAAAAAAATAATATTTTGGTTCAGGAGGATGGTTAGTAACAACAGAAATGTAGTTTTGGTTCGAAAGAAATAATGTTCGCTAAATTCCTAAAAACAGTGGTATGGTCCTACAGTCAATAGTTCAAATAAAGCTGTTAAAGCAATTGTATTGGCTGGCACATGGAAATAACAATTGCTCTTAATCATTCATAACTTGCTGGCAAAAATTCAGACCAGTGAAACTTACAGGAATGAAATTATGACCATATTCTTTGTTGGCTCCTGCCCTTTTCTTCATTGCTTTGAAGTAGTTTTTATGCCTTCGTGCCTCTCTGTAAGAGTGTCCATCTCTGCAAATATGTGCAAATGATTAAGTTTACAGCAAAATTCTACACCGACAGTAAGAACTTGCACAATACCATAATTAGACGAGGGATACACATTTTTGTTTATAATGCCTCAAAATGTAACTTCTATTAGTTTAATAGACCTTGCTCCGATAATTTAATGCAGTAAAGCACAGGTGCGATATTAAAGGCTGCATAACCCATCAAACTAGGATTCTCTTTCATTAACATTATGTTCTTTGATTCTGCAATACATGTTTCCCAGAAGTTCTGCCAGTTATTTGTAATTACTGTTCTAATCATAGACTGATCTTTACTGATGCTTGAATTTGAATGTTTTATTGAAATCCTGCTGTGCTGGAGTCACTGAGCTGCTTGCAATTTTGAATCAAGATTTTTCAAATTTAATGTACAACTTGGGAAGCACATTTTCACCTGTATTTATCCACATATTGTGTATTCAAGATGAGATCGGGCTATTTGGTTATTCAGGTAAAAATAGTTTAAAATGAAATTACTTCTAATCAAAGCTTTCAAATACTTTTGTGATCATTCAAACGACAAAAAAGTCATAAAGAGGCCTATATATCATCAACACTAACGTTCTGAACAGTTGACTATCAAATGTTAATTTAAATTTCCTCTCAGGCAGAACAACTTTAATTGTCAATTTTAACAAATTGCACCTCCATGTAATATAAGATATACACAAGTTTTAAATGGGGTATCGTAAGAAATGTCTCGTTTATAGGGCCATAACTTAGAAACGCAACTATGTACACATATTAACTAAATCTCATTGTCGATACAACATAGAGGCAGTCTTAATTGAAAATTCTCATATCTTGGTTGGTAAAATTTCTTTCAGAAGTTCAAGATTTATACAAGAATAAAGTAGGGTTACAATATGGTAACATAGATTTGCCCCACATAACAACCCCTCAATGTAGAAAAATAATACTTCCAAAACAAGTAACTTGTCAAATTAAATGTCCTTTTTAATAAACCACTAATTTAAAAATAAAGTTTTTACTAAGAAAACGGAATTTATGAGTATTGCTTTTTTAATGTAACACTACTTTTATAAAATTATTATTTCTTTATCTGTTATGATATGAATACATTGTGTGTAAAATAGTAAACATTCTCTAAACATAGGTAAATAATTGTTAACTGTCTTTCTCACCATTAACATATTCATTTAGTATGTGTTAAAGAATGTTCAAGACTTTGATTTGCCTTGATGATTTAAGTCTTGAATTTTGTCTTAAAAACTGCCTGCAGGTCGAAATTCCTTCACAGTTTTATCTTTTAATTTCATAATTATGTTCTTATCATTAAAACGTTAGACTGAGACTTGTTTTACAAGTTAGGTATTTACAAAAGATCTAACAGTTTCTACCAAAGAGATCAAAGGCAACTTAATGGCATGCCTCCAAGCAATTTTGTCATGCTTAGCGCACTTTACCAAAGTGGAAGTCAGTGTCAGTGGAGTTGGTAGTGGACTGCAGCAGTCATAGCTCAATGATTTTCTTTACCTTTGTACTTTTTCATTTGAATTCATGATGTATTTAATCATTGTTTAAGGTATAGGATATCATAAGCAGGTATTTGGTCATAAGTTGTTAAATGATCTTTGAAATTCTCACTGGTTATCAGTTACCACAGTGAACTCTCTACATATTTAACTGTAGCAGTATTTTAAAACATTTTGAAATCATTTAAAAACTGTTTAACTCTTTATTCTATAGATACCTTTCTTGCATGGACAAACAGTGTAGCTCCAGATCAGTCTGCACAGTTGCGCCATTTGATCAGAATCTACACAGTTCACTTATACATTCATTAGGTCGGTTATTTCTGACAAAGATGCGACCAGTGCAGATCTAGATCAGTTGGCCGATTTGGATCTACTCTGGCTGCAAATGCGTAAATATGTGTATATAAGGAGTAAAGGTTTAAGCTGTGCCACAAAAAAAGAGAACTTGGGCCAACAAAAGAACCAAAACCTCAAGGTAAAGCCAGGATTTCCAAAACCTAAAGGGAGCCAAGGGGCAGCTGCCAAAAAACTTCTACAACTTTATCTCTGCAAAGCTGTCTATTCATTAAACTTTGAAAATTTCCACATAAATTCCTATCCTTTGAAGAAGAAAGATATAATTAATTGGCATTTCTTTAACTTGTTTACCTTTAGCACAGGTGAAACTTGGCCAATTCTTTGAAAAGTGATAACGTTTTCTTTAACCTTTTGTACCAACACACACAAATCAAATCTATGCACATGTAAATGACCCCATTTGTAAGCCAAGTCCATAATGTTTTCACATTCTGAATATATTTGTCATTCATAAAATTTTCTTTCAGGTATTGTGTTAGAAAAACCTATTACAGTTAACAAAAAAGATGTACTTCTTAACTATTCCAATTTCGTTGTATAAACAGAAAAATTTATCAAGCACTTATATGCTATCATAAATTTAACCATAGAATTTCCTTGTTTTAATTGGAACAAACCGCAGTACAAAGAAGTCAAATGTCTGCAATCTGCATAATAATGTACAAGGATTCAACTAGCCACCTAAATAAAGTGTCTGTAACTTAGCGAGTTCATTTCATCCATTAAGGATACTGAACAAAATTCAACACTGATCATGTGAACATTACTTTTAACAACACAGTTCGGAGATGCTGCAGTAGTGTACAGAATCAGAAATGCACTTACACACTGCTGTCGGTCAGTGAGCGGGTATCGTCGGTGAGGGCGTCTTGACTGGAAAGTGACTGGATCTCACTGTCCTGGGCTGATACAGGGGCGTACGACACATGGTAGGGGAGCTGCACTGGCCTTACATATGAAGAGCTGAAAATAAAAACATTCTTATGCAACAACAAAGAGACATTTATTCTGCATTAAGCAAAATATATTGCTTCTAACCTACAAAATCTTTAAATGGATAGGATTTGGTTGTACAGAATGAACATTTATCGTTCATCTAAAATTGTTTACCAAGCCAGATTCTGAAAATTTAATGAAATACAAAATATGGAAATTGAATGAAGTACAATGTATGAAATTTTGATGAAGTTTAAAGTATGAAAAATTAATGAAAATGATTTGACAAAGAAATAACAGAATATTTGATTTTCTGATACATTAATTTATGATTTTTTCATGCAAGTATAAAAATATTCATAAACTGGAAAAGAAACTGGGAAAACTTAAAAAAATATACACCAAAACAGTTACCTTTGCCACAAATAATTCATCATTATTCATACACCATACTAGTTTAAATCTATAATTTTTATCAAGTTTAAAACTGGAGACCCTTTTTTGACAGCTGATGGTCAACCATGTGGTCTTGACAGGTGAACTGACCAATCACCTTGCCTTAGGCCACCATCTGGCCCTTAAACTTCCCTTTGATCAGGCAATTATGATCAGGAATCTAAATAATAATTTAGTAGTGTGTGAACAACAACTTCTTTACTTCAAACAGATTACCTTTGTCTGCCTGAGGGCATTGAAAATTCAAATGCAATATTTTGTGAAACAAAACATATGTTAAATACATTCATATTCTTCTTTATTCTTCTCAATTTACAGCAAAGAGCAATAAAAAGGCAGACCTCTTCTACTAAACTGTGACAGGGCTTTGAAATGTACACCTTTACTGCAGCTGTTATGAAAATAGACATTAGAAGTTCTAAGTGTTTCTTGTAGGGGAATTTGTGTTTGAAGTAGGCACAGAATAAGAGAGCAAATTGATGAAAGAGATAAGAAACACTTGAAAGACTCCATGTGTACATACCAATCTAAAAACCATGAGCATCATTCAATGTACTCTCTAGTCTATACACTTTCAAAACATTATGATGTATGATGCTAAAAGAAACTTGACAATAATCTGGTCTTGTTTAACGCATACTACATAGGATCTGGCAGTTAGTTATGGACGAAAAGTGTAGATCCAGACCAGCCAGCATCGGCGATTTATTATCTGGATCTACACAGTTCACTTTGTTTCATTAGATGATTTCTCAGCAAGTAGCAAACAGTTTAGATCCTGATCAGATGGCATAGATGTGCTAGCTCATCTGGATCTACACTTTTCGCACATACAATATACATATTTAATGTAAAGGGTTAAAATACAGATGTGACAAATGGAACAACTAAGGACACTTCCACCTATAACTTGCTCACAGATGTTGCAGTCATGTACAGGTCATCAGAATACATGTATTGTCTCCATGGTTGAACTAACATTTTAACCATATGGAAACCAAATAGAAATAAACATGTAGAACATGTACAAAAAAGAATTTGTGTGCAGTGAATCCTTGATTATCTTTAATTATAAACCTCTCTGTATCAGTAACTTCCTGGACAACTTAAGGTCACCAAATTTTGTGTTTGTGATCTTGTAAAGTTATAAAATAAAGCAAGACATTGTGCAAATACAAATAGCGCAGTGCTGTCATCTCCCACATCCTATTGGAAGTAACCAGAATTACACTTGCATATTGAGATCTTACCCTAGATAAACAACCGCCCAATAATTATGTCAAGAAATCACCAAAATGATACCAGTAACATTACGCATTTTATGCATGTATTTTTTTTTAATATCTGGGTACTATTATTAAAGTTTATTTATTTTTCTGCATTCACATATGCAAGATTTTGCATGTGCCGATGTTGCGGATCACAGTTCAGCTGTTGTAAATGTTACCCCCAGACAGCCAGGTACCATATGTAACAGTTGTCCCTCTGGTTGAGCTATTTCGAACTTTACCTCCAGTGTGTGCAAGGTTTTCACCAACAGATAAATATTTTGGATTATAAAACAGAACTCTTGTTCAGACCATAGATCATTAACGTGAGCACCTGCATGTCTTAATTGGCCTGCTGATCGAATGCACATCTGTCAATGACTCAATCAAGCTAAAATTGTTTAAAATGTTTCAATACCAGCTTAATTAATCGCAAGGAAGTGCAAAAACCCCCTCCTATAAACTTGGCACACATACTGATAATCTACAAAACATGAGCATAAAGGACCAAAGGTTATCTTCTTCAAAATAATCTTAAGTTCCCAAATCACCATTTTAATACAGTGAACCAATAGAACAGCATGCCAGTACTAACATTCACAACGGTTTATCAATGGAATAGGCCTGCATTTACAAACAGAAAAAGATACACCTCTTTAAACTGATAAGAGGAATCATGCCTGATAGATACCACCCTGAAATCTTGTGAATTACTTTAAAATTACAAATGTTCTGATCAACCTTACATCCACTGACCCTTACAGTTTATATTATGAAATGATATATATTTTTTATATAATGTAAATAATACCAAAGCCTAAATTGATACAAATTTAGTATGTATAGGGTAGGAACACCATTCCCTATTATACAGTCCTCCTAACCACCAACTCGTACAGAAACACTCTGGAAGGAGGACAAAATCGGCATTATAGAAGTTCAATTTGTTATATTAGAATTTGATTATAGTAATTTTACAATGATAAAAATGTATCAATATCACAGAAGAGAAAGAACACAGAAGTGTCAAGCTTTCATCAAGTCTGAAGGTGTTTGTACACAGAGGTTCTTGATCAGATACCCTCTAGGACCAGCATCAGCAGAATCCCATCTTTTGGCATTGGCATGCTATCTCACAGCTGACCCAGTAATAACTACACTTACACAAGGTAATTAGGTATTGACCAATTTTTCTGGCTGCAAGACACCATTAACCCTTTACTCAGCAGGATAGAGCTGTTATAACATGGGCAACCAGTGTAATCCTGGTCAGCCTGCACATTAGAGCCATCTGGTCAGAATCTACACTTCTTCTGGATTCATTTGATTATTTCTGACAAAGAAGCAAATGGTGTAGATCCAGGTTAGATGACAGAAGTGCCGGCTGATCTGAATCTATGCTGGATTCCAAGAAGTATCCATGAAGTAATGGGATAAATGACTGCAATGATATTTTGGGCAGGTTGCTTCTTTTTTATGACAACTGAGCAAATTTCGATAAATGGCAAAGTATTTTGCAAGATTCTATAGAAGAAATTTCAAAGCTGCTAGCATTTCCACTGAGACTGTTGGGTAATTGTATAAGAAATGTTCTCCCTGATCATCTGTCACTTAAGTCTCTTCTGTGTATCTTGTTTTATATCAAATCACAAAAGACAGTAAAAAATTAATAAAGATTACATTTAGTTTCATCTATAAGATAGCTTTGATAAATGAATATTATCACCTTTATCTTTTGTTTTGTAATTTTCTTCAAAGAAACTTTAACTGGTTGATCTGCTGTCGTTTTGGTGAATGTTGAGAGACATGCACTGTAAAGCTTTGAAGTTATTATACTTCAAAGAATGTTTTTGTTTGAACAAACTGAGGCAATTACTTTGATCTGTTCTGTTAACATTGTTATGATGTAACAGAACACTGTGAATTATGGAAAGACAGAAGGATTCAAGGCTACAGGGAGTGCTCAAGTATCCAAGACCATGAATATTTGAAATCTATGCCTGACAACATTGATTTCACTGTCATAGTGACCTGTTGAAGAAATTTCAAGTGGGACATCACAGGGAAATAATCTACAAACCATAAAAATTCCTGATCTGTGGGTATTGTTTGTCCATTTGCAGTTATGTCCTATCCCCTTCTTCCCCCATGCCCCCACTTTATAAATGATCTTGACCTCTCACTTGGGAATAATTAAAGCACCTTGCAGTTATAGCCCCCTTTATCCTTTTCCTCAATATATGCCTTTTAACGCATGTCCGACCAGTGTAGATCCAGATCAGCTGGCACATCTGTGCCTTCTGATCCAGCTCTGCACTGGTCTCATTTTGGTCAGAAATAACCCAATGAATCAAAAAGGGAACAGTGCAGATCCTGATTATATGGCAGGATGCAATATAGGTGAAGGTATTTACTGGCCTAGTTTTTTTTCCATCTGGGATTACCAACTTAATCTTCAAACATTACTGAAATAATTCCAAGTAAAATTTGGTGAAATTTTGACCTACACTAACAACTTATGGTGAACAGATGCTAGGCAGCTTTGAATCAGTTAGGAAAATGTTCTAATAACTAAGCCAGCTTCAACTGATCACTTCATGTAACCTGTTGAAAACATTAAATCCAGAGTGAAAGCTGTAAATGTAGCTTTTTGCCAGAATATAAATCCATCTGAATCACAACCATTTCACTTTAAAATTCCATAAAGCAAACTCTTATATTCTTACCTAAAAATTTCCTGCCTTTTAGTATCACAATTTAAAGAGCGGTTTACACTTTTGATGGGAGGTGGTCCCATATCGATATATGGTGCCACCAGATCGTCTTGTTGAAGTTCCTGATCCTCTTTAAGGGTAGGAAGAGGTCCAGAGGATAATGGTCTAGCACTATTTGACCCACTACTACTATTGGAGCTTTTGGGGCTCTCACCCTGATTTGACACATACTGGACATAGAGATCTGACTTGAGAAACAAGGGATACGTGTCTTTTTTCATAAATTCTTCCACTTGTGCCTGTGCATCATTAAATATTGTTAAATTCCAATCTGAATTCCACTCTGAATTAATCTTTAGTAAAATATCTTGCTTAGTCTCTGCATCCAAATATGGTAATTTTTCACTTTTTATGAATTTTTTATGTATCACTTTTATCACTTGTTGAGCTTTGCCTTCTTCTATCAATTTTAATCCTCTACATGCAAACCAAAATTCCAAAGCAGAAATTCCTATCCCTTCTTGAACAAGAAATGTTTTGAACAACTGAACACCATCTCTGTCATCTAAAAGAGTGTACAAGCTTTCTGCCCATTTCAAGTAGGGTGGAGTGCTATTTTCTGTAAACGGTGGAGAATTTGCAGCGGAGCCCTCAGGTTCAAATCCCAGTGGAGCATCCATTTCATCATCATAGCCTTGTCCTGCACATGACACATTCGGCATCGAAACCTTGTCAATGTTTGACTTTCTTGGTGTAGCTGGGTTGATCTCTCCCTTATTTGAGCCCATGCTTCTGCCCGAAGTATGTGATATCTGGCTCTTATGGGAGCCACTGCTCTGTGTTGACATCCCGCCATTACTTTCTTTCTCATTTTCTTCCCCGGGAACTGGGGGGCGTGGTGCAGACTCGGTAAAATTGTTGCCACCACTCTCGGACAGAAACTGGTCTACCTTGCTAGACTGCATAATACCACAACACTAACGTCAGCATGCCTGAAAGTTAAAACATGAATTGTATGACTTTAAAATCCAGTGAGCTGTTTAATTGACACTTAATCAGAGCTTTAAGTCTATTTTTAAACTAAGTATTGTTTCTATCACAGTATAAAAGGATGATGGGGGTGACTTTGTCCACCCTTTTGGGACTTTAAAGACAGCACTGATACAACATATCTATCTATTTTATCAATACATTAACTAAGTCAAGATGCTATTTTCTCCACTGACAAAATGTTTCAGTTTTGACAGCAAGAGGAATGTAGCAAAGGAAATTATCAAAAGATTTGCATGACAAAGGATCAACCATAAAGTCCTGAATGCATCTTTCCTTTGAACTTCAAAGAGATAGGACATTTATTGCAATTTTATTATACCAGTGGTCTTTTCCAGTATGAGATATAACCATGCAAGCAGTTTCATTGCCTGGGTGCTTTCGTTGTAGCAAGTTTATGACCTTGTCTTTGATTATCAATGAATCAACCACCTTTGACTGGGGCCTTTGGATGTTTCTCAAATTTCAAATACAGTGATATGCTCGGATCGAAAATCTATATTTTTCAAAAGTTCATTACAGTAACAATAAACAAAACAAATGTAGTGAAAGTTACGATGAACACTAAGTTAAATTATGATACAATTCGGATCAGTATCTAGAGAGCCGCCATTGCTCAATGTATACTAATTGGGGGCACTAAAAAGGTGGTTTAATCTAACGAAATGTTGTATTTGCCAATATATCTGCGCTTTACCTCTAATATTGTTGATGTTGTAATGTTATTTACTACCGAGGTATGCATTTTATTAATATTCTTATTAGCATCGGCTTTGTCGTTCAATACAATTCCATAAGAGCATCGGTTTGAGAAAGAAATACTAACTTGACCGTAATAGAGAAAGAAATACTAACTTGACCGTTAATATTATAATTTCCAATATAAGAAATGTTAAACAATAAAACACAAGCAATATGCATACGTCACTCCAATAAAATTGGCATTGCTTGAAAATATAAACAAACAACAAAACACAACTGACTTACCTGACCGATTGAGCAAGTTTTGTACCCTAGGGAGCCTCTTTTCCCCCTATATCGTCCAGCTGCACTAATATTGTTATTTTCAGTAATCCGACGAAGAATAACACAGATATATTCTAAAAAACTGTCTGTTCAAACTTTAGCTTCTTCCTTCTATCCATCGTTTTCCATTTTGAGATTTGTTAAAAGTTTGAAAATAAAACATCAAAGCCACATGCCCGCCGCCGACAATCCTCTACAAAATGACGTCACGCCTTTGAACTATACCGCTCCAATCAGAACTGCGAAAACACTAACAGTGAGAAAACTATGTTGGACGAATCCAAAATACATAGGTTAATTAGCATTACACTGTTAAATTTAAAAGTTTAAAATTACATTATATTACTGAGTTCAACACTTTTCGTTAAAGAAATCTTTATCTATTTTGTCTTAATTGCCTGTTTATTACGGAGTTTGTCGTTTTACGCATATATGCCGATTTCGTTAAACCTACTAACCCCTTATCAGAATCAACATGGATCTGACTTCACAAGCTTTCATTGAAGTAGGGAGAATTGAAACCATTTAATGTATTTTAAGTATTTAATATCTATTTATTCTTTCTTTGCTATTTGGGGATCTTTTATGTCAAAGAATCATAGACATATTTTATTATGCCGGTTCATTTAAAAACATCTCGGACTTTGTCACATCATTAGTCTTTCCGTGATTCGCCTTAAAATTTTGCTTTGTAGATAATACCATTACCCATATAAATTACATAGTTTGTCGATGTTACCCTTTGATGTTTTTTTGCTGAAATGAAGTAAAGTGAAAATGTAAATCTTAAGTTCGAAGATCAAATTATGCGACGACATTGATAATAATCTTGTAAATTGTGAATTTGAAATTGTTTAATAATTTTCAGATTTCATAATTTTAAACCGAAGATTATGAAGCTTCATTGGCGTGATTCCAGGAGACTTGCTTTGATAGTAACTTTTTCGTATAAAGGACTTTGATATTTAGTGCGACAACAAAGAGATGGCGGCATAATAAGATACCTAATAGAGCTTTTGTAGATTACTACACGCAGTGATGATCAAAGAGCCGATGTTTTTTGCATTGTTAACACCTTGCCATGATCAATTTTGTATGGGTCGGATATTCTCTTTTCAGTTTTACCATAAGGCACTCAAAGTTTTATGATGTAATGAAACAAATATTATCAACCAGGAAACACATCGCAAGTAAAACAATAATTACAAAGATAAGCCGATTTTACGGATTTTTAATCAAAAGACCAATCAACTGAGAGAGAGCGTAGAGGTCTTATATCTCTCGCTTTCTAATGCACTGATATTTTAAGTAATTTACATTACTTATATTACAAATAAACAACTGTAGAAGCCATCATTAAAAAGAAAAGTGGTTGCAACATACTCACATAATTACTGGGAATACAGAATTTGGCGTTCCACGGAACACTCGCCTGTATGGAAATGTTGAAATGTTGGCCAATAATTCATCTTACATATTTATAAGATGCTTTAGCTTTAGAAAGAAACAAAACAGACTAGCAGAAAGTGATTCACTTGTTCTCAAATACAGCTTTTGTTTTGGCAGAAAATACAGTCAATTCTGGTTCAAACAAGCAAACATTGAAACAAGTTACAAACTGCCAGTTACATGGGACATAACTCCTGATCTGTTCAATAAGGATATATCATCCCTGCGGTCAGACATAGTTATGTCAGTATAGACGAAATAGATTTCAGGTTTAATTCATAGGGTCATACCTAAAACAGTCCATCAGGAATTATGTTGTTGTTGATTTCTTATATATAATCAATATTTAAGTCCAGATTTGAATTGGTTAAAAGGGGCATAGCTCAGAAAATGGCAAAAGAGAATATGTTATTCTTCAATCTCCTTAGCAGAGAGTTGCCATTCAATGCAATGAGCCAATAGTGTAAGAGAGTGATTATTCTTATGTAAGATAAAACATTGTTGATGCTTAAAATATATTGACAAAAGGAAGGGAAAGTCCTTTCAAAGATATGAGCAACATTAAGTTTCAGGTTAAGGCCAAATGGAAGGGACATAACTCCAACAATCAAGTTATCATTCTTGTTGTCAGAAGTTGTCTTTGTTGGTGAAGATACTATATGCCAATAGGAGAAGTACTGCACATTAAATTTCAGGTTAGTCATTTGAAAGGGGCATAACTCATAAATAATCAATCAAGAGTTACTGTTATTTTCATAAATAGCTGTACTCATGAAGATGATATAAACCAAGTATTGTATCACTAGGATATATTCTGCAACAATAAGCTACAGATTAAAGTCTTTAAATGGTCTTAACTCCAGACATTATAAAGTCATTTAGAAGTTCTCATTCTTGTTGGAAATAGCTTTTTTTCATGTAGATGACATATTCCAAATATTTTGTAAATAGAAATACTTTGAAAGTTATAAGCAACATAAAGTTCAGGTAAAAGTAGTGTTACTACTGGATGCTGCCCAACCAGTGTCTCTCTTATATCACAGGCAACACACACCAAGATTATAGATAATAATTCCATTGTAAAACATCAAATTGTCAATAGGACTGCTGATGGCAAATAAATAGTGCATGAAGTCCTGCCACTCTCTCTTGGGTGAAATTTTGGAATTCTGAAAATCCTTAAAACATTGAAAATTTGTCAACTTATGTAGGGAAAATAAAGACAATGATCCATTTTTAAGCACACATAATCCTGAATTGAAAACTTTCATGAATGCTATCATACAACTACATAATTGAATGTGTACTTTTCTTAACACTCCAAAAATCGGGAGGACACTAACCCACAGGTGTAGGGATGGTCCCGCAATAAGACCCATTTATTAGCTGCATAATCGTGAGATCTTATTTGGCAAGAGAGGGTAAGATAGGCCTTGATGAATTTTCTACATTTAGGCATGCCACTGAGGTTAGCACTTTGCCATGACTATAATTTGGTTCCAAAATTTAATTTGGTTATTGGCAGAGGGGCATCTGTGCAAATGTGGAAGAGAAAAAATATCACAAGTGAAAGAGAATATGATACATTGTTCTTCACAAGGACTAGGCTACACAACTATAGTGGGCAGAGAAGAACAAATATTTATCAAGTTTTTATTGCAGTGAATTCTTGTCTACTTTAGTGTACACTGTTTGTGGGTTATTCTATACTTAAACAAATTAGAAATGCAACTTCTTTAAACATGAAATATATTTGTGTTTAACAAAGTTGCGTTTCTAATTTCATTAAGTATATATATATATATATATATATATATATATATATATATATATATATATATATATATATATATATATATATATATATATATGGTTGCATAGAAACTGAAGTCAAAATTTACTACTTAATACAACATTATATCAGTCTGCTGTTCATTTAGAGTTGCTGTGTATTGAACACCACATGAGACCGACACTATAGTTATTTGACTTACAGTTATTTATTATCCATATTCTACATGTGATCAAAGCTAACTCACCAAGTTTCAGAATTTATGGTTTTATTATTTCACAGAATTAGTTTTGTTCCGGGAAAGGTCTTATTAAGGTAACTTTTTAAGATGTCACCAAGTAGGGAATATTGTAAAATATTACTTGGAATTTGATAGTATTGGATAACCTAAAAAGAACTGAGAAATATGGAACATAATTTCACAAATATTTGTAGTAGAGTTATGGGTTTTGCTGGCAATGATGTAGGTATATATAATTTTTTTTTATACTACTCAAAATTTGATAAGGATCACTTAAAAGATTGTGTTTATTCCTTACATTAGGCAATAGAAAAAAAATATTTTAGACTCTCATCCCCACCCGCCCCTGTCCAAAACCACCCGCCCCAAAAAAATTTATTGGTAAAAAAAATCGAAACATTCTGTTCCGGACAGAATGGGTTTTAGACTATCCAGAAATACCTTTTTAAGGTATTTTGTTAATAAAAAACAAGAGCTGTCACTTGAAATTGACATATGTCCCCGAAATGCAGCTTTGAAATCGAATAGGTATACATATGTAATAAATAAACATATGTAATGAAAAATATGCTTGTGGAAGACAAAGCATACTGCATGCATATAATGTGAAAGATGAAAGGACCATATGTTTCAAGTCTGTAGTAAATATATAGTTAAATAAAGTTAAATATTACATTTTTTAGAAAATTCTAAGATTATTGGGGAGATTATCCTGGAAAATGATTATAAGAGTTATGGACCTTACTACATATGATGTGGGTAATATGAACAAGAGGGCCATGATGGCCCTTTATCACTCACCGGAGTACAACAAAGTTGTGTTGTACGAGACCCAACGTCTCGATATGGTGAACATTTACACCAAGTTATTTTAAAATCCAATAAGAAACAACAGATCTACAGCTTGGAAAAGAAAATGTTATTTTTAGTTACAGTGACCTTGACCTTTGACCTACCGGCATGGGTATTGTAAGCAACACATCCCCTTGTCATGGTGAACATTTATGTAAAGTTATTTTGAAATCACTCCATTCATTAGGAATTAACAGCCCAGACAAGAAAATTTTATTTTTAGTAACCGTGACCTTGACCTTCAACCAACAGGCATGAGTATTGTACGCGAAACTACACCTTGTCATGGTGAACATTTGAGCCAAGTTATTTTAAAATCCAATGAGAAATAACAAATTTACGGCCTGGACAAGATTTTTCTATTTATAGTAACAGTGACCTAGTTTTTGACCCCAGGCGACCCATATTCAAACTCGTCCAATTAATAACTGGGACATATGTCCTGACCAAGTTTCTTTACAATCTGACAATCAGAGTAAAAATGTGACCACTATAGTGTTCACAAGAAAATTCTATTTTTAGTAACAGTGACCTAGTTTTTGGACCCTGATGACCCATATTCAAACTCGTCCGAGAAATCATTGGGACAAACATCCTGACCAAGTGTCATGACAATCAGAACAAAAAATGTGACCGCTAGAGTGTTAACAAGAAAATTCTATTTTTAGTTACAGTGACCTAGTTTTTCGAGACAGATGACCCATATTCAAACTCGTCCTAGAAATCATTGGGAAAACATCCTGACCAAGTTTAATGACAATTGGAGCAAAAATGTGACCGCTAGTGTTAACAAGAAAATTCTATTTATAGTAACAGTGACCTAGTTTTTGGACCCAGATGACCAATATTCAAACTCCTCCGAGAAATCATTGGGACAAACATCCTGACCAAGTTTCATGACAATCGGAGCAAAAATGTGACCGCTAGAGTTTTAACAAGAAAATTCTATTTTTAGTAACAGTGACCTAGTTTTTGGACCCAGATGACCCATATTCGAACTCCTCCGAGAAATAATTGGGACAAACATCCTGACCAAGTTTCATGACAATCGGAGCAAAAATGTGACCGCTAGAGTGTTAACAAGAAATTCTATTTTTAGTAACAGTGACCTAGTTTTTGGACCCAGATGACCCATATTTGAACTCGTCCGAGAAATCATTGGGACAAACATCCTGACCAAGTTTCATGACAATCGGAGCAAAAATGTGACCGCTAGAGTGTTAACAAGAAAATTCTATTTTTAGTAACATTGACCTAGTTTTTGGACCCAGATGACCCATATTCAATCTCGTCTAAGAAATCATTGGGTCAAACATCCTGACCAAGTTTCATGACAATCAGAGCAAGAATGTGACCGATAAAGTGTTAACAAGAAAATTCTATTTTTTTAGTAACAGTGGCCTAGTTTTTGGACCCAGATGACCCATATTCGAACTCGTCCGAGAAATCATTGGGACAAACATCCTTATCAAGTTTCATGACAATCGGAGCAAAAATGTGACCGCTAAAGTGTAAACAAGAAAATTCTATTTTTAGTAACAGTGACCTAGTTTTTGGACCCAGATGACCCATATTCGAACTTGTCTGACAAATCATTGGGACAAACATCCTGACCAAGTTTCATGACAATCAGAGCAAAAATGTGAGCGCTAGAGTGTAAACAAGAAAATTCTATTTTTAGTAAGTCACCTAGTTTTTGGACCCAGATGACCCATATTCGAACTCGTCTGAGACATCATTGGGACAAACATCCTGACCAAGTTTCATGACAATCGGAGCAAAAGTGTGACTGCTTGAGTGTTAACAAGAAAATTATATTTTTAGTAACAGTGACCTCGTTTTTGGACCCAGATGACCCATATTCGAACTCCTCCGAGAAATCATTGGGACAAACATCCTGACCGAGTTTCATGACAATCGGAGCAAAAATGTGACAGCTAGAGTGTAAACAAGAAAATTCTATTTTTAGTAACAGTGACCTAGTTTTTGGACCCAGATGACCCATATTCGAACTCGTCTGACAAATCATTGGGACAAACATCCTGACCAAGTTTCATGACAATCTGAGCAAAAATGTGACCGCTAGAGTGTAAACAAGAAAATTCTATTTTTAGTAAGTGACCTAGTTTTTGGACCCAGATGACCCATATTCGAACTCGTCTGAGAAATCATTAAGACAAACATCCTGACCAAGTTTCATGACAATCGGAGCAAAAGTGTGACTGCTAGAGTGTTAACAAGAAAATTCTATTTTTAGTAACAGTGACCTAGTTTTTGGACCCAGATGACCCATATTCGAACTCTTCCAAGAAATCATTGGGACAAACATCCTGACCAAGTTTCATGACAATCAGAGCAAAAATGTGACCTCTAGAATGTTAACAAGAAAATTCTTTTTTTAGTGACAGTGACCTAGTTTTTGGACTCAGATGACCCATATTCAAACTCATCCAAGAAATCATTGGGACAAACATCCTGATCAAGTTTCATGACAATCAGTGCAAAAATGTGACAGCTAGAGTGTAAACAAGAAAATTCTATTTTTAGTAACAGTGACCTAGTTTTTGGACCCAGATGACCCATATTCAAACTCGTCTGAGAAATCATTGGGACAAACATCCTGACCAAGTTTCATCACAATCGGAGCAAAAATGTGACCGCTAGAGTGTAAACAAGAAAATTCTATTTTTAGTAACAGTGACCTAGTTTTTTGGACCCAGATGAACCATATTCAAACTCGTCCGAGAAATCATTAGGACAAACATTCTGACCAAGTTTCATGACAATCGGAGCAAAAATGTGACCGCTAGAGTGTTAACAAGAAAATTCTATTTTTAGTAACAGTGACCTAGTTTTCGGACCCAGATGACCCATATTCAAACTCGTCCGAGAAATCATTGGGACAAACATCCTGACTAAGTTCCATGACAATCGGAGCAAAAATGTGACCGCTAGAAAGTTAACAAGAAAATTCTATTTTTAGTAACAGTGATCTAGTTATTGGACCCAGATGACCCATATTCAAACTCATCCAAGAAATCATTGGGACAAACATCCTGACCAAGTTTCATGACAATCGGAGCAAAAATGTGACAGAGTGTTAACAAGAAAATTCTATTTTTAGTAACAGTGACCTAGTTTTTGGACCAAGATGACCCATATTCGAACTCTTCCGAGAAATCATTGGGACAAGCATCCTGACCAAGTTCATGTCAATCGGAGCAAAAATGTGACCACTAGAGGTTAACAAGAAAATTCTTTTTTTACTAGCAGTGACCTAGTTTTTGGACCCAGATGACCCATATTCGAACTCGACCGAGAAATCATTGGGACAAACATCCTGACCAAGTTTCATGACATTCGGAGCAAAAATGTGACCGCTATAGTGTTAACGAACTAAGTGTGGATGGACAACGGACATTCATGGATCCTAATAGCTCAGGCTGAGCCAGCTCACGTGAGCTAAAAAGTGTGGCCTTAACTTGCCAGTTTGTGTACATACACTGTATACATCTAAGGCTCTCTTAAATTTAGTCTTAACATTTTGAGAATGTGCTACAAATTTGTTGTTGTTGTTCTTGTTGTTGTTTTACTTAAACAAGAGGGCCATGATGGCCCTTTATCGCTCACCTGAGTACAACAAAGTTATTTTTAGTAACAGTGACCAAGACCCAGATGACCCATATTCGAACTCATCCGAGAAATCATTGGGACAAACATCCTGACCAAGTTTCATGACAATCGGAGCAAAAATGTGACCGCTAGTGTTAACAAGAAAATTCTATTTTAGTAACAGTGACCTAGTTTTTGGACCCAGATGACCTATATTCGAACTCGTCCAAGAAATCATTGGGACAAACATCCTGACCATGTTTCATGACAATCGAGGCAAAAATGTGACCGCTAGAGTATTTACAAGAAAATTCTATTTTTAGTAACAGTGACCTAGTTTTTGGACCCATATTCGAACTTGTCCAAGAAATCATTGGGACAAACATCCTGACCAAGTTTCATGACAATTGGAGCAAAAATGTGACCATTAGAGTGTTAACAAGAAAATTCTATTTTTAGTAACAGTGACCTAGTTTTTGGACCCAGATGACCCATATTCGAACTCGTCCAAGAAATCATTGGGGCAAACATCCTGACCAAGTTTCATGACAATTGGAGCAAAAATGTGACCGCTAGTGTTAACAAGAAAATTCTATTTTTAGTAACAGTGACCTAGTTTTTGGACCCAGATGACCCATATTCGAACTCGTCCAAGAAATCATTGGGACAAACATCCTGACCAAGTTTCATGACAATCGGAGCAAAAATGTGACCGCTAGTGTTAACAAGAAAATTCTATTTTTAGTAACAGTGACCTAGTTTTTGGACCCAGATGACCCATATTCGAACTCGTCTGACAAATTATTGGGACAAACATCCTGACCAAGTTTCATGACAATCGGAGCAAAAATGTGACCCTTAGAGTGTTAACAAGAAAATTCTATGTTTAGTAACAGTGACCTAGTTTTTGGACCCAGATGACCCATATTCGAACTCGTCCGAGAAATCATTGGGGCAAACATCCTGACCAAGTTTCATGACAATCGGAGCAAAAATGTGACCGCTAGAGTGTTAACGAACTAAGTGTGGACGGACGACGGACGACAGACGACGGACGATGTCCGACGGACATTCATCGATCCTAATAGCTCACCCTGAGCCAGCTCAGGTGAGCTAAAAACAGTGAATAACATTTTAAGAAAAGCCTGATTTTCAAAGTGCTATAAAGGAAGAAAGTTTATTTATCACTATCTATAAAATGACAAAATTTACCCTATAAAATCTTCCAGAGCCAAGTTCTTAATATTGCATAACACAGATCTAAGCAGCTAAGTTCA
The DNA here is from genome assembly GCA_038501625.1 of Corbicula japonica. NCBI lineage: Eukaryota > Metazoa > Mollusca > Bivalvia > Venerida > Cyrenidae > Corbicula > Corbicula japonica. Next base: position 455,247 of record JAZAYU010000004.1, read on the forward strand.
TCAGGTCATTGTCCAGCAACTATACCAATAATACTGGTAAACATCATACCTAAATATAGCTGAAGACAGGTAGAAATATTGGATTTTGACACTTGAAATTTTCACCCTGCTACTAAAATTTTTGTTTCAAATTTTATCCCTGAACAACCAGTGAATGAATTGTTCAGGAAAGATTGAATTTTAAGATGGTATAAAGGTTGTGTCAAAATCTGGTTAAGAACTGTAGAAAATCAAAGGGTAAAAACAGAATTTAAAAGAAAAAAAATTAAAATCCCCAGGGCGGGGCCCCTGGTCAATTTAACATGATTTTAATAATTTGTGTAGAAATCATCAGTATCAATATTCATACCAAATTTCATGACAATCGGACAAAAAATGTAACCTCTATTGCGTTAATAAAATTTACCTTAGGGTTAGGGTTAGGGTTAGGGTTTAGGGTTAGGGTTAGGTAAAAAGGCCCGTAACTCCGCCAAAAATAATCCGATCAGAAATTTTGCTAAAAAGGGCCATAACTCAGCCAAAAATAATCCGAGTAGAAATTCCTGATGATATGCACAACTAGGCTTGGTGACAAACACTCCTGTGAAGTTTCAAAGAAATCCCTCGAGCGGTTTTGGAGAAGAAGCGAGGACAAGATTATTTCGGACGAACGGTCCAATTACTATATGCCTCCCTTCGGGGGCATAACAAAAATAAAAAAGTGCCCACCCGCCCCTTTTTATCCCAAAATCCAGATGAGAATCTAATAATTTATTTTCTCTTAGGTTGAAGCAATAAGACATTTGCTGTTATTCTGAAAATATGTTCATATGACATCAGCTTTGTGTCAAAAAGGAATGTGCAAACAAACTGTTGAAGCGCAACAGCGGTTGGAACTTGGTAGGGGAAATAACTTGGTCTAGAATGGATAGTGATCCCTATCAAATTTTGAGTAGTACAACTCAAAATTTGATAGGGATCACTTTTTGTTTTTTCCCCCAATTATTTCCCCTACCAAGTTTCGACCGCTGTTCGGCTTCAACAGTTTGTTGGCTCATTTCTTTCTTGGCACAAAGCGGACGTCAAATGAACAAATTTTCAGAATCGCAGCAAATATTTTATTGTTTTAACCTTATTAGGAACAAACACAATCTCTTAAGTGATCCTTATCAAATTTTGAGCAGTATATAATTGTAAATATATACCGCATTATTTTCAAGTTGCTATCTTAAGTAGTTCCAAAGTTAAGGACCAAGTGCATATTTTGGATAACACAAAATCTAAGTGAAAAGGGGACCTCAGTTGAAAATCATATGTAGCAGAGTTAAGGATCTTGTTCGTAAAGATATAGATTAAGATGGCTATCTCATATGCATCTTTATTCCCTTGGGCACATTTCTAAATGGCGAAATGAAGTATCTGACAGGACTCTAGGTGCAAGGTTGAGTAGCAGTTGCATGCAATGTGCCTAGCTCAGCTGTTCCTCAATGACTTTTTAAAAAGCTGCATTGGCCACTATCTATGCTCTAGATGTGTATTATGATAAATTTACAATAAACACAGATTTTCCGAACACCAATTTATTAAGATATATACACAACATGACACAATTAGAGGGATATCTGGTGTCCCGCATGCTATTGGTTGAAAAAATTATTGTCAACCAAATGAAGAATTCTGTTTCTGTTTATCTACACCTACATGTACATACAATGTTTATAAATACAACAATCTTCCCACATCAACACTGTTCTACTACTTGTAACTATGTCGAAACATATGAGCTTTAAATCTGATAAAATGAAGTGTTAATGAATGCAATTATGGGATCTTCAAGAAGCATCCATAGCAATATAGCTTTTTCCACTTGTCATTAAGTCAAAGATAAACACGTACTGGTTGATCAAGAAAAAAACATTATTCTTTAGTTGTGAGAAAATGCTATGACATGATGGTTCTAAAATATGAAACAATTACTGTTTATGGAAAAAGTGAAATACACATATCAGGAATGGCCACATCCAAAAGATACAGCCTTCTATGTTCCTCATGTAAGTAACATGTTCCTCACACACACATACACACATCGCACCAAGCTTGTGCAAAGATAGCTTTCTTCAAACTTACAAAAAACAAAAGCAAAACTGCAAGCTGTATTGGCTAACCAGGTGTCAAGCACTGGTGTACCATCAGCTTACCAAGTAGATCTCAATGACTAGGATGAGTCAAGAGGACCTAAGTGATAACTGCCATATTTATTAACCCTTTCCTCCATATATACGCATTTTTACGCATGTGCGACCAGTGTAGATCCAGATCAGATGGCACATCCATGCCGTCTTATCAGGATCTGCACTGGTCTCATTTTGGTCAGTGATAACCTAACAAATCAAAAAGCGAACATTTTAGATCCTGATCAGACGGCACGGATGTGCCGGCTGATCTGAATCTAAACTATTCGCCCTCGTAATTAAGGTGTATCTATGGAGGAAAGGGTTAAGGCTGTTACTTATGCATGCAAACTGATTTGGAACAAAAATTGTTCAATACTAGTTATGACTGGTTACCAATAAACATCACAACAAAATAACTTGCACACATTCATGAAATACATTGCACAACTATACAACATCGTTTGTCAAATGTTAAGCTAAGAACAAATCAAAACCTGCATGTACCAACTTGGTACTACATAATTAAACATCAGTTAAATTAACCGAAACAAAAATAAGAAAATAAAAATCAACAATCAACAAACAAACATCTGAATGAAATATATGAACAAAGTGGTTTGTTCATTATTAACTATTATATATTTTTTTTAATTTTTGTTTTTTATCATTACAAACACAACAGTTTTCTCAAATTAAAATATACAATAATATAGAAGATGAAGCCAAAACATTAGTCCCTCCGATTCTTAGGCAACTCCCCTTCTTACATGTTTAATTCATAAAAAATCCTGGACAAACTCAATCTCAAACCTCAAATATTTGACTACATAATGATGAATGATGTGTTTGCATGTCTTCCGTGAAAAGATCAGGTATTGGCGAAGACATGATTTTAGGAAACACTCCCTCAGAATCTGAAATAACTCTTGAAACCCATGGATATGCTTTTATCACATGGGTGATGAGTGCAGATCCAGATCAGTCTCCACATCTTTGCCATCTGATCTAGATCTTCACAGTTCTCATTTTTTTCAGAAATAACCTATTGAATCTAAAAGCAAACACTGTAGATCCTGATCAGATGACAAAGACGTGCCTGCTGATTTGGACATGAACTGGTCACCCACTGGATAAAGCCATATCCTATTGAGAAAATAGATAACTGATCACATGATCTCTCTGATCACATGATCTCTCTAACTGATCACATGATCTCTCTAAATGATCACATGATCTCTCTGATCACATGATTTCTCTCACAAGTGTTGCACATACTGTCAATTTACCGGTATACAGGATTTTTCTGACACTATAACCTTATATGATAAAGTGATTTAAATGAAAGGAGAAATTCAAATTCTTGAAAAGTGATGAGAGAAATGAGCTAATTAAAATATCAAATGCAAGAATCCAAACGATAAAACAAGGCATTCACTTTGACTATGACATAATGATTATTTTCTATATGATTTTTTTAATATATTCATTTTTTTTAATGTTTGCTTCTTCTAAAACATAATAAATTGTGACACTATTGTATGTAAGTACATATATTTACAAAAGTTGTCCAACCAGCCATAGCTGTTAAAATAAGACATTTTACTCACATGAAGACACTATTTCCACTTTCACTAGTTACTGTCACATCAACATGTGTTGCCATCTCATAAACATACAACCAACTCAATCTGGAACATGGCCTAGATGGCCTGGAGCATACTTTCTTTGACTTTCTACAGTTTGCAGAGAGAAAATTTTCCACTTATCAACACAATATCTCAGCCATCATAATGGGAATAATATAGTGGGAATTGTAATACTGAACATTCAACGCTATAAGTATCTTGCATGTGTGTGAGGTGAAGATGGAAAAATCTGTCCCCTCGGGTGAACTGTTTTTGTGGGAACAAGGCTCTGCCGAGTTCCTGCCAAAACAGTTCACCCGAGGTGACAGATTGTATATCTTTACCGAATGTCTCATGCAAGATAGTTTTCTTGCATACCTGTTACATTTGTGTACATTTATATAAACTCAATTTTGTTTCCTTGTGCTGAAATAGTGACATTATTGAAAACCTTATTTTCTACATGACGTCACAAACTTGAAAATATTTTACGTCAGATACTTGAAAATTTGACGTCACTCGTGTAGCACGGGAACATTATCTTTTCCCTAGGGAAAAGATCAGATTTTCTTTCCCCGGTAAATCACGCGTAAATACTTATACGGTATGCAAGAAATCATTTTTACAGGTGTCACCCTATTAAATAACATCTACTTAATATAGAAATAATTTATGCATTATATGTATTTTTTCAATGTAAAATCTCTTTGAATATTAACTAAAATTTAAATTTCTTATGGTCAAAACTGGCCAAAACTTTCACAGAAATGTGGACATACAACAAAAATTTTGTTTCAAATCCAACAGGTTGATACAATTATTATGGCTAAAACACTTGGACATAGATCATACGAAATGTGTGACATGAAATTTTGTTAAATTAACAGATTCATTCAGTCTGTGTCACAATGGAATGGGTCATTCAGTCGATTCAAGTGCAAAATGAGAAAAGAGCATGGTATTAAAAACCAGTAAAAACATCAATGGACATTAAAAGCTTTCAGCATTTTTACACACTGTGTAGTTACAACAGCACCATTAGAAATTGCAACTTACAGAACAAACTGTCTGGCCACATTAAACAAAACCACACTGAGATATCATCAAATGACAAAAAAGGGGGGTTGGTCCTTCTGCAAACTGATGAAAGTCAAAGAATCAAACATGATAAATTCTTCCCGCAAGATTATGTGTGGATTCGTTGCCTATTAAAGACCTCTGACCATCAGCTACACTCTCATTAACAGGCCCTCTGGCCGGGCCCGAGAGGCTTTACATAGCTATGATGGTATTGTATCATTCCTCGTTCTACAGTGACCTTGTGCACCGCAGCACCACATCGTAGGTCATGTGACCCCGTCATGGGTACATTCCTGTGTTGTAGATTTAAGCCCGTGTAGTTGCGGAATGCTGGGTTCACACCCATGGTGTCCAGCCCTCGTAGAGCACCGCCAGGTTGTCTAGGCTTGTTGCGTCTTTGATCACATAGTCAACCTGCAATCAAACATTCATAAATAAACTGAACACCTGTAAGATGGTGATCAATGCAATTATGTACAATCATTTTGTGTTGTCAATTTAATTAAAGCCTTCCCCTTAAATTAACAGCCAGCAGCCAATATGGTGTTCCACAGGTGTTGCAAAGCATGGTTGGAGCTAAGAAAAACTGAGGTAGTAGATCGGGTTAATTTTTTAGGACTGTGAACATGAATTACCTTTTAATCTTAAAAATACAATTAATAACAAGTGCTGGCAATAGTTAAGCAGTTTAAACTGTTATGCAATCTTTGTGTGGCTGATTTATAGTGCAAGGGACCGCCTAATTTGTATTGTGAGGTACTGCCCAATTTGTAGTGAGAATGACTTCCCGATTTGTATCGAGAATGATAGCCTGATTTGTAGTGAGAATGACTGCCTGATTTTAGTGAGAATGACTGCCTGATTTGTATTGAGAATGACTGCCTGATTTGTATTGAGAATGACTGCCTGATTTGTAGTGAGAAGAACTGCCTAATTTGTATTTAGAAGGACTGCCTGATTTGTAGTGAGAATGACTGCCTGATTGTAGTGAGAATGACTGCCTAATTTGTATTGAGAATGACTGCCTGATTTGTATTGAGAATGACTGCCTGATTTGTATTGAGAATGACTACCTGATTTGTATTGAGAATGACTGCCTGATTGTAGTGAGAACGACTGCCTAATTTGTATTTAGAAGGACTGCCTGATTTGTATTGAGAATGACTGCCTGACTTGTAGTGAGAATGACTGCCTGATTTGTATTGAGAATGACTGCCGATTTGTATTGAGAATGACTGCCTGATTTGTATTGAGAATGACTGCCTGATTTGTATTGAGAATGACTACCTGATTTGCATTGAGAATGACTGCCTGATTGTAGTGAGAATGACTGCCTGATTTGTATTGAGAATGACTGCCTGATTTGTAGTGAGAACGACTGCCGAATTTGTATTTAGAAGGACTGCCTGATTTTTATTGAGAATGACTGCCTGATTTGTAGTGAGAATGACTGCCTGATTTGTATTGAGAATGACTGCCTGATTTGTATTGAGAATGACTGCCTAATTTGTATTGAGAATGACTGCCTGATTTGTAGTGAAAATGACTGCCTAATTTGAAGTGAGAATTACTGCCTAATTTGAAGTGAGAACCACTGCCTAATTTGTAGAGAAAATGACTGCCTGATTTGTAGTGAGAACGACTGCCTGATTTGTAGTGAAAATGCCTGATTTGAAGTAAGTGTGACTTCTTGATTTGTAGTTAGATTGACTGCCTGATTTGTTTTGAGAATGACTGCCTGATTTGTAGTGAAAATGACTGCCCGATTTGTAGTGAGAATGACTGCCTGATTGTAGTGAGAATGACCACCCAATTTGTAGTGAGAACGACTGCCTGATTTGTAGTGAAAACGACTGCCTGATTTGAAGTTAGTGTGACTGCTTGATTTGTAGTTATATTGACTGCCTGATTTGTAGTGAAAATATCTGATTTGAAGTGAGAATGACTGCCTGATTTGTAGTGAGAGTGACTGCCTGACATGTAGTGATAGTGACTGTCTGATTTGTAGTGATAGTGACTGCCGGACTTGTAGTGATAGTGACTGCCTGACTTGTAGTGAGAATGTCTGATTTGTAGTGAATATGACTGCCTGATTTGCAGTGTGAGTGTCTGATTTGTAGTGAGAGTGCCTGTCTGATTTGTAGTGAGAATGACTTGTCATTTGGGTTGACTGGCTGATCTGTTGTCATATAGTGACAGGCTGATCAGTCAGTTGTAATAAGAGAATTACTGGTTTGTAATGAAAGAGTGACTGGTTATTTATGTAGTGTCTGGTTGAGTGTGAGTCTGACTGGATGATACAAGAGTGAAAGAGACTGGTTATTTGCAGAGAGTGATTGGCTGTTATGTAGTGAGCCAGTATCTCACTTTTTGTGAGTCAGTGATTGTCTGATTTGTAGTGTAAGAGTGACCAGCAGATTTGTAGTGAGAAAATGACGGTTTTTGTACAGGGATAGTAACTGGATGTTTTGTAGTGTTTGACTAGCTGATGCTGTGTGACCTGCTGATATGTAGTGACAAAGTAACTGGCTGATTAACAGTGCAAGAGTAACTGGCTGATAGAATGACTATGCAAACTGAGACAGAAAAATAGTGATAGAGAGACTGGCTGGCTGGCACAAACTACCCAATTTGTAGCGAGAAAGTGACTAGTTATTTGAATTGAGGGAGGGACTAGCTGAACAGTGTTATTGTTTGTATATAAACACAATTTGTGATCAGTTACAACAGTCAGATAACATCAGTATATGCACATCCCAATTATGTTACCCGTTTACTCCATAGATACACATTTGTTGCATCGACAAACAATGCCATCTGATCAGGATCTACACTGTTTGCTTTTAGATTCATTAGGTTATTTATTATCAGGAGGGGAACATTGCAGGTCAATATCAAATGACAAAGCTGTACTGGCTGATCTGGATCTAAACTGGTCACTCATGTGATGAAAAGCGTATTTATGGAGTCAATGGTAAAAATCCCAACTAATTTGCATAGCTAGCTTCAAATGTTTCAGTTAACCATAGCTAGCTTCAAATATTTCTGTTAACCATAAAAAATTTCCATAATTCACACCCTACCTGTTCAGCAACAGATAGACGCTTGTTCTGATCAGGGTCTCTACCATCTAGCTTCATCTTGACTCTTCGCCACACACCCACAGCATAACTGTTGCGCTCTTGAATGGCTGAAATACAAAACATAGGTTTATTGGCCCTTTACTCCATACCTACGCATTTTAATTTGTGTGCGACCAGTGAAGATCCAGATCAGTCGGCAGATTCGTGCCATCTGATCTGGATCTGCACTGGTCACATCTTGGTCAGAAATAACCTAAAGAATTTAAAAGTGAACAGCGTAGATCCGGATGAGACAGCACAAATGTGCTGGCTGATTGAGATCTACACTGTTTCCCCATGCAATAAACATATAGTAATTGATGTCATAATGATAGATAGATCCTACATTTTGTTAGACTAAGATCGACATTTATAACATGGTATAAAATGAATCTCAATGAACTTGCTGTCAAGACTGTGCACTAAGCTTTTACTCAAATATCAAACATTTCGGCTTTGTCCACAGCATATGGCCAGGTATCCACTTGATTGTTTCTGTTTATCAACATTAAATTTGTTCATTGTTAAGCAAATACAGTCAAACCTTTCTTAAGCAGCCACCAAAGGGAGTAACAAACAATGGTTGCTTAACACAGCTGGGTGTTACAGACAAGTAAAAATTAGAACAAAATACCAGTTTAGGGCATATTCAAACTGGCTGTGCAAGACAGGTGGTTGGTGATTGCAGGTGCCTGCTAAAGCAGGTTTATCTGTATCATCATTTTTTCTAACTAGACTTTTTGGTTTTCACCCATTTCACAGTCAATAAAGTCTTTAAGGTAACTTACCTTTACCAGTTTTGGGATCTCTGGATATTTTTTCAGCCTTTCGCACAGGAGCTGAAATACAAATAAAACCATGGTAGCTAAATAACAAATATTTGAATATACATGTAAAATACATAATAGAATACATGTATACCACATAAGTATAATCCATTCCGGTATTGTAAAATGGCAGTGACATTACAATCATGTCTTTGTATATTTTGTTTTTTGTACATATGAGGGAGATCCAGAATGGGTTCAGTGGGGTTGTTCAAATCCCATCCCCCTTTTGGGGCAGCAAAATTTAATTTTCAAGGGAATTTTGTCCTGAAAGTTGGAAATTATAAGGTAACTAACCTAAGAATGCCCTAACAAACCCCTTTCTGGAAATCTACTCGCTGACCATGTACATGGCTTCAAATTAAAAATAAAATGTTAAAGGAAAATATATGAAAACACATGTTTGCCTAAAGTATTTTACTACTAAAGTCAATAGTAAGCAGACAAGCACTTACTAGAGACAGCCGGTTTGCTGACTAGCCCAGTGATCTGTGGACTGCCGGTAGGTGGGGTACCAGAGATGTAGTCCTTCTGAAGAACTGATGCACGATGAACCTGACCATCTTCTGAACTCATTGGCTTCTTCACAGCTACACAAAGAAAACTACTTGTCAATGACATGTAATTTATTGATATACTTCCACTTAACCCTTTACTCCATCGGAACAACATTTCTGTGTGGTTGAAAAATGTAGATCCAGATCAGCTGGCAAATCTGTGCCATCAGATCAGGATCTATGCTGTTCACATTTAGATTAATAAGGTTATTTCAGACTAACTAGCTTACAGTGTAGATCAAGATGAGATGTACCAGCTGATCTGGATCTATACTGTTTGCCCATGTAATAAATAGCATACATATGGAGTCAAGGTTTAATTTGTCTGTGTATTAATTTGGCATGCTCTGTAGAAGACAATGTCAGATCACTGAGTTATCTTCCTAGAAAGAATTTCAATCTGCAGATTCTTATACAATGAAGGATAAAGATATAAACCAATAAACAATTTACCAGTAGCAAAGTTGAGAGGGCTCACATTCCTTAGTTCCTCCTTGTTAGAACTGATCAGTGGTGGAGCCAATCCAACCAAATCTTCATATATCCTGTAACATAGTCATAATTAACTATCAATGTTAGTATTCTGTATTAGAAATGAACAACAAGTCAGGTATTCATTCCATAGATTGTTGTTACTGTGTATGGAACAAAATGCTCCCATTGATTATAAGAATAGCCCAGCAAAAAATTTGATTTTTTTCTCACTACAAACCATGTAAATCATTGAATAAACGTAAAGCAAAATACTTGCCTATAAAAAATATGACAGTTATAGCATGTACATTCTTTAATTATCAACTTAACACCTGCTTGTCACATGTTCAATGAACTATGACTTCATATTTTTACCAAACGATAATGCCGATTGTGTTATAGAATAATAGCCAGACAATTTTAAGGGCACAGAAAACAATGACCATAGTAGAGTTTGCGGGACCAGAAGTCGGGTAGGAGGCAATACTGGTTCTAATGTCTTGCTGGGATCTGGAGATCTGAGTGTCCCTGACCTGGTCCACAATTTTTCCTACAGAATTGGTAACAATGCACAATCTGTACCTAGAGTATCAGTAACAATGCACTCACTGTGGTATCTGGACCTAGAGTATCAGTAACATTGCACTCACTGTGGTATCTGGACCTAGAGTATCAGTAACATTGCACTCACTGTGGTGTCTGGACCTAGAGTATCAGTAACATTGCACTCACTGTGGTATCTGGACCTAGAGTATCAGTAACAATGCACTCACTGTGGTGTCTGGACCTAGAGTATCAGTAACAATGCACTCACTGTGGTATCTGGACCTAGAGTATCAGTAACATTGCACTCACTGTGGTATCTGGACCTAGAGTATCAGTAACAATGCACTCACTGTGGTATCTGTACCTAGAGTATCAGTAACAATGCACTCACTGTGGTATCTGGACCTAGAGTATCAGTAACAATGCACTCACTGTGGTATCTGTACCTAGAGTATCAGTAACATTGCACTCACTGTGGTATCTGGACCTAGAGTATCAGTAACATTGCACTCACTGTGGTATCTGGACATAGAGTATCAGTAACAATGCACTCACTGTGGTATCTGTACCTAGAGTATCAGTAACATTGCACTCACTGTGGTATCTGGACCTAGAGTATCAGTAACAATGCACTCACTGTGGTATCTGGACATAGAGTATCAGTAACAATGCACTCACTGTGGTATCTGGACATAGAGTATCAGTAACATTGCACTCACTGTGGTATCTGGACATGGAGAGCCTCGATGATAGACTTGGTTTCCAGGACCATATCTTCTGTGAGTTCTTCACTGACAATCATCTTGAGGGCCATGGTAAAGTTCTCCGAGAACTTCTTGTACAGGTTCAGGTAGTCTCGTATACCGTTCTCGTTCACCTGCTCACCATACTCCAGTTCCTCTTGCTGTCAACACATATAACAAATCAACAGATTTGTTTGACTGCATGATTTTGAGCATATTTTATGAAATACACTGCACACAAAAGCAAATTCAGGAAAAGTAAAAATAAACAAGAGGGTCCATAGGACCCTGGGTCGCTCACCTGTCAACAACTGCTCAATGGTTGCAAGAGTTGTGTGTAAGTTTGGTAAAATCAAGTCAAAAAATTAAAAAAAAATTAAGCTGCTATTGTGGAGAAAATGTAACTAGATGATGCTCTACACCAAATATCTAAGCTCTAGGCCTTACGGTTTCAGAGAAGAAGATTTTTAAAGATTTACTATATAACACTATGTAATAAAACTAGTGACCCCCGGGGCGGAGCCATTTTTGACCCCAGGAGAAAAATTTGAACAACTTTTGTAGAGGACCACTACATGATGACACATACCAAATACCAAGGTTCTAGGCCTTGTGGTTTTAGAGAAGAAGATTTTTTTAAGTTTTCCCTATATAAAACAAGTGACCCTTCGGGCGGGGCCATTTTTGACCCCAGGGGGATAGTTTGAACAATTTTGGTAGAGGACCACTAGATGATGCTGTATCTCAAATATAAAGGCTCTAGGCCTTGTGGTTTTAAAGAAGAAGATTTTCATGTTTTTCCTATATAACTATATGTAAACCAAGAGAACCCTAGGGCGTGGCCGATTTTGGCCCAGGGATTACAATTTGAACAAATTTAAGTAGACATTCATTAGACAATGCTACTTACCCAATATCTAAACTGTACGCATTGTGGTTTGTGAGAAGATTTTTAAAGATTTCCTATATAAGTCTATGTAAATTGAAGTGACCCCTGGGGCGGGGCCAATTTTGACCACTGGGAAATAATTTGAACAATCTTTGTAGAGTTCCACTAAAGGGTGCTAAATGCCAAATATCTAAGCTCTAGGCCTTGTGGTTTCAGACAAGAAGATTTTAAAGTTTTTCCTTTAGGTTGCCATGGAAACCAGAGTTCTGCATAGAATTGATTTCTTTGAACAACTTTGGAAGAGCTTCATGCAAGGAACATCCGTGGCAAGTTTCATCAACTTTGGCCCAGGGGTTTAAGAGGAGATGTCGTTTAAATTAAAAGTTTACGGACAGACGGACGACGGACAAATTGCGATCACAAAAGCTCACCTTGTCACTACGTGACAGGTGAGCTAAAAACAACAACATGCCAAACAGCAAATTAATCTAGATGGGTGTTCAGGGTACAATACTGCCTGCAGTAGCTATTATATCCCACTGTCAATGAATGGTGTAGTGTTACCTTAGCGAGAGATTTGAGTATAGCTCTGATGTCAGACATGAGCTTGTGATGGACTGTTAGCAGAACCTTGATGTTGTTCACCTCGCTCTTGATGCCATCCTGCAAAATAATGGGTTCAACTTTTAACATTTACTGCAGTGTCGATGTCATTTAACCATTCCCTCCATACATATGCCTTTATGTTATGGGCAACCAGTGTAGAACCAGATCATTCTGCACATCAGAACATTCACTGTTCACTTTTTTCTTACCTCAATGCAGTGCAGATCCTGATCAGATGGCATGGACCTAACAGCTGATATGGATCTACACTGTTTACACGTGATAAAATAATTATATACGGAGTAAATAAAAAAGGCACTGATAAATTTCAAATTATACATTTTATAGGGAGTATTGGTTATGCTATTTTACGGTCAAACTACACTGCAACTCCATTATATCGCGGACCTCGGGGTCCAAGCCCGCCAACCCCGATATAAACGGAGCGCAATATAAGTACATAATCGCCCTAAAACAAGGAGAATTCATTTGTTTTTGATGTCAGATGCATGTATATTGCGGTGTTGCGTAATTAACAAGCCGTGAAATCTACGGGTACATCAGGGAGTACGTTCCGTGCTGGACAAATGTTTTAAAACAACTTTTTTATATAATTTATTAAGATTTATTTTTAATAAAAAGAAATTAATTAATGTACAAAACAAAGATCGCCGTTATCAATTTCCAAAGGTGGTATTATTGTTTTCGGTACTTTCAACTGATCGACGATCTGTTGGTCGGTCATGGTCGGCGATGTTAGTTGATGTTGATGAGCAGGTAAAGTCAAAACAACGAATTGTTTTGACGTTTCCTGCTCATGTCTATTATGGTCAACAACTTGCATTAATTGTCGCTAATTTGCGGTTTGTCTCGTGAACTAAATTCTGCCAGTACTGTATCAGCTTGGTGTTTTTCGCACCTATTGTTCGTCACAAAGGGGGTTTCATGTCAAATTAGAAGCAACAGAATTGTAAAAAAAACTTTCATCTATGTTAATATGTTTGATGTTAAATTGTATCTGCTGTTGAACGTGTACATCGCCGCTTAAATCCCTGTATACAAAATGTAATACACAGCTGTCGCCGATAATGACGTAATACGACACGGAAAAAGTGTGCGTTTCCTGAATTTGTTGCAAATGTTGATTAAATCATTTGATCTTTTTTTACCACCCACGAAGAATGAACAAACATATACATTGTAAATGTACCAAAAATTGAGATCCACGGACCAAGCGCGATATATTGGATATGGCGATATAACGGATCGCGATATAAAGGAGTTGCAGTGTAATGCCAACTTCATGGATCACTTTAACAAGTAACTGAACCCAACCCTAGGTAAAACAGCTGTTTACAGCGACACACAATAATGAATATACATTGAATTTGCTACATACCTTGGCATCATCAATACTGGTTTTGAGTGCCATGATTTTCTTGTCAGCATCTTGGAGTCGAGACTTGATTTCTTTATGTACAGACTTGAGCCAACCTGAGTCTGTCCTTTGACTTTCCTCTAATGGCTGAAACATGAAAAGAACAATGACAGACATGCTAAACCTGTCAAACCTGAGCAGAAGCACAATCTGATCGAGGTCTAGAATCATTCTGATCTGGGTCTTCAGTCAGTCTGATCTGGGTCTACCTGTGTCTACAGTCAGTCTGATCTGGGTCTAAAGTCAGTCTGACCTGGGTCTACTGTCAGTCTGATCTGGGTTTACAGTCAGTCTGATCTGGGTCTACAGTCAGTCTGATCTGGGTCTACAGTCAGTCTGATTTGGGTCTATAGTCTGATCTGGGTCTACAGTAAGTCTGATCTGGGTCTACAGTCAGTCTGATCTGGGTCTAAAGTCAGTCTGACCTGGGTCTACAGTCAGTCTGATCTGGGTTTACAGTATGATCTGGGTTTACAGTCAGTCTGATCTGGGTCTACAGTCTGATCTGGGTCTACAGTCAGTCTGATTTGGGTCTACCTGTGTCTTTAATCAGTCTGATCGGGGTCTACAGTCAGTCGGATCTGGGTCTACCTGTGTCTTTTATCAGTCTGATCTGGGTCTACAATTAGTCTGACATGGGTCTACAGTCAGTCTAATACGAGTCTACACTTAAGTGTGACCTGACTTTACACTTCAGTCTGATCTGGGTCTACAGTCATTCTAATCTGGGTTTACAGTTAGTCTTTTCTGGGTCTACAGTCAGTCTGATTTCGATCGAAAACAACATATCGAACATCTGAAAACATCGTATCTACACCAACTTGTCTGAATATATAAAAAACAATCTTTGAGCAATAAATAAAAAGTAAAGCTGCCAGCAGTCTTGTATTGTCTAACATATATAAATTATGCCATAGCTATTTTTTTACTTTGCTTCACACAAAAACGTCAGTTGTATCTAACAACTGAGTAAATTTCATAAAATGTCATTGTTTCTTACATGTAATATACTGAATTAAGTC
Organism: Corbicula japonica; assembly: GCA_038501625.1. Classification (NCBI taxonomy): domain Eukaryota; kingdom Metazoa; phylum Mollusca; class Bivalvia; order Venerida; family Cyrenidae; genus Corbicula; species Corbicula japonica. The sequence goes on from JAZAYU010000004.1 coordinate 470,329, forward strand.
TTTTTTCTTTCACCTAATATACTGAATTAAAGTGAAACAATATGGGAATAGTTAATAATCTTATCAAAAGGTTAAAATAAATAAAAATGCTTTGTTACTTGCCTTGATGTCAACAAGTTCTGCCTCAGCCTCAGTTACTGAGCAGCTAGAGGAAACCACCATCATGCAACTCTCGTTACATCTGAAAACAACATATAAAACATCTGAAAACAACATATCCAACACAACAAAAATCTAAAAAATCTGGTCTTAATCTAGAACGAGTCCTTGGACACTGATGCCCCCACAAAGAGCCATTACTCTGCTAAAAATGGTCACAGGAAAAATATCTTTTTCTTTATGATCATCTACACATCAGCTGTGCAAGTTTGAAAGAAATCTGCCCAATAGTTAATAAGGAGTTGATTCCACAAGATTTGGGGGACATACTTAAAGACCGACAGACATATGAACGAACAAGTGCAACTCTATTTGCCTACCACTTTATGGGGGCATAAAAAATCAAATTTAATAAATACCATACCAGCAGATATTTCACAAGAACTTTGGTACATGTTTTTCTTTAACTATAAAAGAAGCTTGTTACTCAAAATAAAAATTTTGAAGCTGAAAATGAGTGACTTACTTGTTGATGAGGGACAGGAAGTTGGAATCAGAGGCCATAGCTTCAGGGGTTTTGGTTCTGAGGGCCTCGAGGTGAAGGATTCCCTGGCACAGGTTGATCACCTCCTGAGAGTGTTTCGACTCCTCCTGCACAAACAAGCACAATATCATCAAGACACAAAGTTAAAGTGCAAAAAGGGGCATAACTCCATTTTGACCTAAAGAACTTTGCATCATCATGAGCATGTTGTCATGAGCAATGTAATCTGAAAGTTTGATGAAGAAATATTATGAAATGGCAATGTTATAGCAAATGTTAAGTTTTCGTACAAAAAGGGGCAAAACTCCATCAAATGTGACCTTGACCTTGAGAATTTAGCATCATCTTGAGCAGGATGTCATAAGCAATATAATTTGAAAGTTTGATGAAGAAATATTAAGAAATGGCAGTTATAGCCAACGTTAAGTTTTCGTAAAAAAAGGGGCATAACTCCATCAAATGTGACCTTGACCTTGAGAAGTTGGCATCATCTTGAGCATGTTGTCATAAGCAATATAATTTGAAAGTTTGATGAAGAAATATTAAGAAATGGCAAAGTTATAGCCAACGTTAAGTTTTCGTGACAGACTGACCAACAGATGGACAAAGTGATCCCTATCAATCGCCTTTTCTTCGATGGGCAACACAAAAACTCACTGGTTATTTCTTTATAATGACCATTGATTTACATGTATGGTGGTATTAAAATCTTTATTTAATAATTAATAAACCTCCGCCAGCTGTTTCCTGATCATGCCAGCTTCCTCAAACTGTTGTAGTATGAGGTTGAGGGACGGGTTTGCTCCTGCTGCCCACTTGAGGCGCTGAGTGATGCTTGACTCAAGCTGTGTGTACTGGTTCTGGCATCCCACCAGACTTGCTTCCTGTGTTATCAGGGCCTGCATACACTTAAAATAAACAAATTTTAAGAAGATTTACACACTGAGTAAACTTAAACAGCACTCCGTTAATGTGACAAGAGGTTTCAGCAGCACTTTTAATGGGGAATCAACAGAGAAGTTTAATAGTACATGAAATGTGGATCTACATTTATTCGGAAATCCACAGAGAAGTTTAGCAAAACATGAAATGGAACTCAATATAATGAATTGGAAATCTACATAGAAGTTCATGGCACTTGATACACTAAACCTTAAGTTAATATGGACACTCAATGGAGAATCTACAAACAAAAACAGCAGTATATTAAATTGGAAATCTACATTTAAAAAATCGCAAACCTTTTTTTGCGGGAGGGAGGGAGGAAAGGAGGGAGGGAGAGAAAAGAGACAGACAGACAATCAGACAGAACCTAAACATTGTTCAATAGATGTATTCAGTAGATAAATAGAAGGTTAATCACAAATGATATGAATCCAAAGAAAGACCTTGAAGGAAAAAAACATCATTCTAAATGAACTACCATCATTGATCCCTCACCTTTTTGATTTCTGACATGATTGATGCTCTGTTAGCAACTATAAGAAGGTTAGGCTGTGTCCCGGACTGTATAAACAGGTCCTCATGGAGCCAGTGAAGTCTTGTAACATGGAGCTGGGCCCGGTGTAGACTGCCACGCAATAACTCTATGTTGGAATCAAGTCTCCTGTAATAAAATGAAAGAAGTTGAAATTTCTTGCTCAATTTACAACATACAACATTCATGTAAAATCATACCTAGAATGTAAATTAACCGCCTACTCCATGAAGACTCTTTTTGAAGCATCTGCAACCAGTGTAGATCCTTATCAGCATAGATCTTTATCAGCATGTGCCGCACTGCTGTCTAATCAGGATCTAAAACATTAGCTCAATGGTCACAAACAACCTGATGAATCTTAGAGCAAAAAGTTTAGATCTTGATTGACTGCAAGCAGGCAGATACAACTCTAGACAGGTCACACAAGCACCAAATAGCATTAAGGGTTCATTGACTTGCTAGTTATGATTTGTACATTGTATTTTTAAATTAAAATTCCTAACACATTTAAAAAATGCAAAAGAACTTCTGTCTGCTGATGGAAAAGAACTGATATATGTAGAATCAGATTACCTAGTGAGGTCATGTTTCCTCCAGGAGGCATCTTGACCACTGGTCAGTGTACTGGCCTGTGTGAAGTGCATCTGCTGGAACAGTCCATTTCTCATGCAAAGATCCACTGCTTTCTTACAAATCTCTTCAAGTGGGGCCTTTGACTCTGCCCCTATATCCTTCAGCTCCACCTCAGCTGTCACATCCAGACCCATCCCATGGATCGTCAAACACAAAATATAACCCAACACTTGTGATGGAAAACCAGTGATCTGAAATAATAAGTAGTCATTACAGAAAAAGTGCTGCAGACTGGGCAACGACCTGATCATTGAACCACTAAATAAACAAGCAACCACCTAACCACAGAATAAACAGGCAACCACCCAACCACAGAATAAACAGGCAACCCCCGACCACAGAATTATCAGGCAACCACAAGACCACTACAGAAATGTCACTGTCAAGGTAATTTAATTAAGTCAGGTAAATAACACATTAAAACGGGCAATAATATTGTTGTACTGATTCAGCATACGCTGACGATAAATATTAACAAACTGTTTTGGTTTGTGCGAAAATTATAATTGTTTAAGTCATGTTAATAAGATTAAAAATAAAACTACTGATCAAAGATAGCTCACAGTACGGAGGGAGGGAGGGAGGGAGACAGTGATAGAGATCGATAGACAGACAGAGAGAGAGAGAGAGAGAGAGAGAGAGAGAGAGATTGAGAGAGAGATGAAGTTACACACTTGATCCTTACCTGTTTTCTAACATAGTCAGCAATGAACCTTTTAACAGGTCTAGAAAGCTGTTCATCATCATAACAGTTTCCTCCCTCCAGCCCCTGTATGGCGGCGGCAAACTGTGTACACATGTGGAAGAATTCCTGCATGACTTGGAGACGACGGATGAAAAACAGGCTTAACAGCAGACCCCGAGTATCCACAGTAAACGAGGACAACTGTAAACACAACACATCCCAGTGACCTCATCAGATCAGCAGATTCTTTTTAATGAAGTAAGGTAGATAACCAGAGCATACAGTTAAGATATTTACAAGGTTTAACGCTTTACTCCAAGGCTATTATCACATATATACATGTATGTGGAATAAAGGGTTAAGCCAGAAATTGAAAATGGTATTTCAATCATATATAAAACTGTTAAAATTAAAGACATTAAATCTATGTAAAATTTCATGACATCAGACTTCCCAAAAGTTGCTGGACCGAAGGACATGTCCAGTAAAATTTAGGCCGGTCCGACGTGATTTCTTATGTAATCAGACAGATTGTCAGACAAAAATTTGAACTGCTAATTCCTTTTTAACATGTTTCTGTCAGAAAGAATTTGTTTCGGTCAGACAGATTATCACATCTTGTCTGACCAAATGTCTGACACTTCTTTTCAACATTCGAAAGTCTGGACATTTAAACAATATTTACTATTACCAAACACATTTATTAAAGAAAGTGATAAACAATTTCAGTTTTCATTAAAAATAGCAATACTGTTAATAATATTTTGAATGGTCATTAGATCTGCATAGAATTAAACAGAATGATGTACATTTCGCAGACTATACCTGGAGAGATTTTGCCTCTCTGATAACATCAACTTTCTTCCACTTGTCTGGCACTTTCATGACATCGACACATTCCAGCAAGGTTCCAAACTCATCATCCAGCCGTGTAAACAGACCATTGAACCCCATGAGCAGCATCTGGCCTGGGGTGAGGTCCCGTGAGTTCCCACCACCCTCCAACAGTTGCAGGAAGTGCTCCTGTATATTTCTTACACTTGTAAGCAACTCACTGTTTTCAGTCTGCAATCAAAATGTTATACTAAAATAAAGTTTACTAAATGAGAACAACAGAACATGTTCACAAGACTTGAAAGACAGAAGCATTAGGACCCCTCTTCGTGTTACATTGCAGACATGCATGAATTAAAATTGTATCAAAACATATATATACAATGTAGAATTCAAATGGTATCAAAACATATATATATATAATGGTGTCCAAAATTCAAATGTATTGTGACTGAAACAGGTTTATTGTGGTTTTGCTTCTGTTTGCATTCAATGAAATTGTTAAAAACAAAAGAAGCAGTATATACTGCACCAGAATTAACAAGAATATATAAGCAGTGAGAAACATATGTATCCCTACCTTGAGCCCCATCACAGCGTTCCTGTGAAGCACTTCTAGTTGACTGATGATAGAGTCTAGGGGCTGGCCAGTCTCAGACAAGATATTCTCCAGCTGTGAAAGTATACTGAACACAGACGGTTCCTGGCTCTGTATTATCTTGAGAGCTTCTGGGAGAATTATTGTACGGAAGTTCACATTCAGATCCTAGAACAACATAAACAAGATAAACCTGTGAGCTAATGCTCACTAGTGATACCCCGCTTTGAGAAATATATGACTTTCAAAATGTAATTTGCAGACAATTGTCATATGTATGAAGGGTGTCAAATTTTTCCGAGTATTTACCTATATACATATAAAATACTAGTGAAAAATGCATGTCTCCCCCCTGTGCCCTGGCCTCTGTGACCTTGACCTTTGACCTACTGACCCCAAAATCAATAGGGTTCTTCTACTCAATAAGGGCTATTACCCTATTTAGTTTGAATGCTCTGGGTCAAGTGGTACTTCAGTTATTGACCGGATACGGTTTTCACTCTTCGGTGCCCCTGTAACCTTGACCTTTGACCTACTGACCCCAAAATCAATAGGAGTCCTCTACTCAATAAGGACATCCATCGTATGAAGTTTGAAGGCTCTGGGTGAAATAGAACTGTTATTGAGCGGAAAGTTTTCACTCTACAGGCCCCTGTGACCTTGACCTTTGACCTACTGATCCCAAAATCGATAGGGTTCTTCTACTCAATAAGGGCCATCACCCTGTGAAGTTTGAATGCTGTGGGTCAAACGGTACTCCAGTTATTGAGTGGAAACAAAGTGTGACAGATGGACAGACGGACAGGGCAAAAACAATATGTCTCCCCCAGGGGGGGGGGGGGGGGGGGGGAGAGACATAATAAATATATAAAATATCAGGCTGCTGCATGTTATAGTGCCTTAGAAAAATGCGACACAAATTGTGCATGTATGTCATCTATATATGTAAGGAGCATAAAATCGCTTTACACCATATGGGAATATATGATAAAGCAATAAACAAAATATGAGGCTGCTGCATGTTTTAGTTGCTAAGAAAACTACAACGGAAATTGTGCATGTTTTTTAACTATGTGCACAAATCTAAGTATTCGGTAAACAGGAAGTAGATGAGCAAGGAGCATAAAATCGCTTTACACCATATGGGACTATAGGATAAAGCATTATGCAAAATATCAGGCAGCTGCATGTTATAGTTGTTTAGAAAACTGCGACGGAAATTGTGCATGTATGTCAACTATGTGTAAAAATCTAAGTATTCGGTGAACAGGAAGTAGGTGAGCATGGAGCATAAAATCGCTTTACACCATATGGGACTATAGGATAAAGCATTATGCAAAATATCATGCTGCTGAATGTTATAGTTGCTTAGCAAACTGCGACGGAAAATTAACATGCCCTTTGGTTGATGTAATGCACCTTTATAGTAACAAAACCTAAAATATTCGGCAAACAGGAAGTAGATGAGCAAGGAGCATGAAATTGCTTTACACCATATGGGACTATAGGATAAAGCAATATACAAAATATCAGGCTGCTGCATGTTATAGTTGCTTAGAAAACTGCCATGGAAATTTTGTTACGGACGCACGGATGGACGGACGCACGGACAAGGATAAAAAAGTATACCCCCCTCTTCTACGAAGCGGGGGTATAATTATTTGTTTGAATGGTTTCCATGATTTCTAATAAAGTCTTCTAACTAGCTGACTAACCCTCAACCTCATCGGATATGGCTGTTATCAAAAGGGCAAACAGTGTGGAACCAAATCATGTGCCATCTGATCAGGATGAACATTGTTCCCTTTTGATTAATTAGATTATTTCTGACCTAGAAGTGACCAGTGTAGATCCAGATCAGAAGGCACTGATGTGCCATCAGATCTGGGTGATCCAGATCTACACTGGTCACACATGTGATAAAACCCATATATATTGAGAAGAGTTAACAGGACAACAGTTTACATGTAGATGGATAGTCTCATCTTTTCCTTAGGCATATAGGTGGCTCCCCTCGGTAACCTATGTGAGTGAGCATGCTTATTTGTAACCTTTACATGTAACAGCAGTTTCTCTGATGATTATACACGAAATACCAAGTGAAAATAAAGTATACCTGCAAAGCAGTGTAGACACGATGTGTGGATGTCATTCCTTTGTACAGCACTGAAAACTGCACACCATCTTCCACCTGTAAGTAAGCAAATATCAAGCCTAAAATACTCGTAATTGTTCACACATTTACTTCATATTTTAATTTTAATATACAAATGTATTTGATTTTTTGTATATTGAAAAATAGAGAACACAGATTTATTTTTCACATTACGAGTCTTCTTAGTGATAAACAATGTTTACCTGCTGACATGTCTTGATCATATCTAGGAACTTCATGACATTTCCACTCATACTGCACATTTCTTCAAGGAACCAGTCGCCTTCCCTCGATGTCAGGTCCATCAAACGGTCACCAGAACCTGCACAACAATAAAGCAGTCTTTAAAACTGTATGCAATTCAGCCGCCTCCCAAGCCTGCCTGACAAATACAGAAATGTGAATCATTTGCATCAACAGTAAGTTTATAAGTAATTTAGTAAAATAAAAACTTCAAAATTTGGGAAATTGTACTATTGGAAATTTTTGCTGTTCAAAATACTCTTAAAACAATACTCTTTAAAAATAGTGATATACAAACTTTCCAGATAGTATAAACTAAAAAAATTTTTTCCTGTTTAAACTAAGAACTAAGAAGTGCAAACTGATTACTGCACTAGAATTACTGGAATCAGGCTCACAGTTTTCAGAAAACTTATATTTTATGGCAATTTTGTTGGGTTTTTTTTTGTTGGTGACAGCCTAGAATTAACCACAAGAAAGCAGAAACATGTTCTTGGACAATGTTAAACTTGGACTGTCCTTAATTTGTAGATTTAAATTTTATGACACTGGCAGAAATAAAGAAGACTGAAACATGTGTAAATACTCAAGGAATTGTGTCCTAAGTAGCTAACCCTTAGCATTTGAATATCAGGGAAAATGTCTCTGGGCGACTGTATTGTCTACAAATGTGTGAGTGACTTACTTGTTGCAGCAGCCTCCATTTGAAGGTTCCGTTTGTTGAGGGCACAAAGGGCTGTCACAATCACAGCTGTCAAACTATGTACACCACATTCTCTATTCTCTGAAGACAGATTACAATCAAACATAAAGCTACTAAAATGTTATGTGTTTTATTTAAAAAAAATTCTCTTTATCATTTTATGTCTGAAAATCAAAGCATTTAAGTAGAAGAACATCACAGAATTTAAGCCACTCTATAACTCTTAAGGACCTTTGTGGTTGAAAACTATCTTTTGTGTGATGTATTTAGAATCTTTCACTATTAAATTCATGTTATGGAAATTTAGAAAAGCCAGATGGAAGTATTAGCAAGATAACCTTTGAGGAAAGTCTCAATGGCAGCTCGACTGTCTTGCACCTGTATCTCTAACAATCGTGTCTCTAACTTCTCCATACTTCTCCGCTCCATCAACTACAATATCATGTTAACCATTATTAAAGTGGTATTTGGCATCAAGCATTTTACAAAAATTTTAACACAGTAGAATAACAGGAAACTTGCTATTTAAACCACCTGTGACTGGACTAAAGTAGTCTTAAAGTGGGGTGGTCCTAATTTGAGGATCCCTGTAAAAAGGTACTTTGAAAAAGTGTTGTAATTAAAAGGGGTGGTTTTAATTCTGGGGTGGTCTTTATGAAGGGTTTTCTGTTTCAGTTTTCCAGAGAATTTGTTTTCAGTGAAATAAAATTGATAAGCTTCTTTTACCACTCATAACAATGTCAGTTCAGGTAAGTGCCTGGTGAAATGTTAACAAGAGATACTGTGTATGTTTTACCTTGATAAGCCTGGTGTTGGCATCCTGTATGATGTTCTGAAGCTTCATCTCTGTTCCCAGTACCAGCTGTACCTTGGAATGGGAGAACCCTGTGTCCCCATACATGTCGTGAAAATGATGAATTATCTCAGCACACCTGCAACATTAATGCAAATAGTACTGAGGGTATTGTTTTATTGTTTTCAAAAGTTTACTATTTCTTGCTAATTTCATACAGGTTCTTTCACGATGCTTTTTAATTCTGTCCCATAATGTTATAACTTGTACATTTGATTTAATTTAGTTATATATAGGAAACTGGATAGTAGAGGTGTTTTTTAACACCTGAGATTGCCTTTATCAACTTATGCACACCACTGTCAAATTGTGGATTATCCTGTTCAATAATCTGCCCAGAGAAGCTTATTTCATGTCCCGCACAATCTGTCTACTCATTGACTGATACAACTCTCTACTCCCTGACTGGCACACCTACAGACTCCTTGACTTGAGATACATATTTATGACTTGACTTGCATACCAGCCGACGTCCTGACTGGCATACTGCCGACTCCTTGACAGACATTACTATCAACTCACTAACTGCCTACCTGCCAATCCCTGACAGACATACCTGTCTACTCATCAAACATACCTACATACAATGTATCATGAAATTAGCATGATCCTACTGAAAAGAATACATAATGTGTCACTATACACAACAGTCTGTACCAGCTGTACAAAATGTAAATAGATGTTACACCAAGCTTACTTGCTGTCTGTGAAGTCGATAGACAATTCTTTGAGCCAGTGAAGGTAGTTACTGGTCCTTGTGTTGTCTGCAAAGCTGGCTCCAAACTGAAATAGGTTAAGTTCTCATTATGGTCTATCATTTCCAATATTAACTTTGTTTATCAAGGTGAAATTTATCAGTTAAAGTAGCTAGCTTTGCATGACAAGAATATTTATTCAAACAAGTGACTAAATTTGCTAATATATTTGTATATTGAATTACACACAAGTCATGTAACAACATCACATACACTTCCTGCCAGTGGTAGCTTAATATACTGAAACTGGATATAATACCTAGAAGTATAGTCACCTAAAAACAACTAATTTATTACTGGCTCCGCAAACCAGGCAAGTTAAAATTTATTAACTGAAGACAATTGGTTTGGAAAAATGAAATGAAGGAATAAACTGAAGATCTTACACACCAAAAATATATGTTGTCTAATAGCTTGTCTATAATCTACTCCCCACATCAGCTAACAGGATGTAAGTTCTAGTATGCTGACAATAGATATTACTTGGGGTATGATGCTGCCATATCAAGTGTTTACGTAGGGTATCTATTATATGAAAAGTTAGAGATAATATTACCTGGGAAACAATGGTGCCGTATTTATGTAGGATATCAATAACACGGTGTAGATTGTTCCTCTGGACCTGCAGGTTTGCTGTCAGCTCGCTCTCCACTTGCTCACACTGAAATACCCATCAAACCATCAGCAAGACTATATAATAATTTACAGTCAAGTAAAACATTTTATTTATGAAATAATAAATAGCTTCCAGTAATATATCACCGGATTTATCATGGGGCGGAGTAAAGATGTGTAAGGATATATCATGAGGGGCTTTTTACATCTGCTTTTTCTGGAATATAATTAATGTAATAATATCGCTCACACTCGCCTGGTATTGCATAATAATAATGTCACAAGATGGGAAAGACAAACAGCTGATGTTGGCCTGACCCATTTGAATGAAAATACTATTTCTCTATGCTTGTATACTGAATGCTATTTAATGCAATAAAATATGTTTAAACTAATCTGATCCATTGTAGATAACAGTACAACAATATAATCACCTGTTGTATGATGGAGCCCTGGCCAGCTCCCTGTAGGAAGTCCTTGGCAGCAGCGAAGCTCGGAGTGCCAAGGTTCAGTGAGGAGGCGATATCTGCACACATCTTCTGGAATGCTGAACCTTGGATCTTCACCATCACATGCTGCAACACAAACACACAATTCACAATGTATGCATTAAAGAGATAAACTGCCATATTTTAGTTTGAATCTGTGCAGCAGACAGAAGACTTTTATTTAAACAACAACATCTAGTATGACAACTAGACTAGATGTTTCGTATTCTTCCAAATAACCATTCAAAACCAATGTTTTATTACATTGGAGACCTTTTATCCAGAAAAAAAACAGAGAGAAACATTTGTTCTCAATTTTCTGTGCAAATGTTACACAACCTGTATGTTGAATACATGTACTGGAATGGTGTAATCACTACATAAATACCATGGTCTTAAAATCAGAACTTCAAAATAATAACATTATTATGGACATAAAAGAACTCTTCTTGTAAAGTCAGCAGGTTACCTTGTGCATCTGTTGCCAGTTGCGACATTCTGTTATCTTCTCCTCCACCAGTTTGTTGACAGCATCCCTTGTATTCTTAATGACAAGATACTCTTCATACCTGAAAATATCATCAGACAAATCCTAGAGGAAACAACCTAGCAGTTAATTAGTGTATTAATCATGTTGTCTTCAATGATCATAAACAGTTGAAACTTGTGTCAAAATTGCTCAAGTCAAAACTATGACAAAAGACAGTCAATAATTCAACTTGTCCTGATGTTGTGATGTCAGACAATTATTTTAAGTATCAAAGCTCTACCTTGAATGGTTACTGTGAAAAAGTGAACAAAAAACTAAATGAAATGCTGATGCTTGCCAGCCCGCCCACCCAACCAAGGACATAACCCAATCTAATAACATGGCTCTACAATTATAAAACTGAGATAGATGTCCAGTCTCAAATCTCAAGCATCAGATAGGCTGAAATGGAGACAATTATCCATTTCAGCCAATCAGATCCCTGAGATTTGAGACTGGTCATCAATCTCAGTTTTATTAAACCAGGTTAATTATGCTACAAAAACTTATTTATTAGATTCTGCATGAAGCACCCACCTGTCATGTAGAGTGTATATTGGACTGTTACTGTTGGCCAGTGCCTCCACCACCACTTGCTTGAGACCTTGAAGTTTCTCCTCCATCTGAACACAATCGGAGTACTCAGCAATCCTCTGGCTGCGCTCATCCAGGTGTGTCAATATCCGTGGCAACACCATCACCATCTCATCTCTGAAATAGGTCATCAAAAATTATCTACATGTAATGCTTCCACAACAACTGATCAATCAGTTTTTATATCCTCTTTCTAAAAAAATTTTTTTAATATTTTAGTATAGCAGGACCAGTGGTGCTATGATAAGTGACAAACAAGTATTTATGGCAAATCATCAATATTCTAGCCCCATACCAATGGACCTGGGTTAGCAGTCCTTTGTGACAAACACTGGACATTACAAGTATGAAGTTCAACATTTATGCTGATCAAACACAGTGTGCTAGTCACCTTGGACTACCTGCTGTCTGTGTTGTAGTTTCCTGTCCCCTAACTCCTCTTATTACCACAGAAGCACTGTTCAGTTCTCTACTTTACACCAACATGGAAGAATAAGTGTACACCATCTACAGAGTTCCAAAACTGTATGAGAACCTTGTTAATTTTAAATGCACACTGTTTTTCAACAAGACAAGAAATAAATTGTTAAATCAAACACTGAATTCTAACCTGTTCTGCAGCCAGGTAACTTTCATTTCTGCGACCCTGATGGAGAACATACTGGTGGTGATCTCACGCTCCATGTCCAGCTTTCCCTGACGACTCTCTAGGGCACTTGTCCCAGTAGTCAGGCCCCCACCATAGAACGCCCCTGTGTAGCCTCCCTCATTACCAGTGGTCCAGTCCACCAGAGGATCATACACAAACGCCTCCAGCAAGGTCAGCAGGGTCTCGCGTCCCTTACGGAGGGTCTTCATCACATGCTCACTTGCAAGACGGAATGTTCCCTTAAAACAAAGATAAACATTAGTGCTTCCACAGCTGATCTAGCAGACAGTGCATTACTTTAGTTACAATTATAACAATGCTCATTTCTCAGAATAATAACTTACCAGTAAGTACATAATAAACAGTTTAAATGAATGGAGGTAACATTTATCACTTTGCAATAACATAAGCTCAGAATTACTCATAACCCTATCCCTGCATACTGCATCTGGGCTAGCACAGTTTTTTGTTATTGAGAAAACAAAGTTTCTTTTAATTTACCTCAATGCCAGTGATTCCTAGAGCAGCCTCAATATTCTGTGTCAGCCGGAACGGAACCCTTTCAGGCACCCGCAGACCTTTCCCCTTCTCAAAGCACACATTGTAGTCTATATGCACTACCTATAAGCAAGTTTTACACAAAATAATATTTATATACGTAGCCATATTTATTAACACAGTCTTATTTCAACATACACCTTTACATTCATGTGGTATTAAGAATGAAAATAGGATGTTTGAGACTTTATTAACAGCAGTCAAGTAAAGTGATAATTTTGTCAGTGCACTTGCAGTCACTGTGCTACATGGCTGAGAGAAGTGAATTGATGTTCAGACGGTTAAACGTAAAGCCTTCTCAATCCCAATATCAAACAACTAACAATTTTTCAGATCATATTTTCAAATAATATGTTTGTTCCAAAACATTTTAAGATCAGATGCCACAAAATAAAGATAAATTTAATTGATTTATTATTCAATTAAAGGATAAACATGACAAACAACCAAGATATTTTACCTCTCCAGTGGCCAGGTCAACAAGCACATTATCCAGATGTCTGTCTCCGAGACCTATGATATATCCTATCATGGACATGACAGCTGTAGACCTGGCGTATGTCTGGGTCACGTACCACCACTCATTGGGTCCTGTGCTTGTACACCAGAGCTCCTTGGCCAGCAGGTCACGAGGGGTCTCGGCCATCAGCTCATCCAGCACTTTACGCTGTACACTCAGCGGCCAGTCTTTACGATTATCCAGGTCCTTTATGCCCTGAAAAGTCATGGTTTAGCTATTTTATCAACAGCAATACTTCTGCTTAACCCTTTCCTGGATATATACACATTTTTACGCATGTGCGACCAGTGTAGATCCAGATCAGCCGGCACATCCGTGCCGTCTGATCTGGATCTGCACTGGTCGCATTTTGGTCAGAAATAACCTAATGAATCAAAAAGCGAACAGTTTAGATCCTGATCAGACGGCAGGGATGTGCCGGCTGATCTGGATCTAAACTGTTCGCCCTAGCAATAAAGGTGTATCTGTACAGGAAAGGGTTAACACTCACATGTAACAAATAACGGCTGTGAATTCATTCATATTTGTTCAGTACTCATTTTCATGGATTTTGTGGGCAAATAATTTCACGGATTTTTTATCCACGAAAAAATAAAAAAAACATGTGTATAAATGTGTTGTTAGGATAATAGACAATTTTGGTCAAATATTAAATTTTGGAATACCATTGAAATACCATTATTCAACAAATTTAAGCACAAGTTATGTACACTTGCTTTAGTGCAAAATATGTAAAAACAATCTGTCCAAATGAGATGATAACACAGTATCCTAGTAAGACAATGCATCTTCAAAGTGAAAAAACTGAAAAACACATTTTAGATTTTAATGCTCAAGATTTGTAACATACAGTTTATATTAAAATTTAACAACTAAGACTAAACATACAGTTTATATTACAATTTAACATCTAAGACTAAATATACAAGTTAACTGTGAGATACAGTAAAATAAAATGAAACAATTAGTCAATCTATTTGTTATATACCTTTTCTTTCAGAAGAGGGGTCAGTTTGTTGTAGTAGACCTCACTGGGTCTAGGTACAGATGGCTGCTGGGCAGCGGCACTTGCTCCCCCAGCTGCCTGCTGCTTCAGCATCTGCATGACAGCCTCTCTCTGCTGCCAGCGCTTGTACAGGGCAAACAGAGGAGTGACCCCATCCACCCACTGGATAAGCCCCGACCTAGGCCCCAGCGGGGTCACAGAGTAGTGCCGGGCTCTGTACAGTTCATGACTTCCTCTACAAAACAAATGGAAACAGTTTACTCCTTAAATAAAGAAATGCAGCATGAATAACTTTTCTTTAGCAAACATTCAGAACATCATATCGTGTGACTTGAGGAATTTAAGACATGTTCATTTTTAAGTGACTTGTGTTGACTAAAGGATCTTTCTAATATTTTTACTTTATTGTTAATAAAACCTTCGAAAATCATTCCGTGAAACATAAAACTTAAGTTTCCAACAAATAAAAATTTCACAAGACTGAAGTTTGTGCGATCAGATAGAGATATCATGTTCAAGACAATAAAGGGATGGTCTGTTGTCCTTTAATTGATTATATGGTCATGTTTTTTTCTTATCAAACAAGTTTACATGAACAGTTTTCTTGTTGTTGCTTCATTTTTTCAGACACCTTTCTGCAGTATATATACTTGGAGATACTGAGCAACCTACTTGTTGGCTGAAGCAAACATGTTGTTGACAATGTTGAGGAACTGCATGATTCTCTCGTCCAGATGAAGATCTTCAAGACCCTTGAACAAGTATGGATATCTGAAATACAACACACAAATAGTAGTAAGTATCCAAATTAGCAAAATCTTTAATACAGGCTGTCAACCAGGTCATCTCCAAAATATAGGATTATAGGAATATTTTTGCAACAAATATAGGAGTTTTTGGTTGATTTTGAGGCAAAATATAGGAGTTTGGAACTAATAATAGTTTTATTTACTTGCACTTATACAAATGATTTTCACATGCCTTGTGCATTTACTGTTTCTACAATTATCAATGTCCAAAATGTCCACTGTAAAAATGATGGAAACCATTAACTTTAACATCAGCACCATCAAGCACATCACCAGCATCTGAATGACCATACAGAGAAGGGGGAAATGCACAAAATGCATTAACAAAGCCGGATTTTTCAGTCCACCAGGGCAGACAGTCTGGTAACGACATCCTCCAGGGTGGAGCGCCCATCCAAGTCATTGCCCCCTGCGTGAAGGAAAACAATGTCCGGCCTGAGGTGGCTGATCTCCAAATGTTCGAACAAGTGATAGGTGAGACTGCCCCATATCCCATCACTGTAACTTCCATGTTCCCTAATTTCTGCCCTTCAATCTTCTCTCCCAAACGACAAATAAACGAGTTGCCTAACAAGACAGCCTTCCTATTAGCCATATTGAGGAAAGAATTATATATTATACCCTTCATGTTCATTGGAGTTTAACAGTAATTTAACTTTTATCTATTGAGTGGTTCCATAAAAACACAATAATTTTAGAAAACTATGCAAATATTTTGCAGATTATCCTAATAAAAAAATTCTAAAGTTATCTCAATTTATTTAACAAACAGTTGTTGCAAATTATCAAATAATATTGTTTTTATTACCTCCCTTAATTTGACTTTGCATTTTGAAAATTATTGTTTTTTTAACACTCTTTTCAAACTGGAAAACTGACCACAAAAGTCAGCTGAAGAATTCTTGTTCACAGTCAAGCATGTTTTTCCCAGGTGTCCATCTTGACGTTTTAGACAACCACATACTACCAAATATAAGCTCTTTAGTCCTTGCAGTTGGTGAAAAAAATTTAATGATCTTTAACATTTTCTGCCTTTGGTTGCAACTGCAACAAGAATTCTGCATAGAATTGAAAATTTGTTTTTGTTAGGTAAGCCTTAATACACAGAAACATGCTACAAAGTTGTTATAGAATCAGATTAAAACTTAAGTAAATGCCACCCGCCAAGTTTTCACCAATCTAAAGGTTGAGTTTTGTTCTTAAAAAAAGAGAAGAAAGCAAAAGCAGTATCAAAGCAATATTTACTCTCTTCATTTATCGGCAAAAACAAACACTAAAAAATATAGGAATACACATAAAAATATAGGAGAAATATAGGAATAAAGGAGGCTTTTCAGAATATAGGATTCTGATCCAAAATATAGGAGAAATATAGGAATATAGGAATCGGTTGTCAGCCTGTTAATATCATCTTGACACAAAGATGTATAATAAAATCTGCTAGTCTGCCTTGTATTTTTCAAGCATTGCTTAAACTCTACCTCTTTCCATCGGAGCCTTTGAAGACAAGTTTTTTGGGTTTGGTTTTTGTAGGCAGAATCTGTACAGTTTTGGAGACCGACTCGATGGTGACTATCTGGCCTGCAGTGCCGAGTCCTGGCATGGCAATTACAGTGTTACGCAGGGAGTGAAGCTTCGGACTGATTTCATCCATTGTGAGTACCAGGCTGCTGCGCTTCTGGGCTTTGTTCTGCAGGCTAACATGGATCTGTAATAGAGTTTGTTATAAGCATTTATCATAAACATAAACAGAGTTTATCACTGCATGAAATTAATTGTTATGTAATTAACTATCCACTCACTTTGTACCCTTAAATGTGTCGAACTATAATCAAGTCAAGTAAGTATATAATTAACAAGAGTGCAAAACTGACACAAAATACGCCTGTCAAAATGCTGATCATCAAAGGTGCGTAACGATCTGATGAATATTATTCGACTTGGAGAGCAGATACCGCTAATTCAGTTTTTGGACAATTCAAGGGCAATAATTCAGGAATGCCTGGGGGGATTCGGCAGGTTATAGAACTTGGTCGAGATATTATGCCCACCAACATATTCACCAAGTTTGATAAAGACTGGATGAAAACTCTTTGACATAGAGAGCGGAAACCCTTATTTTGGACAATTCAAGGGCCATTATTCAGGAGTGCATGGGGGGATTTGGCTGGTTACAGAACTTGGTCGAGATATTATGCCCACCAACATATTCACCAAGTTTGATAAAGACCAGATGAAAACTCTTTGACTTAGAGAGCGGAAACCCTTATTTTGGACAATTCAAGGGCCATAATTCAGGAGTGCCTGGGGGGATTTGGCTGGTTATAGAACTTGGTCGAGATATTATGCCCACCAACATATTCACCAAGTTTGATAAAGACCGGATGAAAACTCTTCGACTTAGAGAGCGTAAACTCTTATTTTGGACAATTCAAGGGCCATAATTCAGGAGTGCCTGGGGGGATTTGGCTGGTTACAGAACTTGGTCGAGATATTATGCCCACCAACATATTCACCAAGTTTGATAAAGACCAGATGAAAACTCTTTGACTTAGAGAGGTGAAACAGTAATTTTGACAATTCAAGGGCCATAATTCAGGAGTGCATGGGGGGATTTGGCTGGTTATAGAACTTGGTCGAGATATTATGCCCACCAACATATTCACCAAGTTTGATAAAGATCGGATGAAAACTCTTTGACTTAGAGAGCGGAAACCATGTGGAAACGGGCGTATAAAAAGCAACATTCAGAAAACACAGAACCAAAATTTAATAGTAAAGCAGAAGCATATGATAAAGAGAGCTTGTGTTAATATGGAAAAAAGAACACGATAAACAATTAACAAAATGAGAAACGGAGGGGATGTGTCATTTAATCCTGATTTTAACTATTCGCTTTTAGATTCATTAAGGTATTTTTGACTAAGAAGCGAACACTGTAGATACAGATCAGATAACACAGGGGATCAACACTGGTCACCCATGTGATAAAAGGTGTGTATATGGAGTAATGGGATAACCTGTTACCTGTTTAAATGGATGCCAGCTTGCCCTGGGGTGACTCGGGTTCGGTGGATTCTTCAGTTTCTCCAGAGCATTTGTTATGAGAAGTCCATACGTGTCCTGGAACCACTTCTCATGTGGTGTTGCCGTCGGCTGACTTGTGATCTCCTGTAGACGCTCCATCATGTACACAGTCTGGTAACATACAAAAAGTAGTTCATTCTAAACAACTTATGTAAGCAGTCTGATAACGTACAAAATGTAGTGCAGTTTAAACAACAAATGTACATGCAAAATGAAGTTCAGTCTAAACAAATTATGTAAGCAGTCTGGGAGCATGCAAAATGTAGTCCAGTCTGAACAACTTATGTACACAGTCTATCAACGTGCAAAATGTAGTCCAGTCTAAACAACTTATGTACACAGTCAATTAATATGCAAAATGTAGTCCAGTCTAAACAACGTATGTACAGTCTGGTAACATGCAAAATGTAGACCAGTCTAAACAACTTATGTACAGTCTATTAATATGCAAAATGTACTCCAGTCTAAACAACTTATGTACAGTCTGGTAACATACAAAATGTAGTTCATTCTAAACAACTTATGTAAGCAGTCTGATAACGTACAAAATGTAGTGCTGTCTAAACAACAAATGTACATGTACATGCAAAATGAAGTCCAGTCTAAACAAATTATGTAAGCAGTCCGGAAACATGCAAAATGTAGTGCAGACTGAACAACTAATGTACACAGTCTGTTAACATGCAAAATGTAGTCCAGTCTAAACAAGTTCTGTACAGTCTGGTAACATACAAAATGTAGTCCAGTCTGAACAACTTATGAACAGTCTGGTAACATGCAAAATGTTGTCGTCTAAAGAAATTATGTACACAATCTGGCAACAGACAAAATTTTAAAGAAGTCTAAAGAACTTTCAGTTATTGAAATATTGGATACTTTTAGTGCTAATAAAGGATGTAAATTATTAAGTATGGCTAGGTTCTTCAATAATTAACTGACATTCTGAAACAGTCCGTAGAAATGTGAATTACCACAATAACTTCTGTTTCCTACAACTCTCACCTGCAGTATTTTAACACAATGCAACGTTTCCAGACAGGGGGTTTGAGTGATCCTACTGAATATGCCACTGTTTTTTCCAGTTTATCAGAGTTCTTATTTAAAAAAACTTAACTTAAAATCAGTTAAATGAAAACTAATTTTGAGATACATACAGGTTTAAGAACAGTTTTGTGTTTTTCTTTGATGATGGCCAACTTCTCCTCCTTAGACAGAGAAGAGTTCTTCTCAACTTTCTTGATCTCATTTTCAAGTTGAGCGATACGTCTCTCGACATCTTGGTGTTGCTGATTTAGAGTGCCGAGCCACAACTCATCCCAAAGAAGTGTGATACGTCGTAACTCCTCAATCAGCTGCTTCACATCGGATATCATCCTAAAGTAATGAACCAACCAATATACTGTAAATGCTGTTCATATTAATTCTATGTACCAATGATCCTAAAAAATTCAACCAACCGAAGTTAGACGAGACTACATTATCCTTTTACTGTATATTTATATGGGTTTTTTCAAATCTGTGCCATCAGATCAGGATCTACACTGTTCACTTCTTGGTCAGAAATGATTAAAAAAATGACCGATGTAGATCCTGATCCGAAAGCAGACAATTATTTTCAACTGGCAGCTTCATCTCTAATGAAATTGTCAGTGTGTCTAATCAAAACTTAATTTTTATTATTATATCTATAAATATTTGTTAGAAAGTTTAATTCAGATTGCATAATGATGTCGCAGTTACGGGAAATTCTGTCAGCCGGGGGACTAACGGGCATGCGGATTCATTGTTTTTATCTAATCTCGGAAATGTTTACATATCACCGTTTTTAGTGCTAAATAATTAGTAAACCATGCTGCCTGACTTGGCACGGGCGGCACTGTCACACTCGCCATGTCTGGTCTGGTAGCGTTGTTTACGTGTTAAATCGTAAGTTGTGCATTGGTCAGTCCACTTAAAAGAGGTGCCAGATATGTAGCCGTTGGTTGTTTTTATTGTATGATTGGTGGTTTAACTGAACTAGGTTTTTCTTCGTTGAGTGTAATGGTTATCCTAGTGTCAGTCCAGTCCGGTATTATGAACTACGTTTTGGTGTAAGTGTATTGTATGTTGGTTTAACTGAACTAGGTTTTGCTCGTTGAGTGGAAGGGTACTCCTAGATTCAGTCCAGTCCGGTATTAAGTGTTATAACGCTAGCGATAAGTGTTAGATGCTAATCATTTGGGTTTATGAAAACTTAGGTTGTTCAAACGTTGGTTGCTACAAATTTTTGCGCTTGCCTTTTCTTCCTTCGGCTGGCTTGGTCTCCTATCAGTGGCACAGTTTGGGTACGTAAACATACACCATTGCTTGGGTTTACAGACATCCACCTTATTGTGCCTTACACTTGAAAATGCGGCCAAAAAGCCACACTTTTCAAATTTAGGTTTTGATTCTTACATAATAAATGTGTAGTGTGAATGTTACAGATTCTTGTAATAAACAATCGTAAAAGCATAGTTTGTTTTATCTAGTTGAAGTCATAAAATAATGATAACATCTGCTAGATATCACTTCATACATTGAGTAAACTAAGATCATTATACTTACTGAACAAGTTCTCGTTAGAATGTTGAGTTGGCCACTTCATGTAAGAGCTGCAAGAGTGTTGCACATGGCTACTATACAGTCATGCGGCATGCAATGTGCCTGGATACTTACTGTGGGAAATTTGCTGCCAGTGTTGAGCATGGATACTACACAGTTACATAGCATGGACTGTGCATGGACACTTACTTTGTGAAATTTGCTGCCAGTGTTGAGCATGGATACTATACAGTTACACAGCATAGACTGTGCATGGACACTTACTGTGGGAAATTTGCTGCCAGTGTTGAGCATGGATACCATACAGTTACACAGCATAGACTCTGCCTGGATACTTACTGTGGGAAGTTTGCTGCCAGTGTGTTGAGCATGGATACTATACAGTTACACAGCATAGACTCTGCCTGGATACTTACTGTGGGAAGTTTGCTGCCAGTGTGTTAAGCATGGCTACTATACAGTCATGCAGCATGGACTGTGCCTCAAGTTCAGCAGGTAGATCATCATCATCAAGTGAGCCAATCTCTTCTTTGTTCTCTGTTCCTCCTTCTCCCTCGGCAGACTCTGACAGGTAGTTGTTGAGTAAACCTGTCACACAATCTCACATGCTTATTTATCATTACCTATATAAATGTTTCTTTGCTGCATTTAAAGACAGTTTTAAACAATTTTTCAATTTATAAACTAGCAGTCAATAACCTTGTTGCCTGGGTTTAAGTAAGAAAACAAGATTGGGGACCAACTTGAAAATTAAGCTGGGTGATTACTAAATTTACAGTACGATTTCCATTTCAACCAATCATCTTCTTCACAAATTATGAGAATGAATGGTTTTAGGACCTGTTCTTCAAAAATTAACACTGACAGCTTCCCAACATGAAATTGAGGTGACAAAAAGAAGGACTTACGTAAAAATACTACCGCAATCAAGGGACAAAGCATTTATTTTATTAGAAATAATACTTATTCAATAGTTAAACAGAGGAATTTAATTGATACTGATAAATAAAATTCTTCCGTTAACTTACAACATATATTATATCTGGTTTTTTACTTCAATCAGCTAAATAAGCATTGAATGACAAATAGCACTGAATATCACTGTGGTTCTAAGTATTTACAGCTCTGACATCTTCACTTACCAGTTTCTGCCTTGGTGTCCAGTTTGGTGGTAGAACTACCAACTACAGCAGGGTATACAATTAGATGTGGCGCATCCTCAGCCACACGACATAACAGATCTGAGATACTCTGTCGCACATACGTCTCTGGGTGGCTGAGCCGAGAGAATAGCTGGGGTATGATACCCTTCCAGGGGGCTGTTGGAGTGGCTGCAAGGCCGGTCTCTAGAACACCGCGCAACTCCCAGGCATGTTTGACAAGCAGTCTGAGGACCCGCAGGGTGCTGATTACATTGCAGTCCTCAGTGTTCTCTTCCTTTAATGGATCATTCTGAAAGAGCAATTGTTACATTAAGGACACAACCATCATGAAAATAGACATCATTCAAAATAGGAAAGTATGTTGTCTGATCAGACTGTGAAAATGTTTGATTCAAAATGCACATAGTTTATAAAATAATATAAGTAATTCAAGTTATTTTCAGTTATGTGGATTTTTTCCATGAAAAGTTAATACTGACAACAAATAATGCTAATGACAGAATAAAACATGCAGGAAATATTTCACTTACCCCTCCATTCAGTTTGAGGAACTTGAAATAAGCATTAGCAGACAGCTGGTAGTAGTGGTAGATCCTGTGTACCACCCCACGCCACACCTCAAGTAGGCTATCCACAGTTCTCTCCCCTGCAGTCTGCAGGCTCACACTCGCAACCAGCAGCTGTCTCCGTGTAGTCTCTGTACCATCATCGTACTGACTCTGTACATGAAAACAGAACTTACTTAATCCAACCATTTTTTGTTTTGGTCAGACACCCAAAAGTAAATTAAAAGAAGCAGCAGTTCAGATATAGTTACTACCAACAGAACTTTTCCTAATGATTTTTTTTTCTTTTCAAAGTAACAAATGGTAACGTGGATGATCTAGAAAAGAACCATTTTAAATTAATGTTTTCATGAGTTCTGAGACACCATGTCTTCAGTCACTTTGCTAAGGCTTCCAATGAATTGAGTTGAGAATTGACTGAAGGACTTAATGAGCTAGCTATGTGGCTACTTATCTAGACATGAGATGCCCACCAGAGATATATAAAATCCATCAGCTACAATCTATCAATATACCTGATCCTGGTCACTGATGTCCTCTTCACTAGTCATACCGGAGTGAATCTGTCCCAGGATGTTTAACACTACTTCACGTTCTTCAGCACTCATAGACTGTAACACAAAACATTTCAACATTCTATAATCATACACTCAATCCTAAATAAAAAAAGGCTCATGAAAAATGACACATTACTCACTCCAATACTTGATAACACCAGCATTTTCTCCTTGATCAGCTGCATAATCTGAAAGTTCAATCACTAATTATGTTTGACTTGTTACATACTCTCTGCCTCAAATTTTTTATCACAATCATTTGTTATTTATTATTACATACTCTCTGCCTCAAATTTTTTATCACATTCATTTATATTTTATTATTAGTAGCCCCCAATAATAATCATCTTTACTTCTACAGTGAAGTTGGGCAAGCACATTTAAAAATGCGTCCATAACAACTTACACCAATGCTGTAAGGGCAGTCATCTGCCCTAGAGATCACCTGGATACCATTTTGGCCTACATTTATCCATTTTGTGAAAAAAGGTAAGTTATTATTTTAGCAAATACAATGTAACTGAAATCCTATGAACTATAGCAAGGCATGTACCACAAAAATGATTTTAGTTAAGTTTTCTAAGGATTATACCAGACAATGAATTGATCAGTATGTATGGTAAATATTTGGTAACTAAGATGTATATTTTTTCCCAAAAGGGGGAGACTGTATGTATCCATCCCAATTTCATTAGAAAAACGTAATTTTGTCCAATTTCAAAGGCACCAGCCCCTGTCTGAAAACCAGTGGAGATGCGCCTGGGTCTGGGTCTGGATGTACTATAAACATTACAGCTGAGGCAAAGACCAGCACAATACAATAGATACAGCTTCTGTAGACAATCTGAGTTTTGGCACTTAAGCTAAAAGCAAGAGGGAATGTATTGTCTGCATTAATTTGAAGCCATACCTTAGGAAGTAGAGAGAGAATCTGAGCTTTCTCCTCAGCAAACAACTGTACGCTGCCATGACTGGCATTATCAACTGCTTTACGTCCCCACTTGTAGCACCAGCCAGCTAGTGTGTACCAGGACTTGGGCAGAGTCTCACACTGTATGGTGCTCAGGTGAAGCAGGCGTCCTATGATACGATCTGTGTCCGACAGTATCGGATTATCTCCGATCTTCAAGTCTGAAATCAATGAGGAAATAGAGTCTGATCAGTATGTACAGGAACCAATTAAAGCTGACAAGAAAGTAAATTTTGACATAACAGAAGCCCATCATTTAGAAAATCAGATTTGGACAGATTTATGCATGTATAAATCATAAATGTGTATACATGTAATTTGTATGTAGCATTGGTTGTGGTATCTAGAATGTTTATTTCTTCTTAAGTTAATTACAAAACAAGCCATTACCATTAGAATTGCCCATTATGTACATTTCCCTAGAATATACAGCGCTTTATCCAGTGAAGATCCTGGTCTGGATCTGCACTGTTCATAATCACCATAAAGGCTTATTTATGACAGAAAGGGTTAAAATAATTACGAAATCACTTGCTAAGCAACAGTTAATTAAATTTGCCATCTGTGCAAGGGAAAAACCAAACAGTAGTAGAATTGTCACCAGGTCCCTACATTTTCCTCGGGCAAATGTTTTCATTTATTATCAGAGCAGACTACCAAGCAATGGATTGTACTATGTTGGAACATGGAAGAGCTCCTCATCCCACCACTCCAGCAGAAAGTTTAAAATCCTTTACCTGAAGAGGCCCCAGAGATGATGAGACTGTGACTGCGTACAGAAGACTTCATTTCCAGCTCCAGTAACAGCTGAATGTTGTGTGACATCGTGTCCTGACAGTCTCCTTGACCCATGTCTACAGGACTGACCACCTTCACAGCTAGACTGGACAACAACTTATGGTCCAGCTGTAACCATTTCACCAGTGTCAGCAATGAGCGGGAACACAACTCACTGCTCAGTGCTGACCGAGCTTTCTCAAAGCATGTGTACCCCACCACACTCTTCACAAGAATATCCAACGACTCCTGCTGATTTCCCATGCTATGTAACAGTTTAGCTGATTCTCTCTCCATTCTTAAAACATCCAAACTTTTCAGTCCATTAAGTGTATATAGTTGTTTGAGACCCGACTGGAGTGTATCAATATCTGGGAAGTCATCGGACTGGGTCTGCAGTACTACACCACACTGGTCTATCAGGAGCCGCTCGGCCAGACAGTAGTTGTGCTGTTTCCGGGCCAGTGATGCTGTGGCTATCTGAAGCTTGAACAACACCTCACTCAGCTCTGTAAACATACAGAAAATAATTACACATACTGTTGGACCAGCTCTCAACCATCTTGCAGGCTATTACTGTTTATCTTCATTTCCTCTTACCTTTATGAAATTTAAAACTACAAACTGCAATTATATAGAAAATCAGCTGCTACTTAATTGTTTTACTTCATCAATGACAATAATCTGCTCCACTAACCAACATTAAATGTTCTTGTTTTGTATGTTTACCCAGCCTAAGTTAATCCACTGACTGTACACCAGGTTTACTAGTTTTTTTTTATATTTCATTGGATGTAGATATTTATTGATCAAATACAGTCAAGTACAGTGAAGACACAAATAAAAGATGTATGCTAGGTGGTCTTCATATATTGGTCACTCATTATTTTTGGTCAGGAGATTAATTTTTATTGAAACTGTTGTTTGGAAGATTCACACATTTTAAATGCCTACCATGTCATCATTAAATGCTCATTTGTTTTTAAATGTTAACAATTCCCAGGTAGAATCTTGTTCAAGTCAACAATGAAATTGAAAGTCTTCATCTTACACTACAGTTGATTTAGGTAGAGAGTAAGCTTGGGTTTACCTGGATTTTCCACCTCAGCTAGGTCATGCTGAAGCCTAACAGCCCGGACTGCCTGTAGAAACGTGTTCACTCTATGATCTGATTCATCCAGCGACAATCTATCACTCAGTGGTATCTTCACAACCTGTTACACCATCAAGTTATATATACAACAGTACACTCTCAAGTCAACTGCAATAAACAGTGCCTCAATCAAATAAGTTAACCCTTTACTCCACTGATAAAGAATACCTAAGGCTCATCTCGTAAGACACATGCAGTGTGTTATGGATGTACATTTTAGATTCATTAGGTTATTTCTGACAATGAAGCAAACAGTGTAGATTCTGATCAGACTAGATAGATGTGTAGGATAACCTGGATCTACAATTCTAGCACATAGGATTGAAGGTATATCCAAGGAGATAAGGGTTAAATAAGTCATCAAGTTAAGTCTTCATTGTTATCCCGTCATCTTAAATCTTAGGTATACAAATCTCAGCATGTATATGTAAATTCCAGTTTTAGAAATTTCACTGCTGTGACTCAATGCAAATCTTATCAAAGGCTGATTTGCTTAATCAAAATCCATAGTAACTCCAAAATAAGATGTTGCAAAAATGGTAATAAAAACATCTCGATGGTTAATGTTAATGTTACTGAATGTTACCAATGAATTTGATTTTCACACAAAAATACATGAAAGTATGCAAATTATGATAGAAGAAAGAAGTATAGTTTCTGCCAACCTGTAAAGGGTTGTTTTCTACATGTGAATGTAGTGTTGAGGCTGATGTCAGCATAGCTAGTATGTTGGAGGAGGCGAGGACTGGCCAATCCATGCCCTGTAACTTGAGTATAGACTGACACATATTGATGGACTCAAGCAGCTGGGGTACTATCTCTGCTTTGTGGTTGTTGATGCTGTGTTCCTGGATGAGAGCTTCGGCTCTCAGCAGCTTGCCCTGTGCTGTCAGCTCCCTGTCCACCAGCCCCCACTGTCCCAGGTCAGCCACATGAGGGATCAAGTCCAAGTGCTCTCCAACTGACTCCACTGTCCCCTGGTCAAATGCTGACATAGCCCTGTAAATATGAAACAATGTTTAAGACATTTTGTGAAGCAGAACATCTTTCATAGCCTTCTTAGTGCACAAGAAGTTCCCTCCGCCAGATTTTCCTATCTGAACCATGCACAGTTCACACACCTGTGTCTTTGTTCTTGTACCTTACAAAAATAATTTCACACCATTTTAATTTCTATTTATAGGTTAATTACATTACAATACCAAAAATCTTTGAAATAAAAATGCTGGTATTAATTTTATAGGAGTAATCCCTTCATCTAAAGTAATTTTAACTTGTTAAACCTAAAAAGACATATATTGATTTTATATAAATGCATCACTACTAAGTATTTAAAAAAAAAACAAGCTGTTTTTTTTTCAGATCTACTATACACTAGTATGACAGAGTATGGATTAGAAATAATGGTTTTGAATGAGATCTCTATTGACAAGCTGGTGAATCTCAACAGGATACCCCTAGAACCAACTGGGAGAGCTAACTGATCCTTAATCTCTAAAGTTACCATGAGAGTGTACATACTTGATAAAGCACATGTCCACATTATATACTGGAGGAGGAATGTTCATGGGGCTGTCTGTCCTCAGCTGGGTGTAAGCTTCCTGCCATTCCATGGCCGAGTCCCAGTCTCCTAGCTGGACATAACAATCCATCACCTAGATATACCACACATCAACATTCAGGTAAGAAAACCAACAAAAACATGTAGAATTAAGAATGTATTACACTAATCTGGTATGTCTCACTTTCCTTAACACCTTAAATGTCAAGTTTAAGTATAACCCTAAACTTGGTTGTAGGAAAAGGGGCATTGGACACATTTTAATAACATTTATTGTAAAGCCTTCCAATATCTGTGTTCAGATTAACTCACACAATACATTGAAGGAGTTGGCAAACTAGACACAACTAATGTATGTCTACGAACATTCGGAGTGATCTTTCCTTCAATGGCTTTGTCATATTTGTTATTATTCTTCGATCTGTTGAGTTCAGATTTGACTTCTGCCTAATGAACAACCAAGCATTACCTCATTCACAAACATGTTGATCCTGTTGGTTAGAGTGAGGGGCAGACCTGTTGTGACATCGTTGCCAGATTTACCCAGAATGCTGGTGATCTTGCCCGTCTTGGCCTCGTCATTGCGTTCCTCTCTTTGCTCTGACTGTACCAGGGAAGTCAGTACTGAGCGGTACTCCTTTGCTGCTATTTCATACCTAGAACAAAGTACTAACTTGCAGGCATCCAGAACGGTCCCTTCTGTAACAACTACAACACTTCCGTTTTTTAATGGAACTGGTATTCTTTAAACCTTAGCCAGTCTGTTCACTGTTCACAAGTATGTTTTGTAGAAGTTTACTGACTGAATAGCCTACACTGTAGACCCGGATCAGGAAGTGCAAAAGCAGTCTGGTCCTGGTGAAAACTGGTCAAACTTGTGTTACATACTGTAACCAGCTCTTAATTTATTATTTTGTTAACCTCACATCTCTTAACAACTTTTCATTCTACAAATATCTGGTCTGCAACAGGACACATATTAAAAATTTTCTGCCTTCAAGTCCACATTACTTTTATGACCTTTTCTGAATTTCCATCTCAGAAAAAACTTGATGGTAAATAATTTAAAATATTGAAAGCAAGTAATTTAGTGAAGCATCAAGTGAAGCATAACATCTCACTAGTGCTCTTCCCTAAAGCTTGTAGTTAGCTCATACAGGGTTAGCTCATACTTCATGATTGAACAATACCTGCCAGACGCCTTCTCTGCAGCAGCTTTGATCCAGGTGAACTTCCTGCCCACAATGTCCTTACACCAGGAGTACAGTCCCTGTACAGCATCAGGCTCCCCCAACTCACACAGCGCCTGTACCTGGTACTGAACCACTGTCTCAAACTCTCCACCCTGTCAAAACATAAATACTCTCTTCAACTATTCCACGTAATCTATATAATCAAGGCTGTAATAATTTGATATTTTTGCGAGCTAATTATGCTAGTGGTATATAGTGACAACAATGTCTAGTTAATTATTGCACTTTTACCACATTTCTTGGATGAAATGACAAATTATTTAAATTAAGATCCGAATTTGAAGATATTATCTAAAAAGGTGTAGACCTTAAAATTCATAACATGGCTTTCCTACTCAAACTGGTCTGAAATAACAATTTTTGTCAGCATTTCAGGGCTTTTGGTTCAAAATTGGCTATAAGATTTCAGCGATGCCCTATTCTTGATGCCAAACAGATATTTGGAAATGCAAACCAAAATCTTATTCTGTTGCAGGAATTAATATGGTAAGCTGTTTGTGTATTTCCAGTTACATGAACGTTACTTTTCTTTGTCATTTTTTTAATCAACTGACCATAGCCACAGAAATACCTATAATATCAGGCTGCTAAAAAATTAGAGGATTTTTGTTAAGTTTACATTTCCACATGATCTGTTCAAAATTGCATAAAAACATAACTTTGTCTACCTGTGTGTTGTCTGTTGCTTTCATCTCTTGCAGTATGAGTGAGGCATGTCTCACTGCAGCTGTGTAGAGTCCCAAGTGTAGAGATATCTTCAACAGGTAGAAACGAACACGAGACAACCATTCCTGACATGTGTTCTTGTTGGTACGGAAAAATGTCTTGACAGCCTGCCAAGGAAATACAAAATATCAAATATGCTTCTGTGTATACCATCACCTGTTGATAGTAGTCAGTATACAAAGTTCAAAACTGTTACATATTGTAACAACAAATAAGTGTTCAGCAGCCACTTCATGCAAATTCTTCAGGTTCTTTTTTTATTTATTAGAACTGTAATTACATGGATTTAACCAAGTAAGCTCCCACAACTTGAAAACCAGTCCTGAAGTATAATCCAAAGATTTTGAAACACTGATATACATGTGTAAACTAAATGTTTTTTGTGAAAAACGCATGTCTCCCCCCTGCGCCCTATTGAAGGAAGCCCAAGGAAGAGATATCACCTTTTTGAAACGGAAGCCTGTGTCATTTATTATGGTATAAAGAACATGCACATATATATATATATATATATATATATATATATATATATATATATTTTTTTTCACTCTATGGGCCGCTGTGATGTTGAATTCTGGCCTACATATTCCAAACTCAACAGGGTTCTTCAAGTCTATAACAGCAACCATCCTAAGAAGTTTGAAGGCTCTAGGTAAAATAGAACTCCAGTTAGTGAGAGGAAACCATTTTCACTCATCGG
Organism: Corbicula japonica; assembly: GCA_038501625.1. Taxonomy (NCBI): domain Eukaryota; kingdom Metazoa; phylum Mollusca; class Bivalvia; order Venerida; family Cyrenidae; genus Corbicula; species Corbicula japonica. The sequence continues at coordinate 500,775 of JAZAYU010000004.1, forward strand.
GCTCCTGTGATCTTGACCTTCGACCTACTGACCCCAAAATCAACTAGAATTATCACTGAAAGTGACTAAATACCCCCACATGTGTGCTTGATACTTGAACTGGAAATTCTTAGAATCAATGTGTGCCAAAAAATGTTAAAATATGTGAAGCCTTTCATTATAAATCATCCAGAAACCATTTTATTCTATTTTTAGTAACAGTGAACAGTGACCTTGACCCCACTAGGCCAATTTTCAATACCAAGTTTCGTCTTCACAGACAACACCTATATAGCAATTTTCATCACAATATCTCATTCCCAACTACAGTTATTGAGCATATACAGTTTTTTTATTTTTAGTAACAGTGACCTTGACCCCACAGGCCTTACTTTCAATTCCAAAAGTCCTCTTCACAGAAACCACCAATACACCAAATTTCATTCAAGAATGTCATTCAAAGCTATAGTTACTGAGTGGAAATGAAGTTTTGAAGTTGAAATAACAGTGACCTTGACCTTGAACCCACAGGCCTCAAAGTCAAACTTAACCTGTATCTTGTAATGTTACATCTGTGTCCCCAAAAATAATTAAATCTATGAAGTATTTCATGAGTTATCGTCCAGAAAGTTTTTCTATTTTAAGTAACAGTGACCTTGACATTGACCCCACAGGCCCCAAAGTCGAACTCAACCTGTATATTCTGATGTTACATCTATGTCCCAAAAAAGGATTTAATCTGTGAAGTATTTCATGAGTTATCATCCGGAAACCATTTTTCTATTTTTTGTAACACTGACCTTGACATTGACCCTACCAGCCCCAAAGTCAAACCTGACCTGTATCTTGTGATGTTACACCTGTGTACCAAACATTTTTAAAACATTTGATGCCTTTCAGGAGTTATTGTCCAAAGCATTTTTCTATTTTTAGTAGCAGTGACCTTGACACTGACCCCACCAGCCACAAAATCGAACTTGACCTGTATCTTCTGATGATACACCTCTCTACCAAAAATTATTTAAATATGTCAAGCCTTTCATGAGTTATCATCCGGAAACAAAGAATCCGACCGACAGACCGAACGACCGACCGACAAACCGACAAGCTCACTCCTATATACCCCCTCAAACTTCGTTTGTGGGGGTATAATAAGAGTCCTCTACTCAATAAGGACATCCATTGTATTTAGTTTGAAGGCTCTGGGTGAAATAGAACTCCTGTTATTGAGTGGAAACGGTTTTCACTCTTCAGGCCCCTGTGACCTTGACCTTTTACCTACTGACCCCAAAATCAATAGGGTTCTTCTACTCAATAAGGGCTATTACCCTATTTAGTTTGAATGCTCTGGGTCAAGCAGTACTCCAGTTATTTACTGGATACGGTTTTTAATCTTCAGGGCCCCTGTGACCTTGACCTTTGACCTACTGACCCCAAAATCAATAAGAGTCATCTACTCAATAAGGAAATCCATCGTATGAAGTTTGAAGGCTCTAGGTGAAATAGAACTCCTGTTATTGAGCGGAAACGATTTTCACTCTTCAGGCACCTGTGACCTTGACCTTTGACCTACTGACCACCAAATCAATAGGGTTCTTTTACTCAATAAGGGTTATCACCCTATGAAGTTTGAATGCTCTGGGTCAAACAGTACTCCAGTTATTGAGCAGAAAGGGTTTTCATTCTTTAAGCCCCAGTGACCTTGACCTTTGACCTACTGACCCCAAAATCAATAGGAGTCCTCTACTCAATAGAAAATCCTTTGTATGAAGTTTGAAGGCTCTGGGTGAAATACTCCTGTTATTGAGCGGAAATGGTTTTCACTCTTCACTCCTGTGACCTTGGCCTTTGACCTACAGCCCACCAAATCAATAGGGTTCTTCTACTCAATTAGGGCTATCACCCTACATTTGAATGCTCTGGGTCAAAGGGTACTCGAGTTATTGAGCGGAAACGGTTTTCACTCTTCGGGCCCCTGTGACCTTGACCTTTGACCTACTGACACCAAAATCAATAGGGTTCGTCTACTCAATAACGGCCATCACCCTGTGAAGTTTGAATGCTCTGGGTCAAACGGTACTCCAGTTATTGAGCGGAAACAAAGTGTGACAGATGGACTGACGGACAGCAGACAGGGCAAAAACAATATGTCTCCCCCAGAGGATGGAGGGAGACATAATAAGTGAAAATATGAACATCAATACCAAGGGCAAACCTTCAAAAGCTAACTAAATGGAGATAATCACAACTACCTTTGTCTGACATGTCTGCTCTGGAGAGCTTATTTTACACAGATAGAGCTATGCTTTGGGAAAGCTTTGGATATGTGCTCTGAAGAGCTTACTAAAAGGGATACACACAGTATCTTAGTAAGCCTGGCATGTCTGCACTGAAGTGCTAATTATAAGATGATGTCTTGGGTAAACCTGTTATGTATGTTACTTACTGTTGGAAATACAACAATACCTTGGATAATCCAGCATGTATGCTTTACAAGAGTTTACAAAATTGAAATGACTGGCAATACCTTGGGTAAGCCTGGCATGTATGCTTTACAAGAGTTTACAAAATTGAAATGACTGGCAATACCTTGGGTAAGCCTGGCATGTACGCTTTACAAGAGTTTACAAAATTGAAATGACTGGCAATACCTTGGGTAAGCCTGGCATGTACGCTTTACAAGAGTTTACAAAATTGAAATGACTGGCAATACCTTGGGTAAGCCTGGCATGTATGCTTGACAAGAGTTTAAAAAATTGAAATGACTGGCAATACCTTGGGTAAGCCTGGCATGTACGCTTTACAAGAGTTTACAAAACTGAAATGACTGGCAATACCTTGGGTAAGCCTGGCATGTACGCTTTACTAGAGTTTACAATATTGAAATGACTGGCAATACCTTGGGTAAGCCTGGCATGTATGCTTTACAAGAGTTTACAAAATTGAAATGACTGGCAATACCTTGGGTAAGCCTGGCATGTATGCTTTACAAGAGTTTACAATATTGAAATAACTGGCAATACCTTGGGTAAGCCTTGCATGTACGCTTTACAAGAGTTTACAAAATTGAAATGACTGGCAATACCTATGGTAAGCCTGGCATGTACGCTTTACAAGAGTTTACAAAATTGAAATGACTGGCAATACCTTGGGTAAGCCTGGCATAGAAACTGCTGCTCCCTCATAAGCATTGTACAGTTGTTTTTCCAGATGATCCATAAACTGAAGTAACAACTTCACCCGCAAAGCTCCATCCTCCCTGTCTGTTTTCTTGGCTGTCAACATCAAATTACAACATTTTAAGTTAAAACTCAGTTTACCTGTACCTGTCCCATACATTAAGGACACACTAACTGCCGACAATCGATGACAGTAAAGCAGTGGCTAAGATCTCATTTGAATGCATAACTGTATTAACAATAATAAGGAACTAGCAAAAGTCAAGAGTCTTGGTCAACCTATAAAACCATAAAATTCAAATAAAGCCGTCTGATCAGGATCTGTTCGCTTCTTAAATTTATTAGGATATTTTTTGACCAAATGCAAACAATGCAGAACCTGATTAGATGGCACAAATGTGCCAGCTGATCTGAAATTAACCAATATCCAATAATATGCAATGATGGTTAAAGAAAAACTAACATTTCTTGTTGTTAGCATCCTCCTCACTCAGATGTCTGTCAGCCTCCATGGCATAAGACTTCAAGACTGCTTCTATAGACATAAAGGTCTCCTGAGGCTTGCCCAGCGGTGTTTTCAGTCGCGTCAGGATACAGAACTGGGATGCCTCCCAGGTTGCCCAGAACCACTGCACACACTGGTTTCTTGGTATCTAAGGTAGATATAACGATAAGGTTAGTGATGATCGCTTTAGTGAACTCTTCCTCAGAGATATTATATCAAAGCAGTTTTTAATTACTTATGAGAGCAAGAACAATAGAAAAACTTGCTGAAGAATTAAGGTAAATGATTCATAAGTGCTTTACAAATGTTCAATCAAATTACAGATACAAACAAATGTTGTAACATTTTGACAGACCAAAAGATTGTAGAGCTAAAACATATTCAAGGTATGTAGTTACGTATGTACAGATGTCATTGAAGGTGATTAATATCCCCGCAATACTGTGCATAATATAGTAAGACTAGATTTTTATTTTATTTATTGACCAAACATAAAAAAAATTTGCTCTTACATAGCTGTGCATGTTTACACCGTTAGCCATTTTCCAGTCTGGTTTACTGCTGACCCTTTGAGCAGACTGGTACATTGCTTCTAACCACGGAACAGATCCAGACTGCCTGCAAATACATCAATCATAAGACACTTGATTTTTCTTATTAGTTTATCTGTGACTAAGTTCACGGATTCGTAATGAATATATAAAATATAAATTTTATCTCCTTTTGGCAATTAAAAACAGAATCAGCTGCAATGGTTGTTTCAAAAATACCCCAAAAAGAAATGATTAATTATTTACACCACCCTGTCAAAATAATGGAAAACCATAAGAGAGATATGACAAGCTTGAAACTGTTGTGCAAATTTGAGACAGCGATGACAGACTTTGTAAACTGTCCCGGTAAAGTCAAATTTTACAGATCTGTTATAGATGATATAGCTTATGAACAAGTACTTTACATAATAATTAATGCAAGTGCTGTGTAACCATAACAAATCAAGGTCTGGTGAACTATACACCACAAATCTGTATCATGCCTGGATTTTAAACACTGATCTGACAGCATCAGTGGACAACAACTAGCCAGTAACAGTTCTTAAGTTCTCACATTGAAATTTTATATTTTAGTGCTCCTGAAAACCCATGTTGCATGGATCATAAAATTTTAACATCTGATCTGAAAATACTCCTTACTTGATGGGGCTGTTGTGTAGTATGTATCCCAACACCTGTCGGAAGTTATGTGAGTGGAATGATCCAAGAGGCACCCTGGTTGAGTGGTCTCTACACACCTGCCACATGGCAGGGAGCCCCACAGTGAGGTCACTGTAGACAAGTTGTGTGTCCTCCTCTAGCATGTACAAACCATTGTTCTTACTGAAATCAGAATTACATATCACATTTACCTAAGTGTACCTCAGCGTAACACCAACTTTTCTAATTATTTTCTACATAGGACCAAAATGTTAATAAAGTACTTGCTGCATTATTTACCTTCTTATTTTTATTGTAAGTTTTATTACACAGTGGTCTCAATAAGACGCGGAGATTTCTCCTGGCAATAATAACCATATAACCAGGTTACTTTAGTGTAGAATTCTCCTATTTTCAGTAAAACCCCTTCTACTGTGAAAGATAATAAAACCACTGTTACACTACCATATTTGAGTTTTAAACATTATTAAATAAGAATTAATAAGAAAAGGGCTTTATCAGATGATCCTTAAATTCTGTAGAAACCTAGAATCACATTGCCCTTACACATTTCAACATAAGAGAAATCTCCTATAGTAAATAGAACTACATGAACATACATGAATATGATAGATGGCAAATGATGTTACTATATCTAACACACCTACCTTGCAGTGACATTTATGGGTAGAAGAGACAGCAAGTTGAAGAACAGATCACACAGCTTGCTGTTACACTCTGACAGTCGGTAGATACACAACTTCACACAACTGAAATAGACAACTTCTGCATAAGTGGCTTAAAATCAGCATGTGCATATATGAATACCAACAAAGAGAATCAACATTCTAAAGTTATATACAACTTACTGATGCTGTATAATGCGTTATTTTCGCAACCGAAAACTTTCGCGATTTTTTCATAATTTAAATTTTCTCAGTTGTAATTTTAGCGAATTTGCATCCGCAGAAATTAATTTTCACGTTCTTACTGTTGCAGGGCATTCATATTGCTATAGTTACTGCAATCCTGTACCAGCAAATGTACCTGTTAAAATAAAGTATTATTAGAGGAAGTGTTTGCTATGGTGTGAAAGCTGTGCATTTAACAGTGGTATTTTATCAACTGTTATAAACTAAATTGCTCGTAGCATAATTAACATCCGTTTTAATAACAATGGTGATTTTGTTTATATCAGCAGAATAATGACCGTGACCACCGCAGAAGGGCATATAGACGTTATGAAGCAAAATCAACCTTTAACCCGCTTGTTTGTAAAGCAATACCAATAATTTTGGCTTCTGAACTGTTAATTATATTCATTTTGGTTCTTATCTAATCTACCCGAAGCGTTTACTATACAAATAAATACTAATGTTGAGGTTGATATGCAGTTTTGCGGACTTGGGTAGTGTGATATCGACCGAGGACGACATTAGTATTTACTTGTTATATCATATACCCTATGAATTTAAAGCATTCTGATGATGATGATGATGATGATGATGATAGCAAAGGTAGTTATTAATTCCCGGGGTAGTTATCACTTTTTTCGGACTAGCGAGTACGGAGCTCTCGACCAATCAGAATGCTTTAAATTCATAGGGTATATGATATTAATTTATAAAATTTGTGCCCTATGGGATATACTCAATTAAACTAGAACTGTTTTAATCAAGCGTATTGTACAGTCTAGCATTATAGTGCACTTCGCGAAAATTAAGTTGGGAATTTTTGGCATTTATTATTTTAGCGAATTCACCAGTCGTGAAAATAGCGAAAATATTATGCTCACGAAAAAAAAACATTATACAGTATATAACCTTTATTTGCACATGATCAATGTTGATTTCAACCATGGTAAGAATCGTTCGATATTATCATGCTGAAAATATTTACTTGATCCCTTGCCTGAATAGTCAGGTCAGATTTGCAGGATTAATACACAATAATCCCATTTACTTTTTTCCTGACCCAGAAAACTCAGTCATATTGCAGTACACAGTATATGCTTTTCCTTCAAGAATCCCTCTCTAAACAAATGCTACCAATCATGCCATTCCCGATGTACTTACCCCTTGACAATATATTTGGGGTAGGCTTTGGGGTTTTTGAAGAGGCTGGCAAGACAAGAATGAACTGCAGCGACCACATCCTCCTCCTGATCATATCCAAGGTGGTAGACAGCTTGAACCAGGGTCAGGAACTGACGGGTAGTGTACACATGCTGGCTGCTGTGTAGACTCTGGATGATCTCAGCTATCCACTTCAGTGCTAGCAGCCTGATAACAAAAGCAAGAAAATCTATAAAATATAAAACATGTTCAAATAGACAAATGTCCCCAATTTCTATTCCAAGTCTTTGATTGAACTTAATTAAATTAGGATCCTTGTCAGTTTCAAGTCACAGTTATAAGATTCATTACCCCATCTCTTATAGGTCAACACTCTTCCACTTGTATTACTGAAAAAAATATGGGGCCAAACTCTGTAAATAAACTCAGTCATAGTGAAAAATCCATACTTTTATAATCACCCACAGATCATGCCTGGTCACCTATGCAAGTTTGAAAGTAATCAACAACCGGTAAATGAGGAGTTTGCTTCACACAATTTTATTACAGAAATTAACAAAAAGCTCTGGCAAAACTGTACGTGTCAGGAAAAAATTCATTATTATGACCATCTACACATCTGGTCTGATCAACTCAGCAAGTTTACGAGAAATCCATGAATGAGGAGACATATTATAACAAATGAAAATATCCTTTCTTTCAATTATCAGCACATTTTGATTAATTATCTGTTCAAGTTTGAAAGAAATCTGCCATACAGTAACTGAGGAGATTGTGGCATAGGATTTAAAAGAACATAACTATGCACAAGTGTTACTCTATATTATGCCCCCCAGTTTGAGGAAGCAGAATTATCTAAAAGTGCCATTCTATATACAGTCGTGTGGGGTAAGTCTGCGCATTGCCCAACTCTGCGCACCTGATTTCCATATATTTACAAAAAACACTAATGTCATAATAACTGGCTGAAAACATTAATTTTTTAAGTAAGACAACTTTTAAAAATTCTGATGTGTTTATCTTGCTAGAAACTGTCTGTTAACTAAATAACAGCTCTAAAGTAATAAAATCGGCAAATAAATGTGCTAAATATACCACCTCATCTCCTAATTTCCTTATTATTTACTGTTGTGGCCAATATAAATGTTTGTTATTTACACTGACCTTTCACTCGCTATTCTTTTCTAAAGTTTGCAGAGTTGGAGCGTGGTACATATTAATATAAACAGAAAATTGACACTCAACATTCGCATGCGCAGAGTTGGGCAACTTTTTTGACGTCATGTAAACATGTGGGTGATTGCAGTATGACATCATTTTTAAAGTCTTACAAGCAAATTTTGGAACATAAACGATAACAAACCAATTCTAGAATGGATACATTTTCTTTCTGTTACGTACAGTCCACACTCGTTGTGTCGAAGTCGTCGGGACCGTACATTTTAATTCGAGATATCCGAAGTTCGACACATCCGAATTGGCGCAAATGCACGAATATCAAACCTATATGATTCTAATGCTGACATGATTGTGAGTGCTAGTACTCGTTTATGAACATTTTAATTGATCAATTAGTTTATCAAAATAGAACAGAAAAATATATTAACTTGATTATATTTATTACATGTTAAAAAACCATTATCGTTAAGTTTCGGTGTTTGTGTAACATCGTCGTCATCTTCACTCTAAGTGTTAAAGTCGTCTTTCGTTATTTTTTTATTACGTTAACTAATTCAAATTAATATTCGCCTAATAATCGTTAATTTGGAGCTTTTTGTGCTTCAGTTTTGTTGGGGGATAATTTATTAAGTTAGGATCATGTTTTTGCATTTGTCGTCCTAAACGGATGAACTCATATTTTATTGGCCTGGTTGTCCAATGTCATGATTATTGTAATTAAATGTTGTTGTTGTTTTTTTTAAACTGAAATTAATTGCATTTACGAATCCGAATATTTTACATCCGAATGCACTAAATAAGCGGATATTTTACTGAACAGGTGATAATCGTTAATTATTATAAAATAATGGTATCTTGTTTGCCGACACGTTCTCTCTTTGAAGAAGCCGCGCGCATAATTCGACCGCGGCAAGGTTCACACTTCGACTTATCCGATGATTTTATATAGCACATTTTAGCCGGCGGATTCTAAATTTACTTCGACTTATGAAAACATTGTTTAATTCGAGTTAAGCGGCGTAATATTATATGAAATAAGAATACATTTTGACGGGACCGTAAAATTAATTCGAGATAACCGATGTTTCGACTTAAGCGAGTTTGACACAACGAATGTGGACTGTACTAGTGTTGGCTACTGAACGTGTAATACACCACAGTTAAGCATATATGATAGGTGCGCAGACTTACCCCACACCACACTTTGTAGAAGCGTAAAAATCGATGAAAAACCTGAGCAATGTAGTGAAACCTTTCTTACTTGCAGTCATAGGATGTGTTAGCATGTAGACACAGGTCTGCCAGCACCTTGAGCAGCCGAGTGAAGTTGGAACTGGTTGTTGGGTTCACATTTGCCATCAGTGCTCCCTCCAGAGGTGTGTTTTGTGTGAATAAGGAACTTGTTGATATGAAATTACCATGTCTGAAATAAAACGGAACATGCTTTATAAAGGCAAAAATTCTGTATCAACAGCACATCTTGCTATATTTTTTCATGCCATCCAAATGTAAAACTTTCAGTTCTGCCCAGAAATTGTTCTACTTTGATATTCATTCTTCAATAACTTTAAAATGTCTGCAGCGATATTCAACATGGGTTATGATACTTTGACCCTTGCAATTTGCAAAAAGCCTCAAATATAAAGACCTCTTTTGATTTGAACTGAAGTGTAATTTTGTTCTTAAATTAGGCTTAAATTAGGAGTATTCTGGCTATTAATTGTCAGAATCCCCTAAACAATGACCAAGATGACCCTTGAGATTCACCAGCTAATGTCTGCATCCTAAGAAAAGTATATTTAACAAAAAATTCACTATTTTGTTTTTATAATTATTATCTAGACATAGGCCTTAGAACTCCAAAGTGCTTATATGGACCCACGAGACAGATAGTAATGAAGTATAAACTGGTAAGTTAAGATGCTTACCTGGTAGCATGGGAGTAGAGGGAGTGTAGTACGGCATACTGCAGAGCTGGGTACTGTATGCCATCAGGATAAGATGCATACCTGGTCGCATGGGAGTAGAGGGACTGTAGTATGGTATACTGCAGAGCAGGATACTGTATACTGACAGGTTTAGATCTTTACCTGGTAGCATGGGAGTAAAGGGACTGTAGTATGGCATACTGCAGAGCGGGATACTGTATACTCTCAGAATTAGATGCTTACCTGGTAGCATGGGAGTAGTGGGACTGTAGTATAGCATACTGCAGAGTGGGATACTGTATACTGACAGGTTTAGATGCTTACCTGGTAGCATGGGTGTAGAGGGACAGCAGAATGGCATACTGCAGAGTGGGATACTGTATGCCGTCAGGATTAGATGCTTACCTGGTAGCATGGGAGTAGAGGGACTGTTGTATGGCGTACTGCAGAGCGGGATACTGTATACCCTCAGAATTAGATGCTTACCTGGTAGCATGGAAGTAGAGGGACTGTTGTATGGCATACTGCCGAGTGGGATACTGTAAGTCGTCAGGATTAGATGCTTACCTGGTAGCATGGGAGTAGAGGGACTGTTGTATGGCATACTGCAGAGCGGGATACTGTATACCCTCAGAATTAGATGCTTACCTGGTAGCATGGGAGTAGAGGGACTGTAGCATTGCATAATGCAGAGTGGGTTACTGTATACCCTCAGAATTAGATGCTTACCTGGTAGCATGGGAGTAGAGGGACTGTAGTATGGCATACTGCAGTGCAGGATACTGTATACTGACAGGTTCAGATGGTTACCTGGAAGCATGGGAGTAGAGGGACTGTAGTATGGCATACTGCAGAGCTGGGAACGGTATACCCTCAGAATTAGATGCTTACCTGGTAGCATGGGAGTAGTAGGAATTGCAGTATGGCATACTGAAGAGCGGGATACTGTATACCCTCAGAATTAGATGCTTACCTGGTAGCATGGGAGTAGTGGGACTGTAGTATGGTATACTGCAGAGTGGGATACTGTATACTGACAGGTTTAGATGCTTACCTGGTAGCATGAGAGTAGAGGGACTGTAGTACGGCATATTGCAGAGCAGGATACTGTATACCCTCAGAATTAGATGCTTACCTGGTAGCATGGGAGTAGAGGGACTGTAGTATGGCATACTGCAGTGCAGGATACTGTATACTGACAGGTTCAGATGGTTATCTGGTAGCATGAGAGTAGAGGGATTGTAGTATGGCATACTGCAGAGCGGGATACTGTATACTCTCAGAATTAGATGCTTACCTGGTAGCATGGGAGTAGAGGGACTGTAGAATGGCATACTGCAGAGCTGGGTACTGTATACTGACAGAAGGTCTTACAACATCCAGATGTTTACAGTACAAGTCAAACAGGCTTGGTGATAATGCCCACATCTACAAATAGAAACAGCATCAGCAAACAAGACATAATAATCTTCTTTTGAACATCAATTAATATTTCAATCATGATAATATTATTTAGGAACTGACAAAGTTATAAGCTATTAGACTTTGGATCAATAATATCTGCACAAGAGTGTCAACAATCTGGGTAACACAGTTCACAACCAATATTTTCTTCTAATATAATAGCAAAGACTAGATGTGTGTTCAGTTGAACACTTGTGTCGCCCTCTGGTACGATGTCAGAAAAAATGCAAGTTAAAAAGGTGCATAACTCCATCTTGACCGAAACAACATCTAATCATCACAAGTGTGTGTTGTCTTGAGCAATATAATTTGGAAGAAATATTGAGAAATGGCAAAGTTATAGCCAACATTAAGTTTTCGTGTAAAAATCCAAGTACAAAAAAGGGGCATAACTCCAACAACTATGACCTTGACCTAAAGAATTTGGCATCATAATGAGCATGTTGTCATAAGGAATATAATTTGAAAGTTTCATGAAGAAGTATAGAGAAATGGCAGTTATAGCCAATGTTAAGTTTTCATGTCAAAATCCCAGTACAAAAAGGGGCATAACTGCAACAAATATGACCTTGACCAAAAGATTTTGGCATCATCATGAGTGTGTTGTCATAAGCAATATAATTTGAAAGTTTCATGATGAAATATTGAGAAATGGCAAAGTTATAGCAAGATTAAGTTTTCATGACAAAATATAAGTATGAAAAGGGGCATTACTTTGTGGCATGTGACCTCGACCTAAAGATTTTGGTATCGTGAAGATCGAGTTGTTGTAAGCAATATATTTTGAAAGTTTGATGAATAAATGTTAAGAAATGGCAAAATTATAGCTAACGTTAAGTTTTCGTGACGAAAAAAGGGCATAACTCCATCAAATGTGACCTTGACCTAAAGAATTTGACAACCAATTTTCCACATTTAATATGGCTAGAACAGAAACATTATGTTTTTCTACGGTACATGTAATAAAACAAGAGGTGTTTGTCAAACACAAATGCCCCCCCTGACGTGCAAGTGATATCTATTAGCATTGAATTTAAATTTTTGGAAATTTAGAGACTTTTGTAAGCTTTAGCAATGAAGGGTACCAGTCATGAAAGCAATTTACAAGACGGTGGAACTCCTATATATGAATAACCAGGTCATGCAATGAGAGGATTACATTTACCTCGACAAACATAAGCGCGTGTAGATTAACCTAGTCTAACACAAAGGATTTGATTGTAATTGACCTTTGACCTACTGACCCCAAAATCAATAGCGGTCTTCTACTGGTCATGACCAACATTCATACCAAATATGAGGACAAAATCAATAGGGGTCTTGTACTGGTCATGACCAACCTCCACACCATATATTAGGACTGTATAAAAAAAACGTTGTCTAGTTATTGATCGAACAAGGTTTTTTGTTGTCAAGGCCACCGTGACCTTGACGTTTGACCTACTGACCCCAAAACCAATAGGGGTCTTCTACTGGTCACGACCAACTTCCACACCAAATATGAGGTCTGTATCACAAAGCGTTGTCTAGTTATTGATCGGACAACGTTTTTGTATGCAAAGGTCACTGTGACCTTGACCTTTGACCTACTGATCCTAAAATCAATAGGGTTCTTCTATTGGTCATGACCAACCTCCACACCAAATATGAGGACTGTATCACAAAGCGTTGTCTAGTTATTGATCGGACAAGGTTTTTGTGGTCAAGGCCACTGTGACCTTGACCTTTGACCTACTGACCCCAAAATCAATAGGGGTCTTCTACTGGTCATGACCAACCTCCACACCAAATATGAGGACTGTATCACAAAGCGTTGTCTAGTTATTGATCGGACAAGGTTTTTGTGGTCAAGGCCACTGTGACCTTGACCTTTGACCTACTGACCCCAAAATCAATAGGGGTCTTCTACTGGTCATGACCAACCTCCACACCAAATATGAGGACTGTATCACAAAGCGTTGTCTAGTTATTGATCGGACAAGGTTTTTGTGGTCAAGGCCACTGTGACCTTGACCTTTGACCTACTGACCCCAAAATCAATAGGGGTCTTCTACTGGTCATGACCAACCTCCACACCAAATATGAGGACTGTATCACAAAGCGTTGTCTAGTTATTGATCGGACAAGGTTTTTGTGGTCAAGGCCACTGTGACCTTGACCTTTGACCTACTGACCCCAAAATCAATAGGGGTCTTCTACTGGTCATGACCAACCTCCACACCAAATATGAGGACTGTATCACAAAGCGTTGTCTAGTTATTGATCGGACAAGATGTGGTCTACGGACCGACCGACATACCGACCGACCGACATGTGCAAAGCAATATACCCCCGCTTCTTCGAAGGGGGGCATAATTACAGTATACTTGGTTTTCGCTCACCCCTATAAGATTATTTTTGGTGTTGCCTATTTCGCCAAGCACACAGAGACAGAAGATACAGGTTGCCTCGGCAGCCCTGCGGGTATAGATAACATCTTTGTACGGGTTGTTTGGCACCACCTCCAACAGCTTATCATCTCCACTTGATTCTAACAGTGTGTTAAAGCCACGCTGGATGTCTCCCAACAAGTGTCTGAAACAAGTGATCAATTTACGATTACAAAGATTGCTTTTAATGTGTATCCTTTTTAAAATTTAGGCATCTACAAAATCTGTGCATATCAAACCTTCAGTCCATGAAGTTATGAAACTTGTCTTGATAAATGATATTTGTGATGTCAGACAACTATATAAAGTTTCAAGGTAGAAAGTTCAAAGGTTCTACCTTGAATGGTTATTGAGAAAAGTGATTGTAAAAAAAACCTTAATGACATGTTGACACCCACCCTTCTGCTCAAAGACACACCCCAATCTAATAACCAGGGTTTTCGAAAGAAAACCTGGTTAACCAGCAATTAAACCATGATTTGAACTTATATAACACAGGAATTCAAGTTATCTGATGACTTTAAAGTTCAGCAGATAAGATTCTGGTCTGGTTTAATGTATTAAAAGAAGTACAGTTTTTTAAGTTGTAAATTTACCTGTATGTTTCTTCTAACAACGGTATGCTCCGAAGACTAAGCAAACTCTGGTATACAGAGGTCAGTGACTTCAATATCTACAAATCCAAAAGTATGGAATCATAAATAATAATTGAACAAGGCACATAAATATGTATGATAACACTGACAATTTATTTCAGTTGTTTATCAAGTGAATTTTAAATACATCTTAGCTGTCAATCTCATAGAATGATTTGCAAGTATTACCGCTGGGGTAATGGATGTCTTTGAAGTGTGTAAAAGGGACTCTGTATGTAGAGCACTAGTCAACCAGACAACAGGCAGCTGGGTACCAAACAACTCAATCACCTGCAAAAGACAAAATCAAATAATGATTGTCTAGTGACAAATATAACTTAAAAGTATCACATTAATTTTGTGTTCATCTATTACACTGTTGGTTTCTGTAGAAGAGTGTTTTATTTTCATGTAACAAAAGAATGTATTCAACACCATAAACAATATTAACCCTTTCCTCCATTTAAACAGATTTTTACGCATGTGTGACCAGTGTAGATCCAGATCAGTAGGCACATCAACAAGAGCTGTCAGAGGAGACAGCATGCTCGACTATTCGAATCATTTGAAACAAATGCAATTTGAAGATTAAAACAATAACAACTATGGCCATACATTCATGTGCAATCAGGAAAAATATTTACAAGTGAATGGTACGGGAGAAATTCTTTTCAAATAACAGAAATAATTCCTAAATGTACCATAAATATTAAACTGAATAGGGGAATAACTATGAAATATTTCTGAATTTGTTAGAAAACTTGTTAGTAATTTTTTATTAGAGACATTTACTTTTAGTCAAATATCAATCACTTCAGTAATGTTACAGAAAAAGAACTGAAATGAAAATATAATGGTAGTTTGAAGTTGATACCTTAAGTATTTGCAAAGTTATCGATGAAGTGCACTTAAGTGAAAATATAAGTGAAACTAGAAATGTGTCCATAGGACACGGATGCCCCGCTATGCATCATTTTCAGACACTCAAGTGCAATGATGGGAATAATACGCGATACACTGCCCTTTCATGGTGAACATTTGTGTCAAGTTTTTTTGAAATCCCTCCATTTATAATGAAGTTACAGCCTGGACAAGAAAATTCTATTTTTGGTAACAGTGACCTTGACCTTGGACCTTCAGGCTTGGGTATTGTGCGGACACACTGCCTTTTCATGAACATTTGTGCAAAGTTATTTTAAAATCCCTCCATTTATAACAAAGTAACAGCCAGGACAAGATAATTCTATTTTTAGTAACAGTGACCTTGACCTTTGACCTACAGGCATGGGCATGGTACGTGACACACCGCCCTGTCATGGTGAACATTTGTGTCAAATTATTTTGAAATCCTTCCATTCATAACAAAGTTACAGCCTGGACAAGAAAATTCTATTTTAAGTAACAGTGACCTTGACCTTGGATCTACAGGCATGGGTATTGTGCGGACACACCGCCTTGTCATGGTGAACATTTGTGCCAAGATATTTTGAAATCCCTCCATTCATAACAAAGTAACAGCCTAGACAAGAAAATTCTATTTTTAGCAACAGTGACCTTGACCATTGACATACAGGCTTGGGCATGTACGTGACACACCGTCTTGATATGGTGAACAATTATACCAAGTTATTTAAAAACCCAATAAGAAATAACAAAGTTACAGAGCGGACACGATTTTGCAAGAAAATTCTATTTTTAGTAACAGTGACCTTGACTTTGGACCTACAGGCATGGGCATTGTACGCGACACACCGCCTTGTCATGGTGAACATTTGTGCCAAGTTATTTTGAAATCCCTCCATTCATAACGAAGTTAAGGGCCGACTGTATATTTTGCTTAACACAAAATGTAAGCGAAAAAGGGGCATAATTTGAAAAATATTGGAAGAAGGGTTATGGGTCTTGTTGGTTATGATGTAGATTTTGATGGTGAAAATATATTTCAAGTTTCAAGGCAATATCTCAATTAGTTTTAAAGTTAGAGGCAAAATGCATATTTTGCTTGACACAAAATATAAGAAAAAAGGGGCATAACTTGAAATATATTGACAGCAGAGTTATGGGTCTTGTTGGTAATGATGTAGAATTTGATGGTGAATATATATTCCAAGTTTCAAGTTGATATCTCAAGTAGTTTATAAGTTATGGACCAAAGTGCATATTTTCCTTAACGCAAAATTTAAGTGAAAAAGGGGCATAACTTGAAAAATATTGGAAGCAGAGTTATGGGTCTTGTTGGTAATGATGTAGAATTTGATGGTGAATATATATTCCAAGTCTCGAGTTGATATCATATGTAGTTTTCAAGTAATGGACCAAAGTGCATTTTTTGTTTAACGGACGCCGACGCCGACACCGGGGCGAGTAGGATAGCTCCACTATTCTTCGAATAGTCGAGCTAAAAAGCATACAGTTTAGATCTAAACTGTTCGCCCATGCAATAAAGGTGTATCTTTGGAGGAGGTTAACAATCAATATTGAAAAACGTCAAATGATGAACAAAAAATAGACCCCTGCTTGAAAGCTCAAGGCTAATGGTGCAAGTGCTCTCCCTACTGAACTCTCTGGGCAAATACCTGCCTTTGTGTATATAATTTCTACATGACATCATATTTTAATCTGCATATCAAGAAACAATAAAAGAGAATTTAAATTCTTTGTCATATAGATATATATATCACCAACTAATTACAATAGGGTTACACATCTTATCGTAGCTTAAAATTGTTACACCACAAAACCAGAGATACCCAACTCGATAGATTGCATACATGCTCAAGCATATATCTGATTTACAAGAGGTACACCTACCTTTCTAACCAGTCTGAGCACTGCACAGGTATACTTGTTGCGCACTTTGAATGGTGGGAACAAGACAGTGGACACACAGCCCAGCAGTGTCTCTTGGCATGATAAGACATCACCCTTCACCAAGTTCAACAGCAGAAAAAGGCAGTCAGTGGCTAAAAAATTAATTAAATTTATAAATCTTGAACCAGGATTAACCAAAATTAGGCTAAATGTCAGGATTGCCTTATGTTAATACCACATAAACTGCAAAAGTATACTCTAGACTATACAGAATTTTATGTGTGAATTTGATTCAGACTTATCAGTGTTGTTAAAAATGATGTCATCCAGCCAAGATCACATGCAGATCACCTCAAAATTTTAGTACATTATCTGAAATAAAGAACTCAACCTTTGCTTCATTTAAAATCCCATCTTAGTTTCATACCTCAGACACTTCTGGTGCTCAATATGTCATTTCTCCACCCAAGACCTCCAGCTCCAAGTCAAATTGCATCACCCAGATCACAAGAAAAACAGATTCAAACCCTTATTTTCCACAACTGCTTAACATACTTAACTTGTAACTGATCACCTACCTATATTGATGACAAATTCAGAGAAGTAACATTTCATCGAAGTGTCAATTGCCTGCACTGTTTTTTCAAAAACCTACAATAAAATGATATAATTGAATGATCACTATTTGTCTGTTGTGGTAATACAATGGTTAAATGGCTTTATTTTAATAATACATAGTAAATAAAGTAAAAGCAGAAACTACCACAAAAGTTGTTCATAATGTTGTTTCCTTTAAACAAGCATGGAATAAAAACAAAACAAGAAAAAGTCGTCGCCACGCGCCGAAAACCAGGTTTTCATTTAATACTTATACTTTTGTAAAGAAAATATCTGATATAAAGAAACTGAACTTCTTTTTTTAGCAACAGTGACCTTGATCTTGATCACAGACTTCTGAGTAGAAATCCCGAGTTGCGTCTTGGTATCAGCTACCCAAAGAAAGTTTGGTGTCAATAGATCACAGCTAACCCAAGTAATAAGGAGAAACCTAAATTTTTATTTTTAGCAAAAATGACATAGACCTTTATCACAGACACCTGGGTATCAATCCTAAGTAGTGTCTTGATATAAGCTACCCACAAACCAAGTTTGGTGTCAATAAGCCAAAGAAAACTCAAGCTATTGAGCAGAAACTGAATTTCTATTTTTAGCTACAGTGACCTTGAGCTTTATCACAGGCGCCTGGGTAGCAATCTCAAGCTGCATGTTGATATTAGATACCAACACTAAGTTCGGCGTAAATATACCAAAGCAAACTCAAGTTATCGAGGGAAAACTGAATTTCTATTTTTAGCAACAGTGACCTTGATCGCAGATACCTGTGGCAATCCCAAGCTGTCCTTTGATATTAGCTACTCATATACTAAGTTTGGCATCCAGAGGTAAAAGCAAACTCAAGTTATTGAGGGTAAGCTGAATTTCTATATTTAGCAAGTGACCTTGACATTTATCACAGACACCTGGGTAACAATCGCAAGCTGCCTGTTGATATAAGCTACCCACAAACCAATCTAAGCGTCAACAGGCAATTTGGCATCAACAGATAACATTCACAAAATACTTAACAAAAAATCTAAGTCAAAAAGGGGCATAACTTTTGCAAAACACAATCAAAACCCCTATGAAACTTGACCTGATAATTGGTACTGTGATGTCAAACAATTATGTAAAGTTTTAAAGTTATACCTTGAATGGTAACTGAGAAAAGACAACTTTCACAAAAAACTTAACACAATTTTTAAGTGAAAAAGAGGCATACCTTTGTCAAAATAAGTCAGGGATTATGAAACTTGTCCTCATAATTGGTATTCAGATGTCAGATAACTATGTTAAGTTTCAAAGTTGTACCTTAAACGGTTACTCAGAAAAACACAAATTTCACAAAAAACTTTACAAAATTTCTAAGTGAAAAAGGGGCATAACTTTGTCAAAATACAGTCAGGGATTATGAAACTTGTCCTGATAATTGATATTGATATGTCAGACAACTATGTTAAGTTTCAAAGTTGTACCTTGAACGGTTACTGAAAAAAACACAACTTTAACAAAAAACTTCACAAAATTTCTAAGTGAAAAAGGGGCATAACTTTGTCAAAATACAGTCAGGGATTATGAAACTTGTCCTGATAATTGGTATTGATATGTCAGACAACTATGTTAAGTTTCAAAGTTGTACCTTGAACGGTTACTGAGAAAAACACAACTTTAACAAAAAACTTCACAAAATTTCTAATTGAAAAAGGGGCATAACTTTGTCAAAATACAGTCAGGGATTATGAAACTTGTCCTGATTATTGGTATTGATATGTCAGACAACTATGTTAAGTTTCAAAGTTGTACCTTGAAAGGTTACTGAGAAAAACACAACTTTAACAAAAAACTTCACAAAATTTCTAATTGAAAAAGGGGCATAACTTTGTCAAAATACAGTCAGGGATTATGAAACTTGTCCTGATTATTGGTATTGATATGTCAGACAACTATGTTAAGTTTCAAAGTTGTACCTTGAAAGGTTACTGAGAAAAACACAACTTTAACAAAAAACTTCACAAAATGTTGACGCCTGCCTGCCCGCCCGCCCAGTCGCCCGCCCGCCCAACGACATACCCCAATCTAATAACCAGGATTTTTCTAAAGAAAACCTGGTTAATTATAGTTGTTATAAAGGGATACAAAGTACATTTTTCAAGTTTGTTACTTTTTAAAATTTAAAAGCAACCTTTTTCGTGCCATTGAAAGGCCTGGAAAGACACAGTTAACTTACAAATTGATTAACCCTTTGCACCTAAAGTTAAGATATATAAGGAAATAAACTGCAACATGTAGAGATACAAATCATGAGAATCCAAGGCTATCTAACTAAGTAGCTTTGTTGTGATATACCAATGCTTCATCTGAATTTATATCAGAACATTCAGCCCAAGTTTCATAGAGTATCTACAGAACTGGTAAAATTACCTCCAGGAAGTAGGTCATGGAGAGCAGCCTTGATTTGTGTGGATCAAAATCTTCACCCAAACTCTTGATCACGGTCGAGAACACTTTCAGCAGGGACCCTATTTTGATGACCTCTTCTGGTGTGACTGTTCGTGCTTTCATCTGTCGATCCTGCATTACTAGACTTAAATCCTAAACAAACAAAAAGCAACTTCTTCGTTACATTTTCAAAATACAGACTTCACCAGTCAAGTATATTTACTTTACTGATCTAAATTTTTTAACTGATGTCAAACTTCATCTTATACTACTTGTTGGCATAAAACTTTAAAACAAACACATCCACCAACAAAAGTATCATTTTGCTGTTATATGTTCAGCTTTTTCTCCTGCTACCATTCCACGAACACAATATTCTATATTTAAAATGAGAATATAAAGTGTAAGAAGTTAACAGTTTTTGTAAAAATACAATTATATTTTGTCACTGTACAATCTCAGTTTGAATTGAAGAAAGTTATGTTTATCATGTTCAGTATACCACTTGAACTGCTCAAGTTGATTTTCATAGACCTCTCTCCATTTTCTGAGATGTCATTTCATTTACAAATTTTGTTCTATGTTATATCCTGAACTCTTAGCATAGAAGTTGAACGAATTTTCGAGACTCTGGTAATAGTTTTTAACTTGTCATGATTTATGAATACATGCTTAAGTTTTTAAGTACATCTATTTTGCAATACTATTGGTAAAGTAGTCATCTCCACATAAAGAAAAACATTCATTCTGTATCACTGAGCCAACATAAGACTACATTTTACAAAGGAAGATATTGTATGATAAATACAGAAAGTGCTGAAGTACCTCAGCATAAGCCTCCATGTCTTCTAGGAACTGTCCGAGAAGTTCCTGTGTAAACTGCTGGTCACTGACCCAGAACTGCTGGAACGATATCAGAGCCTTTGATGTGAACTCTATCACGCGGTCATGCTGTGTTGAGTCAATGTGCCAACCTACCAGGATATCTACAGTGTCCTGAAAACACAACATCAAACCATTATAAATACATTCTGAGTTTCAATTATACCCATATCTGAGCAAGGATGACTTTAACCCTTTACTCCACATATATGCATTTTAATGCATGTGCAACCAGTGTAGATCCAGATCAGCCAGCAAATCTATGCCATCTGCTCTGGATCTGCACAGGTCCTATCTTGGTCAGAATTGACAGAATAAATTTTAAAGCGAACCCTATAGATCTTGCTTAGATGTTCCAGTTGATATACACTGATGGCCCACTGATGCAAAAAGGTATTTCTATAAAGTAAAAGGTTAAAAAGGTTCTGTGCAGTATGTTTTTCAAAAAGTTAAGTAGCAATGTTGATATCTTACACAAACAGGAAGTATACTGTATGACACATACCCTGAAGTAGTCCTGGAAGATGAGTGGGTAGACCTTGGTGACCTGAAGAATCACCGTGACAACAGAAGTCAGCAGCTCTGGGGTGTCCGCATTCTCTAGCAGGGTCTGCAGGTTGTTCAATACCAACTGAAAAAATAACACACACTCATTGATAACAACATTGAAGATATGACAAAGGAGGCATTTCATATTTATCTTATTCTAACTGACATTAATAAGACAATGTTCTTCTTTTATCAATTGCTTGAACTGAAAGAAAATTACGTTATTTTAGACTTATATAGCAAAAACAACCAAATGTTACTGCTCAAACAGTACCATATAAGACAAATATGACTGCACAAATAAGTATAATAGACTTATATAACAACTGTAACAAACATGTCTGGTCAAACCAACAAATTACTGAAAATGCATTTAATTTCATGGCCATAAAATGTCCTGGTATTTAAGTAAAACTACATTTTTGTTGGTTCTAAAATTCATGGTTTTCAGTTTTCTAACAGATTTATGTACAATTCAATATTTCATTAGTTTGTGATTCACACTAATCTGCTCAAAAATATCCAGAAATTGGTACCCCAGTCATATCATATAAATGTCCTGTTTATTCAACACCAACTGAAAGTGATAGAAAAAATTGTCATGTTAACCCTTTAATCCAAATAAACGCCTTTTATCACATATGCAAACAGTGTAGATCCAGATCAGCTGGCACAACTGTGAGAGGATAAATCGGACAGCACAAATGTGCTGTATATGATTTGGATCTACACTGTTCACCCAAACAATAAAGGTGTATATTTGAAGGAAATGGATTAACAACTTACAGGTGTCATCTCTACCAGAAGCTGCTTCTTTTCATCAAACTTCAATGTCTGAAATAATGAACAACATTCTAAGTTACATATACGCTTATTCATCACATGTAATTTCTGTAATTTTCGAGTGTCAATTCACTAACTTCATGAGCTCCTTTTACAAAACAGGCCTTCCCTGTTTAACTATAGCACATAATTTATAAAAAATATTTTGATCTCCTTGTTTTGAAGTAATTATATTCATTGCACGGTCTGTTATTTAAGACAGTTAATTTTTGACTAATAATAGTTTTGTCTCAAAAACAACTCATTCTGGTAACATGATCCTAAACAACAAAACTATCTCAGAGACAGGAACATACATTTTATATGACTGGACTTATTATTGTGATGCAATCCCTGCAATTAAGCAGTTTAGGTCAGGAAATTCCTACACAGCAGACAGTTCAGTTTTCTATATTGTTTACAGTAATTTTCCCTGCTGTTTTTGAAGGTCTGAGAGGAATGAAATAGTGGAACATTAAAGTTTCTTACTTTTTATTCACTTTATGTGTTGTGAAGGAAATGATTCACATATGTTATAGTACAAGGACAGCATATCTTTGTGCTTCAACACGGTTAAGGTCATTTTACATGTAAAATAGGAAACACTTGCATTTATTTCTTTGAACTGTGAAAATCGAAATGGAATTATAAGTGAAAAGGTCCGACTGATTTCGGTTGAAGATTTTGGGTTAGCCATTACAGCAGACTTCACGAAAGGCGTCGGACTATTGGACATTTCCGACAGATTTTGCTTTGGTCCACTAAAATGTCATAAGTCCTTCTGTCCGGCGACTTTAAATCTTAGGGTTGCAACTTTTTCTTCTTTATAAACTCATTACAGCTGTTACTTCAGTTACAGTAAAATAGTTTGAGGTTGGTTGCCTGATTCCTATTGTCCACTCAAGAACTAGATAACATAATCTTACGGCCATGTAATGAAAAATTGTGTGTTGCTGTCTAGCATTTGCAGAGGATATTATATGCTCAAACTGGTGATATTTCACAAATCACAGAACAAATGCTGGTGTCTAGGCCATTCAGTTTCAATTTTTACCGCAATGTAAAATGGCTTTGTTGCTGGTTTTTATTTTCATCTCACAGAAACAACAAAATTGAAGTTTAACAAAGTTTCATGAAATAAATGTTTGAATTTCTTTTAAAGACAGGCGATTTGCAGTCGAAGTAAGCTATGTTTTTTAAACCAGAAGTAGCGTTATAAACCTAGGATTACATGCACATCTCATTCATTTTCTTGTTTGTTATTCTGTATCAAAAATGAACTAAGTCTAAGCAAAAACTGGTAAAACTGGTAAGTCTTATAGACAAGAGTTACAATTTCAAACAAATGCAGCTAAATAAGACAAAAACTAAATACATTGTATGATTGTAATATCTCTGGGGGGTTTTCAGTCCGGCAAATTTTCTTTCGGGTCGGTAAAATTTCATTGCTCATAGGACTGAATGATATGCACATTTTTGGCCTTTCAAGAAATCTGTTACAGTCTTGAAGTAGGCTAGATTTGAATGTATATTCCTACAAATTTGATGTTTTAAAAATAATTATCCCTTACCTCAAGCAGTGCTTCAAGAAAAAGTGTTCTAACATCATCTTCAATCATAGTGTTTATTTGTCCAAACAACCAGTTAAAATACCTGAAATCATATTGCAAGGAGTGTAATTAAATTACAAGAGTCCTGAATCACAGCACACCAAAACATATAGTGCATATGTATACATGTATCTCTGAGGCCTAGAGGTGTCATCAGGAAATTGTTATTATAATGACAGTTGGTGAGTTGTCAACTAGTTAAAGAATGGTTACCAACTGCCTACATTCCAGAGCTCTTGTTGATATTATTGCTGTAGTATCACAACTGCGGACAGAAACTGCCATTGATTGAAGTAGGGATTATTCTAGACCTCAAAAAGGGGCAGGGTGGCACAAATAAGGGGCAGGGTGCTGGGGGGAGGGGGGCATTTAGAGAGATAAAAATTACATACAATAGTAAGTGATGCATTATGCCAAAAGCTTAATCCTTTTATATTTTACCGGATCTAGCTAGTAAAAAGTGCTATTACTTAAAATAGTGAAAGCCTGCTGAAACTGCATACATCAAATTTGGAATGATTAATTGACACTGAAACAGTTTTATATTTCTTCATTCAATTTTATATATTTAACTGATTCATAATTAGATGTCTTGCAGATACAAAAAACATAATCTGAGTTCTTAAATTAATTATAGATTCAAAATGAGTTTAAAATTTGTATCCAAAATTCGGTCTATCCGAAATCATGTACTTACCCCAACTGTAGATTTTAGCTGTGTTGATGAAGTTTTTGGCAGAAAATTATTATATAAATAAAACTATGTGGTCCTTTTATTTTAAAAACATTTGTGACTATTTAATTGGGTTTTAAGTTGTGTTATTTTAGCAGACAAAATCAAAAGCAGAATGTAGGCAACTCCACCAGTTTTCATTACTTAACGCAGAATATAATTCTTTTTCGGCAAATTCTGGCTTTGCTTATCCTATTACTCGATAAAAAATCCTTCATTCCATAAAACACAAACCCTCCTGTTAATTTTAAACACAAATAGTTAAAATAAATCGGCAAAAACGGAGTGACGTCCGTGAACTTGTAGATTTCTTCCTGTTACAATTCGGATGTGATTTGTTGACTGTTAAAATGTTATGATAAAGCTTTCACTAAAATTATAATTCTGTGTTTTTAAACTATAATTCAGTTGAAAATAATTGCAGAATTATTTTTCAAATCTCGTTCGTCGGTTTATACACTTTGCGCAACAATGTGTAAACCCCGAAACAAGAATTCGTATCACCAGAAATATCTAGACGTAAATGTTCTAGATTCCGGAAATAATAGACGCGTAATAAAAGTTAATCAATATTATACCTCCGTGTTTTCATTAATGTTACCTCAAATACACCTAAATAACTTAAAATTCAATAATGGCGTGTACAATATATCGTCGCTGTCGTTCGAAAATATCATAACTGCGAAATCCTAACATTTCAGGAGAAGCAAAAATGTGCGCCATATTTTTATTTATTGTGCTATCAATTAAAAACTTGACATAGTATCACCATTTAAATATATCTTTGCAAGAGAATGTTTAGTTTGTTTCTGTGATTTAATAACAATAATTTCAATAGTTTCTGTGCTTTAAATTGATAGCACAATAAATAAATAACAATAATATTTTACAGTTACGACTTTTGCACCATATTTTATGGGTATTATCAGGGTCAATTAATTGTTACCCTGGTATTATGTAATTACACTATTTTTGTGCACTAAATCGGTGACAAATATTGCAAATAAAACAACTTACTCACCGGTTCCTTGAAAAGGTTATCCATAATTTGAATATTTGATTAAAAAAAGCAAATTGAACGTCATTTCTGACGCAACACCACTCTTGACGTAGTTACGAGAATTTCGACCGTCAAATAAACCGACCAATCCATTTACGATATTTCATCACATGACAAAAGTTTACGTTTCCCATTGGCTATCAGATCCGATATTTTCGCAATTAGCGCGGGAAAGTATTATGTTGTGAGCAAAAGAATAAACACAAAAGTGAAGTTACGACATTTTTGAACGACAGCGACGATATGTTTTATTTGGCAGTTGCACTGGACGGAGATCAAAGAAAAACGCCGACATATACATGTATCAAGGGACGCTGTTTACCACCATTGTACTCTTTTACAAATTTAGAATAACATCATTCATTTTGACCTGATAGAATTTTCGAGTCAGGTCTAAGCTTGTGTATTCGCTTGTTTATTCCCAATCAGTTTTATCGCGCTACTTGTACCCTGGATGCAATCAGTTTGCGGAAAGGTGTTAGTATGGCACGGTACAATCATTTTAAGCAGTGTTCGACTGGCAAAACGGTGTCAGATCGGCGCATTACAATGAAAGAAATGATTGACAACTATGAATGCAATTGTAGATGGGCATTATAAAGACAAGAGGGCGCGGTTTGCTTGCTTCGTTCGGGCAAAAGGACGGAGCTTAAAAGGGGCAGGACGGGGCGCCCTCCTATTCCGCTCTAGAATATTCCCTATTGAAGGCTGTAGTTAACAGTTACAACGCAAATATTTCATCACAAAAATGTTGATATTGTAAACATATAAATTTATAATGGAAGAGTTGAGGTTTTTTTAAATTGTCCAATTATAAAAAATGTATCAACATTGCATTCTACAATGTACAGATGTATAGGAATTAAATGTCAATAGGTAGATACCAATTTATGAGAAGAACAATAACATTGTGAAAACTTATGGACACAACATGTACGAAGGGAGGCCAGGTATTACCTGTGAGCATCATGTCCCATCAGGCTCCCTATCATCCCCATACAACTGACCACCTCACTCTTCACTTCCTTGTAACCTCTGTAAATATACAACAACAATTGCTCTGTAAAAATACAAAACAACAATACCCTCAGTATGGTGACAACTAAGAAATATATTACTATTAAATACTATTGACATTACAGGCCTAAAGCTGTACTATAAAGAGTTAGGTAGGCTACAACCCCACAACACCCCCCACACACAAACACCACCACCAACACCCAACTAGCATTTTTTCAAAACTGTCCATCGTTAATTACTTTTTGCTAAGGAATGATCAATTAATTAGGATATGGATACTTGCCTTTCAAAGAAAACATCCTTCAAAGTAAGAAGAACGTCATCCCCTGCTCGTGATGCACACTGAAATGTCACAGAACCTTAACAATTTGCTGTTATTTCTTGTATTAACATTTACCCGTTTTCAAAAGTGCAAAATGTAGATCCAGATCAGCTGGGGATGTGCTAGCTGATCAGGAGGTTTACACGGATCATTTTTTTATTCATTAGGTTATTTCTGACCAAGAAGCCAACAGTGTAGATCCTGATCAGACAGCACAGATGTACCGGCACATCTGGACCTACACATGAAAGATAAAACCGATAAATATGGAATAAAGAATTAAATGAAAAAAGTTATCTCATTTTATATTACCAAAGTTTCTGGAGAAATATTTACAATGAACATAGGAATATACAAATTTTGGACAAAATAGGGACCTCTGATACAGTAATAAATTTAATAATAACAGGGTTTCCCCCAGGATTTCAGGAAGGGCCGTCGCGGCATATACTGATTTTATCCACTTTGTCGCGCGCTGCAACGTGCTGTTTTATTTTCAGTTTTAAGCTGTGTATGTATCAGTTTTGATTCTCATTTTAATAAATAAATAAAAAACTAAATTCTGTTTTTATTCTTACATGACTTCATTCATTTAAACCCTTTTAAATGACATACATGTTAATAATAAATCTGTTACATATAAACTCTGTCTTCACACACACTGTTCTGTGGCTGTTGTAGGTTAACAGATTTATAACAAAGATTCAAAAACCATAAATTAACTTCTTAAACCAAAAAATCTAATGATTTTCAAAATGAAACACAAATCCAAATATAATAAAACGGCTTAAATTCCTCAGATCCGATCATTTACAATTAGAATAATTATTTAGATCTAATATCAATTATATTTATGAACACAACTAATGTAATACATTGAAATTACAATATAATGTGCTTATTTGTAATTTTATAAATATGCTTCAGGAAAACTAAAAGCATTCTTTTCAACAAAACTTCTTTTGATGGTGGAAACTATGAAGTTGCACTTTTTTACCTCCCTTTTTTCAAGATCGGCACAACTTGCATGAACCGCGCTCTTTTTCTGTAACCACAGTTTCTTCTCAAATACAGAACAAACAGACCGCGAATAACACTTTTTGCTTTTGAATTGCAATATTAAAACTTGTATAATTTTTTACTAATTATACCTACCCGTGCGAAAAAGAAATGATGCAAAATGCCTTCTCAATTAAAGAACAATAGGACCGCGAATAATAACTTGCGCTGATTAAAATCAAAACTTGTATATTTTACACGAACTTGATGCGCCATGCTTTCTCTGATGCATAAGCATAACAAAAAAATTATCGTATCTTTGTCCCGTTTGCAAAACTATGTCTAGAAAGAAAAATTATAACCGTAAACGGCTTCTGAAGTTGTTTTACATCAAGGAAATCAATCTAGTGTATGACGTCATTTGTGTAAACTTTCACTGCGGCATATGACAATATTCAATGTTTGCTGGATGTTAGTGCTTATTTTGGATTTAAAATGTTTTTCAAGTGTTTCTCTTTTCTGTGGATGTTATAAGATCAAACCGACGATGTTATGAAAACGATGTCAGCATCAAGGTCATTTTTTTTTTCGATTTTATCGAAATGAAAATGACTTTGTTGATGTTGTTGAATTTCACCAGAGTAATGGCCTATATCATTTATATGCTATGTTACGGAATAATCAAGATGTCAGACAGTTATATTTTCCATGGATATTATAAAAAAGGGGATGCTTAGATTCTTTGCTCGAAATGGTCAGATGGCAGAAGTAAGTCATTTTTATAAAGTTTTGTTCTGATTACTAACAACGCGGATAAATAGTGATTCGGCTGCGATATATTTCACATGCGGTCATAATCAACTGTCGCCAACATGTGGACGGAGCCGACACACATTAACCATCAGTTCTTGTTACCGATTGGTTAACTCACAATTATCAGCGCGATCAGCTGTCTCTTGTTTATTTAGCATAGAGTTTTCATACTGATAAAAGGTACACAAGTTGCTGCGGGAGATAAGGCCATCCTTAAAAAATTGTTTGTTTGCGGTTGCGCGACCCAACTTTTTGGACGTGGGTCGGTAGGTTGGAATTTTTTTTTTGGATATTATTTTTATACCCAGATCAAAGCCTTAGAACACATCAAACCATGACTGAAATGTCTGTAATTAAGTAATTTGGCTTTTTCTATAAGTGTTGTTGATGAAATGTCCTTTATCACATTTAAAATCACCAAGAAAGTATCTAACATGGTTGCGCCATTTTGAATTCAACGATTCAGCGAAACGGGAAATCTTATTAGCATTATCGCACGTGTAAAAGCCACGTTACGGCCTAGTCTCAATAATTCGACGGCAAGCACAGACCCATTATCATACTGACTTTTTTCGTTTTCTGTCATTTACGAAGATTTGCGAAGGGCAAATATCGCATATATAGAGAAGCCCTTGTCGCGTACAAATAGTTGTGCTACGTTACGGCCATGCCCACATTATGAGCGTGAAACTTAAAAAATCCAAATTATCTATGTCTGGATACTGCCTACTCTTTCAAGTGTTACTGGCAGGATTATTCAAAGTTAAGAGCCACGGAAATTTTAACAGAAGCGGAGACCATTTTGTCACCGCATTTTTAAAGCCTACAACACAGTAGATGGACGAACTATTCCAGACATTTTTAGCCGTTCGACAGCATTGTGGTTAAGAAGTATTTTAAGGATGCAAGTTTCAAACGGATATGTTCATTTTTAATAATAATAATAATAATAATAATAATAACCCATGTGTTTATATTACTGAAAATGAATGCCATATGTAATTGGAGAACAGCGTTAAAAAGCGGACATTTTACTGTTGATTTATGACTTTTTGGTGACGGAATATTTGCAGAATACAGTACATTTGCTTGGGTGAAATTTTTCAGGCAGGCGTATGTCTGAAATTCAGGTTTTTGTGTCTACAAATGGTTGATTTTCTTTATTTTCCCTTAAATGAATTTTCAGGATTTCGGAATTCCTAACTTGCACCCTTGCAATTGCAAATTTGCATTTTATGCGATCAACCTAGACCCTGTGTTTCTGTGTTTCGTCTTATAAAAACGGGCATTTGCAGATATTTCAATTCATTTAACACCCATGTTGTATCTTATGTACCCGATTGAAAAATGTTTTGTTCTGTTCTGTACTCTTAAGCGATGAACAAGCCTCAAACTGTAGCTTGTCTTACAAATTACCCGGCATCGTATCCTGTATCGAAACGGCAATGTTTGTACTTAAAATAATCCACATTTAAATTCTATATCTCTTTGAATATCACATATTCAAAAACAATCCAAAGCAATTTCACAAACTTGTTTTAAACTCGCCTTAGTTCATTTTGCTTCCTGTTGATTGACAAGCAGTATGAGGGTAAACATCGATACTTTCTGTCATTCAAACTGAACTTCAAAGAAATTGTCGGCTCATAACCAGACTGTGTTGTTTAATCGGCTCCGATATGAAATTGTTTGATCTACAAGAAAGTGTGTACGTGACATTTGGCATTTTTAGCTGGGTGAATATGGTTGACGATGCAATAATTCTGGACTATGATAGCTACTTGAGATAAAATTGGGATGTAATTGTAAAATATGGATAAGTTTGCGTTGGTTAGTGTTAAGTAAAATGCCTATTTTTTAACGGAAAGATAGACCCAAAAAAAATTTTCTCAAGATGGTCAAAAAAATTTTGGGTCGGGGTTATTTCACTGGGTCGGTCGCGCAACCACATACAAACAATTTTTTAAGGATGGCCTAAGGCATGTCGGACAAACTATGGCATGTCACGAATTGGGTCTTGAAATAATGGCTTGTCGCATGCGACTAGCGATAATGGCCTGGGGGAAACCCTGTAAATCGCATTAGTCAAGTAATACAAAATCTAATAAGCAGGTTACAATCTAACTATTACTATCTACCTTTATTCCTTCTGCAGTACGAAGAAATTCTGAAAGTGTTTTTACTGTCCCAAGTTTTCTGTCTCGATCTGACTCCCTTTGTATTCTTCTTGCCAGCTTAATTAAACGTGATTCTTCAAAGTAAGGTTTGCTGGTATCTGAAAAGAAGAAAGTAAAATAAATGGTTAACATTTAAAAAAGTAAAATTCATTGCAATAAAACTGAGCATGTCAGTTATTCTCTGTCCTAATACTCCTATGTCATAAAAGATTAAAACACTGTTTTACTGAGCCCTTTCCTCCAAATATACAAATTTTAAGGATTGCATATGGAAAAAAATTATCAGGAAGACAATTTGAAATGGATTATAGATTTCAAACGGGTGTCCCTAAAATACGTAAAGTATACTTTACGCCGTAAAGAGGCGTAAAGTATTATAAACCCGGCGTAAAGTATTGTGAACTCAGCGTAAAGTATTATGAACTATGTATTAGGCAAAGTATTATTTATAATCAAGATCCCTAATGATCATTCCAGTATTCATAATGTCAATAAATCAAAAATAATAGAACACCCAGATAATTTTCATTATAAACGCGGCGTAAAGTATTTTAAACACGGCGTAAGGTATTGTGAACTCGGCGTAAAGTATTATGAACTATGTATTAGGCAAAGTGTTATTATAATCAAGATCCCCAATCATCATTCCAGTAGTCATAATGTAAATAAATCAAAAATAATAATAGAACACCCAGATAATTTTCATCATAAACGCGGCGTAAAGTATTATAAACACGGCGTAAGGTATTGTGAACTCGGCGTAAAGTATTATGAACTAATAGGCAAAGTATTATTTATAATCAAGATCCCTAATGATTATTCCTGCAGACATAATGTCAATAATTATTTGCAAATTACATGCTTCAAATAATTAATCATTAAATAAAAGAGAAAATTTTAATAATAATAATGGAACAAAAATCCTATTTATGTACTGGCTAAATGCTATTTTCGCGAGAATAACCCAATCGTAAAGAGGCTCGGGATCGAAAAGAGCATTGAATATGTATAAATTAATCATGTTAAGATGGTGTTTCTTATTTATATTTTGTTAAAAGTATATTAAGAGTAATTACTCATAGAGCAGATAAAATTTAATAATAATAACATAAAAAGCTCTTTAAGTTCTTGATAATTGCTTTTTTCGCGAGAATAACCAAATTGAAAAACAGCAGGAATCGGTAAGAGAAAAGGGTTGTGTTTGTTTTATAAACATCGAGAGTGTTCAGTTATAGTTGAAAAAGCATACTTTAAAATATGTAAGTTCAACTATATCCAGGCCATACCACGTGGTGGAACTCTCGCCATGGCCCATAATTTGCGTTTTTGATATGACCAAAGTTTCTAATAAATAATAACTTTCTTTATGATTTAAGTTAATGAAAAAGTACTTTACTATACAATATATTAAAGCCAAAGTCATCTTATCACTTTATTTTGCGATTATCACTTTATTTTTCGTTAAGAATAATACTGTAAAAAGGTGAAATATGCATATCAGGAATCGCCACATTCAGAAAAAAACAGCCTCCCCATACAGTCAAGAAGAAGAGAGGGGGAGAGAGCATGGTTAATAAAATGATCAGTTTCAAAAAAGACACCACTAACAATAAACAAAAATGAGAACCCGAATTAATTGATGAAAACGCTTTAATTGCTAGAGGATTAAATTACGCAAAACTTAACATAAATAAAGGTAATAATCGTTTATGTTTTTGCCAAATTTATTTAAATAAGTAAATTAACTGAAAAAAAAACCCAACTACATTGCGATATACAACAGATGCACGATAACTGCTAAATATATTTCATGACAGAAAATAATTAAATTAAAATTAAGACATTAATTTCCATAACTATTAATCATTTGTGAAATAGCGTTCATTAAAGCATCTCGCACCTCTTTTTGCGAAAATTGTATTATCTTATGCATTGCATTATTACAAACTGTTCTATTTTTTCAGGTACGTATTTATGATACTTAGTGGTAACGATATTGAAGATGGATGTGCACCAAAAGACATTGTTCGTTCAATATTAAGTATTGTACAAGACATGAAAGAAGCGGGTATAAAAAGAGTATTTGTATCCAGCATTGTAGAACGGGGATCGTTTCTACAAAGAACGCGCATGAACGTAATGCGGTTTAACCAGATCAGACGGTCCATCAACAAACGCTTGAGGAAAGAACTGAAAGGAGACTTCAAAGACATCGCTACCGATTTGAAATATCCCAGGCATTATAACCCAGATCTGATTCATCCAGGCTGGGAAGAAAATGGACTGTATGTGTTGAAGTCATATATACATAGAACTTTTATGAAGACATATGGCTATTAATCACGTATTATACTTAACTGTGGTTTTACATTATAAGTAAATCATGCAACATTTTCTATGCGTATATTATGTATTTTTATAAACCATAATTAAATTATATTTCACTAGAATATTTAATAAAAACAAATGAGCTTCATACTCATTTTCTCTTACTTCGCCTAAGGGTCAACGTTTCGATTTCTCATTGTGTCATATTTCCCGACGATGACACGTGTAAATAGTTTATTCCCAAAAGTGCGAAAATCACAGTATGTCATACTGGGGGTTTGAGATTGTTATTGATAAAATTATAATGATGACCAAAAGAGCACCATATGTTTCTGGAAATCTTGCACCCGGGTCTATGAACATGAAAATGTAGTTGTATAATAATTTCAAACATTTTGGCCAAAATCATATAGGAAATAAAATAGTGATGAGCAAAATGTTGATGTCGAAATACTTTACGCCAAGTTCACAATACCTTACGCCGTGTTTATAATAATTTACGCCGTGATTAAAAATAGTTTAAAATGTAAGGGTAGAAAATTTCCCGTTCATTAATTAGTAATAACGAGTGGATTATAACTTCACTACTTAATTACTTAATCTTACTCAATATAAATAAGTTTCAGACATTTCGAAATACTTTACGCCGAGTTCACAATACCTTACGCCGTGTTTATAATACTTTACGCCGTGATAAAAAATAGTTTAAAATGTAAGGGTAGAAAATTTCCCGATCATTAATTATCAATAACGAGTGGATTATAACTTCACTACTTAATTACTTAATCTTACTCAATATAAATAAGTTTCAGAGATTTCGAAATACTTTACGCCGAGTCACAATACCTTACGCCGTGTTTATAATACTTTACACCAAGTTTATAATACTTTATGCCTCTTTACGCCTCTTTACGGCGTAAAGTATACTTTACGTATTTTAGGTACTCCGATTTCAAACTATTATTGTGCATCATGTGAGTTATGACTGAAGCAGCAGGAGTAACAGCATGCCATCCCTGATTCCCTTTGACAGTTTTGACAGTTGGGTCTGACAGTTGTTTGTTCAATCAAAAAGTGTTGACAGCATTCAAATCTCGTGAGATGCCTGCATGTCATTTGTAATATCAGGAAAATAGAAATAATACGAAAACAGGAATGCCGACGACAAGTAATCTAATAAAGCTATTTTTAGAATGCTGGATTTCCCAACTGGACTTCCACTCACCTGAAGGTTTTTTGTCTGTTTCTTTTCTATAGGAGTCTGTTTCTTTTCTATAGGAGTCAGTTTCTTTTCTATAGGACCCAGAATTACTTGATCCTCTTATGTCCTTACGGAACTGTTTACTTGGGCTTGGTCGCCTATCATCTTCTCTTCGGCCTCTACCACCAGGACTTGGTCGGAAACCATTTACACCTTTGTATGGTTGCCTATCACGATACTCATACTTTCTTTCAGTGTATGGCTTTTCAGTTTTCGACTTGTCTACTTTCATTTCTGTAGACGTAGTTTTGGAAGCCGAATTTTCAACCATTTTTGACACTGGCCTACTTGCGTTTTCGTTCAGGTTTGAGGCAGAATTTCCGTCGTCCTTCTTGTCTCCATTTCCTCTATCAACATCTTGCTTTTCGCTAGATATATCTCTCACTCCATCGGAAGCTTCATTCATTCCCAATTTTTGTCAGATATGCATTTTTGATGAAATGTGTAGTTGTGAAAACGAAATTCAAGACTTCGCCATTTTTGGAGTAACCGATTCGATATCGGATGACTTCGGTCATTGAGGGGAACTCTGACCAGACCAGACCAGATACAGGGTACAAACGAATGCATACTTGACTGTTTCACTGCGCGTGTCTCTACTTCAGCAGACAGTTTTTACTGATAACGACTGAGTTAAAGTCTAAATGCATACGGAAATATTCGCTCGCGGCACGAAGTAAAGGAATATGTACGTCTTTTTGGTCAAAACGGCCTCAATTTTAAAATAAATTTTAAATATTATATTAGTAAAATAATAAATAGGTGTCTTTTATACTGCTTTAATACTCTTGATGAGTACAAGTCAATTCGTTTAATTCTTGGTTTGTTCTTTAAATACGAGTTCATTAAATTTTATTCCTTGATTGGTCAAACTTAGTTATTAATACTTGTTTTATTTTCATCAAAAACAATGATTGTCCAATATAAAATTAATGCATATTGTTCATTGAACAATTGAAGACATCCAGTATTCAGTCTGGTTAATTTCGCCAACTTTAATCTACCACCGCGCATCCTTGATGACAATATTTGATTATCATAATAATTTGTGCAGGTGTCTATAATAATTATTAGTTGATATTTCTTATAAATATGTTAAATTTCTTTGTAAAACAGTATGCTTTATTTTTTTTAAGGAAACCCTAATTTAATCCTGTTAATATTTAATAATTATTATATTACAGATGTTAATATAGATTAACAAATTTTCAACAGTAATTTTCACCAAAGTACTAAAATATAATTGATAGTGATAATGACAATAAAAAATAATGGGATATAATAACTTTAGTGATAATAGAAGTATGTTTTTAAATTAAAAATTTTAAGAAAAATAAAAAGGCAGTCTGTTTCTGAACTAGAGCTATGTATTTGTTTAAGAAAAGGGTAGGGGAAAAAGGTAAAAATCGTAGGTATCAGTAGTCTTGACATTTTGTATATTTTCTCATCACTTATATAATCTTCCATTTCGCATTAATTAAAATTTATAAGGAAACTACTTTGCAATTCGTTTATTAAGTAAATGATTTAATGTAATTGTTACATTTTTTATGAATATTTCATTTTGTTTTCCATTAAAATAATGTTTGACTGGGACAGCGTAAATGTTAATGTTGTTAGAAAAATGAAAGAGAGGACATTGCATAGGTGTAACGACATGGGGTATATGTTACCGATTTTGTTAATTTTATTTAATAACTTTTCTTCAGTTTAATCATCATCAATTTCTTTAAGAACTTAAAATCACACTGTAATACAATTTTGAACACCATCCCGTTATTGTTAATTGCCAGTAATTGACAGGATATTCTCACTTGCCAGTCTGTCCCAAAAATAATGGTGTCATGTTGAGTAGGTGTGAAGGACTCTTTACGCGTGTGCGAACTGAAATTCTACAAGATCGCCACTTGCCCAGATGGTCTATGAATAATGGTGTATAGAAGCAACTAATGCTAATAGTTGAATCTTTACTTAGATATATTTTTGTTCATCGTTAAACTTTCGGTATATTAATTAAACGTATAATTCTTTGCCTTCTGTGTTCATTTAATTATCAATGTACGCCTTCTCCAGTATTCTGTTTGAATTTTTTTTCTGAATTTAGGGCCGTCTTGAGTTGTCATTGCACTGACATCAGTAAAATAAAAATATCGAAATCTCTGTAACAGCAAAATGCCGTTTAATGAACCTTTGCACACATAAATGTATCTTCATTTTGCATTTATTAACGCACGTTAGAAAAGTAACTAGAACAAAATTCTCGTTCTATTTAAATTACATAAATTCACAAAATCTAAATATCACAAAAAATCTTTTCAAATGCGCACACGAGTAATATGATAATGGCAATAATTTGTTGTGTCTATTTCTTTCTTCACATCAATTACTACAACATCTTTAAAAAATGTAATTCAAACAAGGGTCATCTACTTAAAACATAGTGAGGCCGTTTTAACCAATATTTTTCTGAAAGTGAGGCCGTTTTAACCAAAATGAGGCCGATTTAACCTGAGGCCGTTTTTACGTGAGGCCGTTTTGACTGTAATCCCGTCCTCTCTACATTCGACAAGAAACAGCAAGTTGATGTAGTCATACTAAAGACTTTTCTCAAGCATTTGTTAGGTCCCTCATGATCGACTTTTATTGAAATGTCAAACTGCGGTGTAAACGGATCACTACTCCGAAGGCTGTCTTCATTCATGAAACAACGATTCGTAAACGTTGTGGTGGATGGCGATCATTATAGAAGTGTCAATGTTGAATCTTCCAGAGTCCTCCAGGGAACACTGCAAGGCCCACTGTAGTCTCAATAATTCGACTGCAAGCACAGACCAATTATCATACTGACTTTTTACAGTTGTCTGTCCTTTACGTCTCAAACAGTTACGATCAAAACTGTGGTGGAAATCGCACTGCTTTAAATTCCCATTTTTTCACTGCAACTTGAAAATTTCAGCACTGCTAAGTACATTTGTTGTTATAAAAACATAAATATTCTCTAAAGTATCAATCAAATAAAAAATATTCCACAAATAACACTTTTAAACTTACTATTGTTTATGCAGTTTGCATGTAGATTTTAATGTGCTAACCAATGAAAACGTCCCATTTATAAATCGATACACTACACAGTCAGATAAACTTATGGCGGAGTAACATAAATAATGCTGACATGGGTGGAGGTTTAAAAGAGTTTTGCATAAAAAACGAAACCGTTATTTATAAAGGATTACATATATTGATTCTACTTGAATGTGGCTTTTCAGGTATGTAATTGTTTTAAAGATACATATGTTTTAAGATGCTGTATGGGGCCGCCAAAAATTGCGACTCAAATTCCGATCGCTGGCATATAGACATAGAAGAAAAATGTTCCGCATTGATTTGAATAGTAACTGGGTTGTGCGCGAAGGACGAACATCGCATATATAGAAAAGTCCTTGTCGCGCACAAATAGTTGTGCTAGGCCCACTGATGTTCTTGTGTCATGTAGATCTAAATGATCTGCCTCTAAGTGTAAAATCCCACGTAAGACTTTTGCGGATAACTGTTTATTGTATCGAACCATACGTACTATCCAAGACCACATCGACTTACGAAGCGATCTACACCAACTTGAAGTTTGGTCTGAAACATGTGGCATGAATTTAATGTTAAGAAATGTTAAATATTAATTTAAGTGTTAATAGTAAAACTACATATTTCTTTGAACTATTCAAAACCATATTTAAACATGTAAATTAAAATCCTCTTCTCGGAGTCTTCATTATCTCACAAGATCTCACATGATCCAACCACATAGCAAACATCTGCAAACGAGCTAGATCAACACTCGGGTTCCTGGGAAAATAATTCGAACCATTCTCCGCTTGAATGTCGTAAAGCCGTATATATCGCTCTTGTTAGATTTACGTTGGAATACGCGTCCATTATTTGGGAGCCTTACTTAAACAAGGATATTGACAAGCTGGAAAGAATCCAGAGGCACGGCACCAGATCTATTCTTAACGATTATAAAAGCAGAAAAGAAGGCTGTACACGTTATAACAAATATGTTCATGTCCATAAAACTGACAACTCTTCAAGAACGTCGCATCTACAACCGCTTGGTGATGCTCTACAAGATCGCAGGGATTGGGGGTTGGGGTGGATGGTGCCGGCAGTGGATCCAAATATATATTTGGCAAAGAAACCTGAAGGGAGAACTTTTAAATCAAAAAACTACACTGATCACACTGTGTCTAATATCATGGAGAATAGAACTTCAAGAAACTCTGTATCATTTACAGTTCAATTTGCTCACACAAAAACTCATTCTTCGTCAAAACACCAGAGGACAGGAACCACCTGGCAGATAGAATATTGTTTATGCGCGGACAAAAGAGTGCTTCAAGACAGCCCTCCAACGGGATTTATCCCGTCCTTCACTCTCCGCGGAACATGTTCCAGCAGTGGCCCTTCTACAATACAGATACAGATACATGACAAAACGCACAATTTTACAACAATAATTATTATTATAAATTCTTTAAGTCAAAATGATATTTCGTTTGTTACCTATCTTACTGACAAGAACATGTATCCGTTCGGAGATTCGTTGGCTGTTTTGAATTTGAACTACCTCCCTTTAATTAACTATCCAGCAATTTTTATCGTGCGTGTCAATTGTGTGTAATACTATTACCAATTTATTTGTACGACGGTAGGAGGAGTTGAAGAGTTGAGCTTTCAAGGAAAAATCTTGAAAAAAAAGAACGTAGAACCCTGATCATTTTTTTTTGTATTTCAATGTTTGTAGCAGATATGCGAAATAATAGTTGATCGCTTTGCTCACTGACGTCTTCGTTAGCACGACAGTGGCAGGTTTGTGCGTGTCTCTGCATGCAGCATTGCTGAGTGTGTGGATGGGGTGGACTTGAAGGCAACGTGTACTTTTTAGTTCGTATGAAAACCTGAATTGGCAAGAGTGATGCCAGTACATCCCTAAAAGCTGGTTTAAACCCATAGTGGTAATATGATTTAGCATTGCCAGTTGCAAGGTGATTACAATGCAGGTTTTCTCTTTTTTTGTCAGTTGTTTGTGGTGTCTTTTATTAAGTACCATAGCGATACCTATTATTTGTTCACAAATTTATAGATTTACAAAATCTAACATAAATACTATCAAGTAAGAAAGAGAGTTTTAGAGCGAGTCGCGTCAAGATCATGAAGTATAACTATCATAAGATGCACTTGTAAACAAAGCTATAACCTCATGGCGCGGGCAGTAATGGAAATTCATATTCCTGCTTACGCCACCTACCTCTGAGAGAGAGAGAGAGAGAGAGAGAGAGAGAGAACTCAAAAGCTCGCGAGATAAGTACAACTTTTGATTATTATCGACCGCTGATAAAAGAAAGGCTGAAAATGTCGTGCTTTAAGTTCGATGATAGGATCCTTCATAAGTTTTCCGAGTTTTTGATGACCAAAATTGATTTATGCCATATTCGTAAACGAGTTTAGGCGAGTATAGGTGCGGATAGTGTTATAGTTATACATGAATAAAAGATGGCTCTAGATCTGCGTTATATGCTGTTCGGGAATGCTGACAACCAGCTAGATTTACTCAATATCGCTTCTAAAGTTATTTGAAAAGTATTAGTAGTAACAAAATATTTTTTCTGATAAAGAGGTCAATCTATTAGGATTTATACAATTAAGCTCTTCATTTTCAAAAGTAATAATTGATTAGTCAGTTAATAATTATACCATATTTAAGCCTTTCAGCAGGTGTCAATATTGATTAGATATGTAATTCGTTAATTTAGCTTTTAAAATGACAAAGTTAAAATGAGGTCAAGTTGATAATAAGGTTATGTTTCTTTCGAAGACAAATATGCAATTGCAGGTAATGGATGCGAGTACATAAATTGTCTTGTTTTTCATAATGTCGTTTGTGATTTAATTTTAAAGAGCGAACGCATACATATATATACTACAGAGGTTCCAGTCTGAATTTGAGTCCATGGAAATGCAAATTAAACCCTCGCCCATGGACTAGAATTACTAATAGTCTTTCAAATGAGATTTTAAAACGAGGTCCAGTGTAGTGGTGTTATAAACATGGCACTTAAAGAATAAAGAACCAGGGATAATTCTGAAATTTGAGAGATCCTTTTATTCGGCAGTATCTTCAAATTCGCATTATCAAAAGGTCCACCAACTAAGACACCACAATGAGAAAAATGTACCTCAGGCGTAAACCCCATTGGAAACAGCACGAAGCTGATTCATTTTCAAGATTTCCTCACAAACCTTTCATTTGTTCTAAGGCCCAGCCACCTAATGTAAGGAAAGGGTTTAATTCTATATGGTTTGGTCAGAGCGCTGTAAAATAATGCAGCTTGTACAAATACATATTGGTGATTATTTGTTGTTGTTTTTTTCGACACTAAGCTACCCAATGCAGCCGAACTACACATTTGTGTTTAATTTTTCGTTGTTTTTTTTAATTATATTGATAAAAACTGTAAATATTCACATTAATTATTATATACTTAAGGAAATTAGAAACGCAACTTCTTTAAATACAAAATATATTTCGTGTTTAAAGAAGTCGCCTGTTTTGTTTCTTTAAGTTTATTATATGAAGTGAAAGAAATTAGAAACGCAACTTCTTTAAAAACGAAATATATTTCGTGTTTAAAGAAGTTGCGTTTCTAATTTCTTTAAGTATATATGTTTTGTGTTTTTCCCCTTGCTAGGTAAGAAATGCCGTTGCTGCTGTAAAAACTACCTGTAAGTAGAATTATATACTTTGGCAACCTTACCCTAATCATCTCTTGTATTGTTTCTCAGAAACCCATACCCGTACAACGTCAATGCTAATCTGCAATATCTTGTAGCGTTTTATCAAAATAATGTCTTTTTTTATAAAGAAAGTTAGGGTAGTCTACTTTTATGTTTACTTTCTGTTTATATGGCAAAACATTTTGCTGTGTTTGCATCAATTCTTATTGCTAGCCCAATGTTGATTGTTCTTACTCATTTTTTGCGTATTTCATATATATTTAATTTATAAATGTATCAAAGCTGCATATTTACAGATCATGAGGGAGTATCTTAATGTCTTAGATTGAGTTATCAGTAATTGTATTTCTATGTAATGTCTATAAACGGCTGAACAGAAGCGAAATTTGCCAAAATTTTGGTTTGAACCAATCAGTACATTTAAGGACCTGATATGCGTTAGTTACACTAAAACAGCTTAATATACAGTAACTTTAACATCGGCTTTAGATATATTCACTGTTACATTGACTGTGCAAGAATATTAGAGCTACACAACATTTATTTTGTTAACCTACTTCTAAAGTTAAAGTTGAAAACTTTAATATTTGAAATCACTTAATATTTTCGCCCCGATACCCGACCAGGCACATAATTTTAAACACACGAGTTTTGAATTTGAAGATCTATATCGTAGACAGCTACTCATCTTGAGGAAGATCAAAAGAGCCGCCATGCTGTCGCCGAGGAGATGAGCCTTTTGTTTTAGCTTGCCAGTTATGTTAATGGAGACCCGTGTTTGACGAGATAAACAACTGTCTCAAGCCTGAAGACAAATGACTGTAGGTGGATAAGGTTGCATCAATACCAGACAACTTAATGGACCGTTCTAGTCTATAAAATCTTACACGGGTAGCAGCGGATGGATTCTCCCTCTGCAGTAAGTCTAGCAGGTCAAAGGTCAAGCTGTTAAAAATTTAAACGAAGGGTGACAACTGGAATCAATTTATTTGCAAAACTATCTTGTTTTTTTTCTATCAAAATTGAGATTAGATCATAGATAGTTTTATTATAAAATTAAATGATATTATCTCAGTTTTGGTAATATTAAGGCATAAAGTTAGCCAGTTAATGAAAAAATTCACAGAAAACAAAGTGCACACTTTGTACCGTTAGATCCAAATATGATAATTTGGGGTTTGAATTTTTTCGTAGACATTTTTCGTTGTAACTTACTCGGTCGTTCTTCGGTTATTAATGTCAAACACCACCTTGCTGTCTAAGTTTTGCAAATCTGACTAATGTTTCAGGATCTTAAATCTGCTGAATCGGGTAAATCAACCACCCCATGCCACCATCACCACACAACAACAAACAACAAAACTGCTTTATACGCACATTTTTTTCATATTTATTCTTCTCATTATAATAATTATAACAACTCAACATATAATTTGTAAAACTTTTTCTGAAATTTATTAAAATTTTAACGTTTCGAAGTTTTAAGAATTAATTTAACTAAAATATTTGTGAATTATATTTAATAAAATAAGTAACTCTTTTTTATTTAATTAAACGAAGTCAGGATCAACACCAAAATGAAGTTTTGAAGTATTGAAATAAAATATTATACATTTATTTAGTTTTGTAAATAAGTTTTGTAACCTAACATGAACACATTTTACTTGGAACATTCTTAAAGAGAAAGTTGTCTAGTCAAAAGACAATGGTACGGTACGGTACGGTATATATAATATGCAAATACTAATCAAGTGTATGAACACTTAATATTTATTCAACAAACGACAAACAACAATGATCATAAACCATTTTTGAATACCCTGCATCCCGAGAATATTATTGAGTAAAGACACTCTTCACGAATACATATACATATATACAATTAATTTGACAAGAAAAATTACATAATGAAACATCACACAATGTTTAAACATAAATACATATGAGCCACTATCTAAATAAACGATGAATATAATTGAGAAGAAAACTGAC
Organism: Corbicula japonica; assembly: GCA_038501625.1. Classification (NCBI taxonomy): domain Eukaryota; kingdom Metazoa; phylum Mollusca; class Bivalvia; order Venerida; family Cyrenidae; genus Corbicula; species Corbicula japonica. Next base: position 544,545 of record JAZAYU010000004.1, read on the forward strand.
ACCACTACACTTTTCCACAAAATGGTTGAATTTTCTTCTGATGGTATCGTATTAAGCATTATCTTAAAATATTATTAATCGGTTCTGTAAGAATGAATTTTTAATTAACGAATTGTTTTGTAGCCTAAATGCATTTTGTCCGAAACTGACTAAATTATTTTATTTTGATAGTTTTTGAATGACAATAAATTATAGTAAAAATATTACATGTTCGCTTGCACCCACAATCCCAAATCATACACATCCAAGTTTTTGTCTATAGGTCCGAGCATACTACGGCAGTTAAGAAAAGTTGAAACGTGTATCGTAAATATCCACTGATCTTGATGACTTGTATGAAGAAATGTTAAAATATACAATATGAAAAATACGCATTCTCTTGATTTTCTGAGTTAAACTTTCAATGCTTATAATATTTTTTTTCATACAAATCTTGTATGTTAAAACACATATTGACGCATTCCAAATCAAGAAATCTGGAATGAAATATGAAAGTCGTATATGTTGAAATCCTGAATAAATTACATTTTCAAGCAATAAAGCAAAGTATATTAAATATTTATACAAAGTTGGTATTCATGTTAACAAAATTATCGTAGACATGCATCATCTTGTTTTTACAAAGATGAACTTTGTTTATAGAAAAATATCTTAGTTGTATAAGGAAAATTGTAGAATATATGAAACCAAATTTAGACTTTATCGCATAACCTAGCAATTGAGAAATGAAGAAATACTGATCCCGATAGAAATGGTATAGTATGTGTACACTGTTACATGAACGCTGTTGAAACAGAGTATCATTTTCCTAGTATGTCCAAATATATTTATTCGGTGTTTTGCCGATGGCCAGCTGTGTGCATATGTACACAAATTTGAATCAAATGTGACATCTAATTATAGAAAATAAAAAGTTCAAAAATTAGTATATGTTGTACATTGCATTTAAAATGACAATTAATACATAACGTAACTAGTATTATTGATATCGCCACATATTATACCATCTGTACAATATTGTACGATTTGTATTTTTGTTGCTTCTCTTGACTTTTATTAGGAATTAAACATGGTTTACGAGGTGAAAAATAATTTTCCGTTTACCAAAATACATATAATTTTAAGCAAAAAATAATAAAAAACGTCAGAGGTAAACAATGCACGCAAAAACATTCCATCTTGAATTAGTTTATATGTCCGTATAGTGTTGTCAGGAAAGCACTGAATAGATGGTTAGATTCAAACGATGAATATAATATACATAAAAAGTTCCTGTGTACAAACTTATCTTGGAACTTGTTTTTATTTTGATAAAAAGGTAAAATATAATATTATTTACAATTAGCATTTTAAATCATAACACAAACATAAGATGCATTTATATGCACAGGCTGAATGGTAATGCATATCCATGGACACGCAATATGAATCAGTCCGCAAGAACAGTTGCACAAAACTTAATATCAGATCAGTTCTTCCTTGCTCAGACACAAAATACTCACAAATCGTGTCAACAATTACATAATAATAAGACGGTGTAGGCAGCGAGACGCGACTTTGTCCTTGTTCTTCACTCCTCGTTGATGGTGTGTGGACATAAACTGTTTCACCACGGTTCACTGTTTTAGTATTCTAATGGCAAATGCTGTATTGCTTTAAATACAGTAGGAAAATTGGTTCTTGCTAAAAGCTACCGATTTCGACACAACATATTTCAATATGGTGTTCAGTACAACATAAAAAAACGGCCCATAGCTATTACGAATAATGTTTCTTAGGTCGGCGTCAACACTAATAGATGTTGTAAGCAATAATTACATAAACTGTAAGTAACTTACTGACATGTTCCGATCAACAAGACAGCAAGACAAAACACGAACGCATGCTACCCAGGGCACGTTGGTAGCACCATCTCCATGCATTGAAATTGTCTAAAATATTATATATATATCGTTTTAATAATTACATGTTGTATTATAATCTGAATTAAAATGACAAACAGTAAATGAATAATGTTCTGAGAGGAGAATGTTTTACTAACACTTTTATTACACAAAAAAGATTTTGCTTGCGAGATGTTTGCACAATTTGAAATGATCGTTCAATCAGTACACATGAAATACTACTTCTTTCATACAGATTCTGGAGACATGCTTACTTCGCTAGATGATATATCCCCACTGAACTCATTCCTGTCTAATCTCCAACTCTCTAAGAGATCACTAAAGTCTGGCGGATTGTTAGACTGTATCACTGACTGTGAGCCAGTCTGCTTATTGCTTTCATTTTGGTTAGAATTTTGTGAGCCAGGCTCTTTCCAAAAGGAAGTTGGAAGTTTCCTTGTATGCATTGGTGTTACACTTTCAAATTTCTTCGAATCTGTTTTAAGGCGCTTGAGCTCTTTGGAATGCTTTAACTTTTTGTCCGTCAAGAAATGGCGTAATCCGTATTCAAATAAGTCATTAAGGGGTCCTATTCCGAGTTTCTTATCATATTTCCCAGTAAATGTGTTTCTGTTATCTCTTTTATCACTAACTGAGTTTGAAATATCAAGGAGGGGTGGGGAATTGTCGCCATGTTTGTTACCTTTGTCTTCCCCATGAACTATTTTCATGAGATCGGCATAATAAAGTTCTCTCCCAGATTTAGTAGACTTCCATTTATCTTCGTAAATATCACATGAATCGTCTTCGCCTTTCTTTCTTCCGAAGAACTTTTGAATATCAGTGCTGACCATAGTCGCGAATTCTAGTAATTGTTTCGTCATATCCGGTTTTGGTTCGAATTCCATGTCAATGTCTTCTAGGTCTTCTGAATAATGTGAGTCGTGATCACTGAAGTCATCTTCGACCATTGCATCGCAGTCATCATCAGTAATTTGGTTATGCAGATTGTGTGTCTCTTTAGTCGAACAGAAGTTTTGTTGGGTGACACTAGGCATGAATGAGTCTACGGAATGATCGAGTTTCTTGATGACCGAGGTGTGCTGTACCTCGTGGGGAACAGGCTGTAGCGTGTGTAATGTGTTACCGGGGGACATCCGGGCACCGTGTGACGCAGACATTGCGCTGTTGTCATGCATACTGGGAAGCTGACTGGAAAACTGACCGTACCCCACCACGTCAATCATCTGTCACCGTGCGAGAAACGTAACTTGGAAATATAGTAGCACAACCTGGAAATATATAAGACACGTTTGATTTGTAATGACAAGAAACAATTCGCCATAGTGTGACCAATGTCTCCCTTATTTGTTTGAGACTGGGACATCATGTCAACCTGGGACTCGTACCGATTGTGAAAAATCAATAATGCAAATAATGGGATAAGATCAGTGATATTAAGTTGATTTTTTTTAATCAGCGAAGGGTCAGGTTTAGAACAAGGAACGAAGCCTTGCCCGCACTGACACATTTACAAAATTAAAAAAAAGTCTGTTCGTAAAATAAAAAGAAAGGGGTTTGTTCTAAAGCTATTCAAACGTTTAATTTTTGAAAGAATGAAGTGACTTTTTTATTGTTCTTTTTGTTCTTGTTTTAGAAGGGGTGGGGTGAGTTGGTGGAAGAATCTCAAACGCTATACACCTCGACCATCGTATTTTTGTCATGCATCGGCTACGTTTAAAAAAATGGAGTAAAATAAAGAGAACACTTCTTGATATTGAGGCAGTGAATAGTTTAAATCTCGGTTGAAAGTTCAGGAGGGATTGCATAATTATTATTTCAAAAATAAAAAATGTTCAGATAAATATGTGACCTTGATCTTTGAGTGTCGTGGAGGTTAGTTTTGATGATTTTTGTTGTTTATTTGCAACATTATGCTTAAAAGAAATTGTGAACCTCGTTTGAGCTATAGTGATGCTAATATTTCAGACATGTTAATGTTGAGAAAAATATCAACAAAGAGTAGCAAAATAGACGCCTACTGATGCACATGTACTTTTACTGTTGATATAATACATTTTCAATTACTATTTCGCCAACTCTTTTTATTAAGATATTATATTAGATATTATTTCCATACATCCATCGAATATTTCAGTATGTTTCTTAAATATTTAGGATAACATGTCGCATTTTAAATATACTATACGTGTGTCGCAATCAATACATTATTTCGACATTTCAAATTTATTATATCATTATCATTGTAACATATTAGAAATCCGACATGTCAGGTGCCCATCAAAGTAACAGTCAGCACTAAAATATCCTTTACGAGATGAAGCTGCTAAAAGTAACAAATTAATTGAGATTGGAGACCAGTCTCATATCTCAGCAATCTGATTTGTTGAAATTGAGCACAGTCTCAGAATTGACCTATGGAAGAATTGGAGACTGTTATTTTTTACTCAGTTTGTGACCTTGGAGCCAGGCTTGCTTAAATTGACAAATAGAAGACACGTGAACTTCTACTGGTCAAACTCAGCATTTCTTTAATAAACTTAAAGAATACGTACCTATCGCCCAGATCGTTCATAAAACACAAATAAAGAATAAATTAAAATTTACATGGAACAATTGAGTTAAGATTTGTCATAATATCCGAAAATGGTCGTTGTAAACCGACATGAAGAAAATACAGTTGTATTTTATATGTGCATGGGCATCCTCTAATAACAATCCTCTGCATAATTAAGTAACGATTTAAGAAAGCAGAGTTTGTAACACAATGATGTGGTTGTCATGAAGCTGTGGCGAGATCACTGGAGATGATCTAACCGAGAAACAAGAACACACAGCAAATTTGGAAAGTTTTCTTAATTCTAGAGGAAATTATAAACAGAGAATTACTCGAAAACCGTACTTTACACAAAGTAGACGTTTTTTGAGATATGGGGAATATATTATTTTTAATATTAAAAAATTGACATTTTTCACAGAGCGACATAAGTCGTTTTTTTTAAAGATGCACGTTTTATTAAAGCTGATAACGATGAGGGGGGTTATTGTCAGATATGAGGGTACATTGCCAGCGGAAGAGACGTTGTTTGAATGGCTTATAAAAATCTGTAAACTATCACTATCAAAACATACTGGTGCGGGAAATTTGTTTAAGGTTGATAATATTCACGGTGTTGGGCTATTTAAATATTGTTGCTAGACATTTGAACAGTGCATGTTCTCCGAGTAGAAATCTCAGTAAGAGTCCCTGAAGGGATGCTCTCAATTCATTCGATAAGTTTCATTTAAAAAGTAAATCCGATAAAAGTTTCATTGTATATATGTCAGGCCGTGATTTATTCTTTGACACTTGAATGCTTTTAAGCTTTTTGGGATTACCGATTATTTTCATTGACAACGAGCTCTCACCATATTGATATGGAGCTAAAATCTTGGCTATCAAATTTATCAAAATTTTACACCACGGTTTGATTATATTCATATAGTTCTGATAAAAAGATCTCACATTATTTAGATTGTATGGGAACACCGGGGATGAAGTCAGCATTTCTTGTTTCATTAAATTTGTACAATTTATATTACTCCGGAGAATTTCTACAAATCTCATTATTGTGTCGGTCGATTTTAATTAAACTATGTACGTAGGATGAATTAGTAAACAGACGTTGTTTACTCTGTTGCTGGATGGCAAAGGCTGCGTGCTCATCGGATGAATCGTCCCTAGTTACAGGTTCTGTAGCGCAGAGCATCCTTCATATAGCTTTATTAATAACCTCAACTAAATATCTTTGATTAGCAGACTATGTCTAACGTGGCCAACAGCTGAGAAGAACACAAATGGACGGTTAACAAAAAGAAACAAAGCGAGTTTGTCATTTTAGAGTTATTCATTATGTTTTGTTTGTATGCTTGAGCACTCACAAGTAAGTATCGGTGGCATTGACGTGGCAGAATATATATACTATATACCGGTAGATGAAAATTCTACTTTCTTTTTTTAACATTTGAATACAACATTTGTTTAATAATTCTTATAAAACAAGTAAATGGTATATAAAGTTAAAATTAAAAAATCACATCGATTCTTCTTTCTATTTGGTGTGTAACGGATCACTGGAATACAATTATAAATTAAATGTATACGATTGACATAAACTTTCCAAAATATAACATAACATCATTTCGAATCGGGTATATATCACTTCCGGCGGCACGCAGTGACCTGTACTTGGATACATGTCTCAATCCGACGTAAATTCTTAGACACCAGTCTTACAGAATTTTAGCGGCCAGACCAGGAATAGGTAAACAATCTGAAAATACGTTAGTTATACAGTAAATATGTTAGTTATATAGAAAATACGTTAGTTATACAGAAAATATGTTAGTTATATATGTATGTAATATGTATGTGCACTTTGATAACATCCTATCCTAGTGTTATCAGCCAGTGCACTAAAATACCAACTTTCCTATCAGTCGTTTTATTATTTATTAATTACGTAATGTATTTTCAATTTAATACGATATTCTATCGTGATCCAAATTGTATATTTTAATTCTATGTCAGCCTTGTTGGAACTTAAAACATGAAAGAAAAAAAAACGTCCTGTTTGTTAATTTTGCATATAAATGTACTTCAACACGTGCGTGATACTCCAGCGGTTAAAACAAGACAATGAAAACCAACGAAAAACTTTCGAAATAATAAACCCTATTCTCCCAACAGCAAAGGTATGCCTCATAAATAGACACAGTTCCCATGTTCATAATTTATACGCTTCTAGAAGATCAACCTCACCGGCCCTTATCACCTAACAACTCGGTGGCAAAACAATGACCTGTGCCCAAGGTTATAAAAATGAGCATGAAACCAGTCTCAAATCTCAAGCATCTGATTGGCTAAAATGTCGACCAGTTTCCATGCTCAGTTTTATAACCTTCACACCTGAGCAGTCTTATAGGCTTAGGTTGCACTTAACATAGTCATCTCTAAATCAAAACTAGAGCTATCACTGAAGGTGATTAATACCCCCGCAATACTGCTTTGTCAGAGTATACAGAAATGATGTTTGCATCTTTCATGGGTGAAAGTTGAAAAATAATTGAAATCCTGAAAATTTGCTGCAAAAGTTGTGTTTAAAAATAGCGACTTGGGTTTTCACCGGATGTAAACAAAACTGTAAAAGTAGTTGACGTCACAAGGTTTTGTTGAATCGTGCTCCCCTTCTAAAAAATAATGGACTGATCCAAATGAAAAAAAATATGTCATGCAAATCTAATCACCAACGTATGTTAAAAGTTTGAAAACTGGAGAAGTAGTTTGTGTCATAAGATTTTGCTAAATTATGCTCCCCTTAAACCAAATATGTCACTAACATGCGCAATTCATGCAGAACATATGATTTCAGTTTCAAGTCGATTATCTTGAAAACTGTAGAAGTTTTCATAACACGATTTTGTGAAATCATGTCCCCTGCAAAAAAGAATGGACTGATCCACACAAAAAATATGTCACGCACATCTACACTTCATGCTGAACATATGTTTAAAGTTAATATCTTAAAAACTGTAGAAGTAGTTCGTGTCACAAGATCTTGTTGAATCATGCTCCCCTGCTAAAGAATAATGGACTGATCCACATGAAACAAAGTATGTCATGGAAATCTACTCACAAACTTATGTTTAAAGTTTGAAAACTGGAGAAGTAGTTTGCATCATAAGATTTTAAATGAAAGATTTTGTTAAATAATGCTCACCTGCAAAAACTAATGGACTGATCCACAAAAAAATATGTCGCTGACATACACACTTCATGCAGAACATACAATTTTGGTTTCAAGTTGATATCTTGAAAACTGTAGAAGTTTGCATAACACGATTTTGTTAAATCATGTCCCCTGCAAAAAATAATGTTCTGATCCACACGAAAAATATGTCACGCACATCTACACTTCAGGCCGAACATATGTTTAAAGTTTCATATCAATATCTTAAAAACTGTAGAAGTAGTTCGTGTCACAAGATTTTGTTGAATCATACTCCCCTGCTAAAAAATAATGGACTGATCCACATGAAACAAAGTATGTCATGGAAATCTACTCACAAACTTATGTTTAAAGTTTGAAAACTGGAGAAGTAGTTCGCGTCAAAAGATTTTAAATAAAAGATTTTGTTAAATAATGCTCCCCTCCAAAAAATAATGGAATGATCACAAAAAAATATGTCGCTTACATGCGCACTTCAGGCAGAACATACAATTTTAGTTTAAAGTCTTATATCTTGAAAACTGTAGAAGTTTGCATAACACAATTTTGTTAAATCATGTCCCCTGCAAAAATAATGGACTGATCCACACGAAAAATATGTCACGCACATCTACACTTCATGCCGAACACATGTATAAAGTTTCAAGTCAATATCTTAAAAAGTGTAGAAGTAGTTCGCGTCACAAGATTTTGTTAAATCGTGCTCCCCTCCGAAAAATAATGGACTGATCTACATGAGAGAAAAAAAAATTGCGCAAATGTACTTACGAACATATGTTTAAAGTTTTAAGTCGATATCTTGAAAACTGTCGACGTAGTAAGTGTAGAAGTTTGCATAACAGGATTTTGTTAAATCATGTCCCCTGCAAAAAATAATGGACTGATCCAAACGAAAAATATGTCACGCACATCTACACTTCATGCCGAACATATATATCAAGTTTCAAGTCAATATCTTAAAAACTGTAGAAGTAGTTCGCGTCACAAGATTTTGTTAAATTGTGCTCCCCTCCGAAAAATAATGGACTGATCTACATGAGAGAAAAAAAATTGCGCAAATGTACTCACGAACATATGTTTAAATTTAAAAGTCGATATCTTGAAAACTGTTGACATAGTTAGTGTAGAAGTTTGCATAACATGATTTTGTTAAATCATGTCCCCTGCAAAAAAAAATGGACTGATCCACACGAAAAATATGTCACGCACATCTACACTTCATGCTGAACATATGTATCAAGTTTCAAGTCAATATCTTAAAAACTGTAGAAGTAGTTCGTGTCACAAGATTTTGTTGAATCATGCTCCCCTGCTAAAAAATAATGGACTGATCCACATGAAACAAGGTATGTCATGGAAATCTACTCACAAACGTATGTTTAAAGTTTGAAAACTGGAGAAGTAGTTTGCATCAAAAGATTTTAAATAAAAGATTTTGTTAAATAATGCTCACCTGCAAAAAATAATGAACTGATCCACAAAAAATATGTCATTGACATACACACTTCATGCAGAACATACAATTTTAGTTTAAAGTCTTATATCTTAAAAACTGTAGAAGTTTGCATAACAGGATTTTGTTAAATCATGTCCCCTGCAAAAAAATAATGGACTAATCCACACGAAAAATATGTCACGCACATCTACACTTCATGCCTAACATATGTACCAAGTTTCAAGTCAATATCTTAAAAACTGTAGAAGTAGTTCGCGTCACAAGATTTTATTAAATTGTGCTCCCCTCCGAAAAATAATGGACTGATCCACATGAAACAAAAAAAAAAGTTGCGCAAATGTACTCACGAACATATGTTTAAAGTATCAAGTCGATATCTTGAAAACTGTTGACGTAGTAAGTGTAGAAGTTTGCATAACACTATTTTGTTAAATCACGTCCCTGCAAAAATAATGGACTGATCCACACGAAAAATATGTCACGCATATCTACACTTCATGCCGAACATATATTTCAAGTTTCAAGTCAATACCTTAAAAACTGAAGAAGTAGTTCGCATCACAAGATTTAGAAGTTTGCATAACACGATTTTGTTAAATCATGTCCCCTGCAAAAAATAATGGACTAATCCACACGAAAAATATGTAACGCACATCTAGACTTCATGCCGAACATGTGTATCAAGTTTCAAGTCAATATCTTAAAAACTGTAGAAGTAGTTCGCGTCACAAGATTTTGTTAAATCGTGCTCCCCTCCGAAAAATAATGGACTGATCCACATGAGAAAAAAAATAGTTCGCGCAAATGTACTCACGAACATATGTTTAAAGTTTCAAGTCGATATCTTGAAAACTGTTGACGCTGTAAGTGCCACAGACAGACCGCCCAACGAACCAACGAACCAACCGGATGATGACTCCTATATACCCCCTATACTTCGTATGCGGGGGTTTAAATATTATTGTTTACATATATTTCAATCAGTGATATTTTAGAATGCTACCAGCAGAGTATCATTCTTTGTACTGCTCATCCCCACTTTAATAATTTATCCATTATTTTTGTTTTTATTGGTCTGAACACCAGCAAACGTTCTTAAGGTCTGACATAAGAACCTTTCTATGTACAGGCCATCAACTTGATATTTGTTGACAGATTGTTCTTAAAATGAACCTTAATATTTAAAGAACAAATCCTGATATTATCAAAAAATCATTGTAAATGATTTGAAAAGGCCAAGATCTTTGCCTAGAGGATTCTAAGATTTCCTGATGATATTTTTGAAGCACTTCTTGTATTTTTAAAAACATGGCTAGGGCTGAAGGTTATAAAACTGAGTTTGGAAACCAGTCTCAAATCTCAAGCATCTGATTGGCTGAAATGGCGACTGGTTTCCATGCTCAGTTTTATAACCCTATGCACATATGTAAAAATGTGTCATCTGTATATATGTCCGTTTCAAATCTTGCATTCTCATTCTTTTTTGTTCATCAATTATAAATTTTAAATCTATATATGATTGTTTATACAGAAGCCATTAAAGCTGAAAAGAAATATATTTCCTTTTTAGTATTTATAGTCTCTGAAACGAATTTGTCAAATATCTTTTGTACTCCTAATATTGAATTAATTCACGTTCTTTAGAACGTGTCAGTTCTGGCAATCCTGAAAGTGTACTGAGTTTTTTTAATAAATGAAATAAAATACTGTCTCATAATGTATGCAAAGGAAGGTCGCGGCGATTTTAAACAAATCCGTACACAAATATAATTAAACACATTAAAAATAAGTAGTGTCACACTAACTCCAGACTGCCGGGGTACGTACAGCATGACGAAGTGGTTTTTATACGTTCATTCGGGCTATAATCTATCCCTGTATCCTGTACTTGTAAAATATGATTAAAATGTTCGGCCGACAAACATGTTTCACTCTAAAACAAGATTTGAAACTTATCAAATGAACAAACCCGCCATATTTGCAATTAAGACTGTTTTTATTATGGAAATGGCTGTTTAACGATAGTCTTATCGAAGTCTGATAGTTGCCATTTTGACCGTATCAATTTTTCTTCAAGACACTTGGCATATCGTTTGTTTATTTTAAAGTGGTGGAATTCTTTCTCCGTTCGTAACAGTTAGTCATTTCGAAACTTAATGGCGAGTACATTTTCCCTTGAACTATGCGGTTATTCCAGTTACGAATCTCGCCGAAAGAGTTCCGCTGTCGCATGCTTCTATACCTAGCAGATGTAAATCGGCAAGATATGCTTTCAAAAGAATCGGTATCAACAATAGTGAAACACTCGAACTGCTTCAAGATGGACACTATTACTCGTGTCCCTCCTTTGAATGGAACTCTCGTATTAAGAAAACAATGTTGCCATTGTAAACCCTCTAAAATGAAGTGACAGGTGCTATTATATGTGAGTTTGTTATGGTTGGTATTCGTGATTGCAACAACCGAGGGTAAGTGTGAACAGGAATCTAGACTACCTGGTGTGAATGCAGTGACCGGTGGTATGTATGAGTACAGCGACCAGTGGTAGGCCCTATATGTACATGCAGTGATTGGTGGTATGTGTGGATGCAGTGACTGGTGTTATGAGTAAATACAATGACCGCTGGTATGTGTGCATGCAGTGACTAGTTATAAGGGTGAATGCAGTGACCGGTGTGTTATGTGTAAATACAATGATCGCTGGTATGTGTGCATGCAGTGACTGGTGGTAAGAGTGAATGCAGTGACCGGTGTTATGTGTAAATAAAATGATCGCTGGTATGTGTGCATGTAGTGATTGGTGGTATGTGTGCATGCAGTGATCGGTGTTTTGCGTCAATACAATGATCGCTGGTATGTATGCATGCAGTGACTGGTGTTATGTGTAAATAAATGATCGCTGGTATGTGTGGATGCAGTGACTAGTGGTATGTGTGCATGCAGTGACTGGAGGTATGTGTGGATGCAGTGACTGGTGGTATGTGTGGATGCAGTGACTGGTGGTATGTATGGATGCAGTGACTGGTGGTATGTGTGGATGCAGTGACTGGAGGTATGTGTGGATGTAGTGACTGGTGGTATGTGTGCATGCAGTGGCTGGTGGTATGTATGGATGCAGTGACTGGTGGTATGTGTGCATGCAGTGACTGGTGGTATGTGTGCATGCAGTGGCTGGTGGTATGTGTGCATGCAGTGACTGTTGGTATGTGTGGATGCAGTGACCGGTGTTATGTGTAAATAAAATGATCGCTGGTATGTGTGCATGCAGTGACTGGTGGTATGCGTGAATGCAGTGACCGGTGTTATGTGTAAATACAATGACCGCCGGTAGGTGTGCATGCAGTGACCGGTTGTATGTGTGCATGCAGTGACTGGTGGTAAGCGTAAATGCAGTGACCGGTGGTATCAGTGAATGCAGTGCCTGGTGGTATGTGTGCATGCAATGACTGGTGGTAAGCGTGAATGCAGTGACCGGTGGTATGTGTAAATACAGTGATCGCTGGTATGTGTGCATGCAGTGACTGGTGGTAAGTGCGAATGCAGTTACCCGGCGGTATCTGTGCATGCAGTGACTGGTGGTATGCTTGAATGCAGTTACCCGGCGGTATGTGTGCCTACAGTGACTGGTGGTAAGCGTGAATGCAGTTACCCGGCGGTATGTGTGCATGCAGTGACTTGTGGTAAGCGTGAATGCAGTTACCCGGCGGTATGTGTGCATGTAGTGACCGGTGGTATGAGTAGATACGGTGACCGCTGATTTTTGTGAATAAAGTGACCGGTGATGTGTTTCCACGAGTGACTGGTATGTGTGAATGCAGTGACTAGTATGTGTAAATAACAATTTTTTTTGTAAAAAAAACTTATGATCTTTCAAGAAGTAAATTCAAAACATACTAACCGCCGGAATACATTCTTCGATTGACATCGCATTTTAAAACAGTAACACAATAATAAATGACAACCGATTTGTGAAGATACCTAAGATACACGATTGATAAGATGCAGACTTAATAATACAGACAGTACTTTCAAGTCATTAAGTGTATCAAGTTTTTTCACACACCTGCAGTAACACACCTGCAAATTGATAATTCGTTGATGTCCTTTAGATATTGGTAAATATTAAGAACATATTTTAATACATTAAAACAGTATGACATGTCATTGTGCCAATCAAAAAGACAGGTGACACAGTGATCAACATTTTTAAGTATTCTGAACTAGAATTACGCAGATCATGCTGGAACTAGTTGAATGTATTGAAAGCGAATCATTGAGATCGCGCTGAAACTAACTGAACGCAAATCATTGAGATCGTGCTGGAACTAACTGAACGCAAATCATTGAGATCGTGCTGGAACTAAATGAACGCGAATCATTAAGAACGTGCTGAAACTAACTGAACGCGAATCATTGAGATCGCCCTGGAACTACAGTTGAATGCGAATCACGGAGATCGCGATGACACTAGCTGAACGAGAATTATTGAGATCGCGCTGGAACAAGCTGCGGGTACTAGCTGAATGGGAATTATGCAGAAAGCGATTGAAATAGCTGAACGAGCATTTATTGAGATCGCATTGAAACCTGCTGAACGAGAATTTTTAAGATCGCGTTGGAGCTACAGTTTTAGGAACTAGCGGAACGATTGTTATTGAGATCGCGCGGAAACTAGTTGACCGAACTCGTTGAACGAGAATTAGAACGAAAATTATTAAGATCACGCCGAAACTAGCCAGCTGAAAATTAATGAGATCGCGCTGAGACTAGCTGAACGAATATAACTGAGATCGCGCTGATTTTTGTTGAATGCAAATAATTGAGAGAATACTTCTTTTTACCAAGAACGCGTCAGAAATATACTAATCATATTTCACAGAAGCCAACAAATATTACTTTCAAAAAGTCTAAGTTATTTTCCCGAAGAAGAAGGTCGGAGATTTCACGTGCAAAACTTTAGCATCTAATTTTAAGTGTTACTGAAGAATAAACAATTATAGTCAAAAGATAAGTGCGATTTGATCTCATAAAGGTTTAATAAATGTTGACAAGTCTTACATGTAGCTACTGGGCTGAATGTTATAAAGCTGAGATTGGAAACCAGTCTCAAATCTCAAGAATCTAATTGGTTGAAATGGCGACTGTCGTCATTTCAGCCAATCAGATGCTTGAGATTTGAGACTGGTTTCCATGCTCAGTTTTATAACATTGGGCACAGTAGTAAACATTTGCTTCGCTCTTTATTGTTCATGTTGAAGCGAATGTTACCGTGCAAATTTTAAAAGGAATTGACATTAAAAGGTGGTGTTTCTTGTCCATTTCATTCACATGTGTTTCTGTATTTTAGTATAGTTCATACGGTGCCCTTCCTTGGATCTATTTATTTTGGCAATTTTGTGTTTAGATGACATTAGAATCATACTTATATAAACACAGAGAAGGCAATGAGAACAAACCAAACTGTAGGTCAAGAACAGCAAATTAACTAATTTAGAACCCAAGTACAATTTAACATTATCTATAAATGTATATCTATCCGAAATAAATACAGATATTGCTGTGATCATCGGGAAATAAAGAATGCAATTTATAGGCAATAATAGTTGTCATTATTCAATTACTAAGTCAAAAATAAACATTACCTTATAGAAGTGAAATTGAAAATGCATATTGATATGTGCTGATAGCAAATAGATATCACACTTGCGACCATCACCAGTTATCTGTTTGGCACGTCAGGTGCTCAGATAAACACCGTATCATCAAGATAGCTTTTCTAATTTTATAGAGACCTCAATCTTTAGCTCCAATACTTCACATAAAACAGCAGTTTTATTTGTATTTAATACTTGAATTACTTGATCGTATCCTGAATTACCAGCTCGCAGTGCATGAAATTAAAACAGACTGCTTCAAAGTGGTTGTACAAGATTCCGCATGTTAACAGCTTTCAAGGAAATATCTGATCACCGATCATAATGGCTGGGAAATGTACTAAGCAGTCAATTTATGGAAACTGATGTCTTTTCCATGTCGGATGCGAATACCCCAAAATTGCTTAAAGCAAAGACAAACGTCTCATAATTAACTACGAAAATTCAAATTCATATAAAGCTTAACTTTGTTTCTACAATAAGCAAACTTCGTGTCACAAAATTTCCAGCATCATTGTGGTTCTACTGACCCAACCTCCTACGCCGAGACGATAAGAATACGTTATTCTTGCTAGGGTACCTATCTTGTTACTTCACTAGGGTTTTCTTGTTACTTCACTAGGATTTTCTTGTTACTTCACTAGGGATTTCTTGTTACTTCACTAGGGTTTTCTTGTTACTTCACTAGGATTTTCTTGTTACTTCACTGCGGATTTCTTGTTACTTCACTAGGGATTTCTTGTTACTTCACTAGGGATTTCTTGTTACTTCACTAGGGATTTCTTGTTACTTCACTAGGTTTTTCTTGTTACTTCACAAGGGTTTGTATTAAATGTGCAACAGGTTGGGGGTTTTATCACAGCCACGGACTTGATGTTCTTCTCCAACTACGAACATGGCGAGGAGAAGGTTGATTTAGGCCTTCCCACAAAATTAATAACTACCTTCATGGAAATAAAAGAACTATACTTACTTGTAGACAATATAATGCTCTAAAAGCATAGATATCCAATACAATCATATGTCCGAACATTCATTTTGTTAGATTCTATCGTACCCGGAACTTGTTTCTTTTTGCAGTAGGCACACTTTAACATTTGTCTTTGTTATTTCTAATTAATATAGTATATCTTATTTTCGCCGAATAAATAAAAAGTACATCACGTCTGGTATAAAACCGTTCCTTTGATTTCGAATTACACTGGAGTAACACTTGGATGTATTGAGTTAGGTCTCATTCGCAAATAGTTCAATGTTTAATTTGGAGATGTGTTATCTCGTAGGCTCGTTTATCAAAATATTGTCATTTTCTCACCTAAACAGGGGTGGTGATAATACAGTCCTCTGTCCAATCACCAGTAAGATAACATAATCATATTTTAACATGAATATTCAAAAGACAGCCCCTCACTCTATCAGTAAACGTAAACAAAAGTTTTGTTAAAATCGGCTAAACACAAGAGATTTCCATTACTAAAAGTCAACTCGAGATAAGACTTGACAGAATAATCTCGCTATATTGACCAGTTTAGTTTTCAGTTAAACACTAATGGAAAACCCATAATGTCTGATTTATGGTGGGGATGAGATCTAACTTTTATCATAATATAAGCTCTATACGATATGTCATTGGTGTCTTAAGTCTGCCTTGATTTAGCTGAAGAATTTTTTGCTGATTGTGATTATGTAAAAGAAATAGACAATTGAATCACACAAAGTTACAACAGGAAAAGTAAACAGACATCTAGTTCCGAACAATGTATGAATTCAACAAATTAATTGAAATATTTGCACTTGCATTCAGTTTTTATTACAACTTTTGCAATACAGAGAGACAAGATAGGCTGGTTTCTGAGTGGATCTGATTTTGTCACGCAATGTTTGCTCCCATATAGTATACATGTACAGGAAAATAAAGATACAAGGAAGTGATGTTCATATTCTGTATTTTAGAAAATTTAATTTTACTGGTCACAAGTTCAAGTGTAATTCAATCAAAGACGAAATAAATGAAATATTTGTGGCATAATTTTCGATCGAAGCACGGGGGGTCGTGAATATTGTTTCGGCCGTATCCGGAGACAAACGCGCTAATCCGGGCTTATCTCCCAAACAGGGAAATAGACATGACCTGTCAAAACTATTGAACGTTGAGGATCAATCCCGAGACAGCTAGCGAGAATATTAATATGATTTATAGAACAAATCCAGAGGCAAAAATATATGCAATTTAAATCCAGAAATCTGTATTTATTTCGAAACGAAACATACAATAGAAAAATAAAAAGATAAATCAGCTATACAGAATATATTGACCAATTACGTCAACAGACAGTCTTAAAACTTCGCGTCATTTTAATTTTCATTTCTATTACCGGTAAAAAATTATCGATAAACTGATTTGTTAAAAACTATTGAATACGCAATATATAATTTGATGAACTGGTATCGGGTACTGTATGTGCTGGTTATTTAATATATTTTTTTAAATATGGATTCTTACACCCGCGGATGGGGTAATGGCGTGGGAGCTGTGGACATTTCAACTTTAAAGTAATGTAGTTTACATTAAGCCTACACAACCAATATATTTTTCGATTATATGCGACTTAAACTGCTCATTTCGAGGGCAAAGTCCAAGAGTACAGTTTAAATCGAAATTACACGGAAAATAAACACTGTCAAGTTATAAGATATATTTCCCTGTTTTGTAAGCTATTTTGTCTGGTACAAAATTTGAATCGTATGTAATTCAAGAGAAAAACAAGTCTCCATTTCAGCCAATAAGACCTTCGAGATCAGAGACCTCTTTCCAAGCTCAACCCTACAACCGTTGGAACCAGTTTTCCATGGGCATATAGTAAGATTTTACGAAAGGCCGAAAATTAAAATCCTACGAAGTGCTTTTACTGCGCTAGATAAAATACCCTATTATTAAATGGGGAGACGGGAAACATGCAGATTACTTCACATAAAAATATTATAATTATTTTTGCTTTTGCATTCATTCTTGAAGTGTAAAGGTTACATAATAATACAGCATAAAGATAAATTGATACGTTATGATATATCTACACCTTGTTACATGTTACTTAGTGGAAACTTGTGGACGATTTAGTTACTGCACTATGGCGATATAAAGGTTAACCGTGATTGTGACAAGGTGAAAGTAACAAACAAGTACTATCCTGCCGTCAGTTAGTGAAAGACACGTTTGGAGATGAAAAGGCTCTTTTAAATTCCCATTAAAGATTCAAGATTCATAAAGTTTATTAAGTAACGTAAACACTTACGTGTTTCTTGTTACATGATAAATTACACATACAGAGACAGTTTATGATGATCACATGACATGATAATTAATACATACAAAGGCAGAATACAATGATCACATGGCATGATAGATAATACATACTTAGACAGAATGCAATGATCACTGAATATGGATGCCTAGATTACGCATAATACCATACCATACAGAAATGGTATAAACATTACAGTTACTGATAAGAGTAAACGGCTGTAATAATTAAATAATGATAAAAAAGGAACAAAAAGAATGTTACTATGTTTAAACTATTTTACGCGCATACTAATTTCATGATTTTCCCAACGAAGATACTTAATTTCTTTAATTCTATTATGTTTTCACTTGTAATTGTAACAAGGGTTCTGAAAAATCCTTGCCTGAACCAAGGATTGAACCCGGAACCCCTCTCATGACAGTCCGACGCTCTACCACGTCGCCATAAAAGCGAGCTCTATGGTACAAGCGCGGTACTAACTCAACCATAACCGGGTTACATAATTAATTCTTTAAGCTTAATAATATTTGGTCTTCTATAAAAATTATGGTTTAATAAGTTTTTTTACGCTCATGATCAAAAAGAGGACATAGGAATAAATAATGAAATTTATCACCTAAAATATTACAATGTATACAAAGTCTTTCGTTTGCTGGTATACTTCTCCATCTGCCGACTTCTATAGGCAAACGATGGTTTCTGGTCAGAAAAGCGAGTAGACTTTTACATAAATCAATAGGTAAAACATCAACACATTTGCTTCTATGAAAATTCGTTTTAAACATTTTATATAAGTTCGAGTCGGAGGTTCTCGATATTTCAGAATACCAATTTTGAACAAAAGTGACTTTTAGTTTTTGTTTTATACTAGCTATTAACCATTTGCTGTTCAAAAAACTTTGACTGTACCAAACACCCGAAAAGCCTAGGCTACACAGCAAATGTTTGATATTATCTAACCAAATAGTCTTTACTTTGTTTTCCGAGTGCATACCGTGTAATAATAAATACACTTGTGCAGATAGTTTTAACTGTACGTTACCGTTCGTTACCGTTCTGATATTCTACTAGTTTAGACCAATATGATAATATACGACTGTTTATGTCAAGGGATATTGGTGTGATTCCGAGTTCACCATAAACCATATAAGATGGTGTTGATCGTTTGAGATTAAAGACATATTTATAAAATTTCAATTGAACTTTCTCTATTTCATCAAGGTTTCCAAATCCCCAAATTTCACTTCCATATAATAATATAGGTTTGACAGTTTTTTTTTCAAAAATTTCAATTTGTAAATCGGAAGGAAGAGATAATAGTTTAATTTTTCTAATTAACGAGTATAAAGCTTTATTTGCTTGTTCAGCAATGTATTTCGTCGTTTTTAAAAACGACCCACTCTTTGAAAAAAATATGCCAAGATATTTGTATTCATTGACACTTTCTACAACGTCCAGGGTGGGGAATCACGTGACAAAAACATGGCCGTCAACCAAAAAATTCTCTCGGTTCTATGCTTCATTTAAAATGGTCCAGGAATAAGCGAGAAACAAGTAAAAACTTACCTCGAACCGAAAGAATTTTTTGGTTGGCGGCCATGTTTTTGTCACGTGATTCCCCACCCTGACGTCATCACCTACAAAAAAATCACGCCTTCTCGGGTTGCCTTTACTAAATGTAACAATTTTAGTCTTATCAATATTAATAGTTAATTTCTAAGTTTCGCAATACACTTTAAAGCAGTTAAGAGCATGTTGCATATTATTTTCATTGTCGCTAAAAATAACAGTGTCATCAGCGTATAAAAGGATGAACAGTTTAAGGTAAATATGTAAATCATCAATTAACAATTCACTATGTACTCCGTTAACATTTCTATTTCTGAGATATATTTCTAGAAAGTTATAGAAATGTAACTATTTCCCATTGCTCAAACTTAGACTATCATCGTTAGTTTAGCAATGAGGATTGACTAAGAAACATGACATATGTTGTATAAATGACATACTTGGACAAATATATTACTTAAAATTGGCATAAGAATGAAACTCGTTTACGATATCTTATTCACAATATTCTGACGGCGTACAAATGATTCTGTAACAAATTTGCATAGTTGAATATTTGAATATTTTGTGTCTGTCATAAGTTCAACGAATTTCATCAAAGAAGGGTTAACATAGTATTTTCTTTTTAAATATGTTCTACGTAAATCAGCGTATACATTACAGATACAAAAGAAATTGAATTCATCCTCTATCACCGTTATTACATAATGTACGATATCGTTCGTTGTGCGCTATTCTATTGTTACCATAACGCCCGGTTTCGATGCGCAGCTGAAGAGAAGACAATCTTATTTTAAAAAGAGAAGTTCGGTATTTTTTAAACATTGTATCAAGATACATCGGGTATTCGAATGATGTTTTCAAAAGTTTGTAAGTACACAAAACCGGGCTGTTATTGAGCGAATTGTACCAAAATTGTTCAAATTGGTCAATAAGACGTTCTTTGAAAACTATATAAAACGATTTTAAATCAACACTGTTAGGATTTATCCACACATATGAAAAGCCGTTTGCGTCCAGCAGGTTTTTTTTACATTACTAGCCCAATTTGTTTTTCCGTTAATACAATTTGTTACGAGACTTTTATACAACGAACTTACAATAGAATTATCGCTACTTAGAATTTTACACCAGAATTGTATAATTCGTGAATGTCTTATAATATACGAAGGATATCTACAAAGTTCACCATAAACTGACATATTCGATGTAGACTGTTGTACGTACAATAGCGTTTTACAGAATTTCAAATGAACTCTTTCGATTTCCTTACTTTTTCCAAAAGTATACTTATATTTATAATAAACTTTGCTTAAATATAAATCTATTAAAAGATGCTGAAATATAGTTCGAAGCAATCTTTGATTTTTAATAATTATTTCAGTAACATATTTTATTAGAGTTATAATTTAAAAATAAAAACTTCATCAATCAAACAAAAATACATCGGACAATAATAAAAATAAACGCTTTGTTAAAACATAGTGAATTTAAAACTTAACTGACTGTTCACAATCCACTTTCCTATGAATTTTAAGCGTAACATATAAAATCTCCGTAACTCCCATAAGCAACACTCGCCTTAGTGCAAAAAATATTCAATCAACAATCTTCAAAATTGCCGAATGGGGAAGCCAAATGTTCCTAGCAAGCGGTCTATGAAAGATTCAAGTTAAATCTGAATAACGTTTTTATAAAAAAAAATATGGCATATGATTGGATAAAATACATGCTGTGCGTATTCCATTCTGTGTATAATTCTAAGTAGACACAAGTTGCCGATGCTCTCGAGGGCGCCATTCATATTGTAAGAGAAACTCTTAGCTTTCATTGTGTGTGATGATGTTGGCCTTCGACGCCCTGAAGTTTCTGTCGGTGTTCGCCAAAAACAGAGGTCCGTCCGTATAGGAAGGGGAAATACAAAGCGTGATGTATTAATTCTCAGAAATTGATTGAAGGTGTTTTTTGTGTCGCGAAAAAAATTCTTCACCAAGTAAAGAGCTTTGAATAGTGGGAATGTAGTTGATCAGTACGAAAAGTCGACAACAGGGAATAAAAAGAGAAATACCTAATATGGCATAAATTCGGTTTGATCAAGCGAAACGTCAAACACAAGAAACGAAGACCAATAAAGGGAACCAACGAAATGCTAATACCCGCAAAAACAAAAGACGACAATCAAATACGTCGTGACGCGTCATTTAAGTGTCTTATGTCCGCTGTTAATATCCCACCAACACGAACACACGACCAAGTACTGTTGACTCATTTAAAAGGTGAAATATGCATATCCATCGCGACGACGGGTGTTCGAAAAGTAATGCAAAAGTCATTCCAGTACTCATATTGATTAGTGTAAACACGTTGTATAATTGTCTGCTATCAGCATAACTTTTTTTCTAACAAGCCTCACAATTTCATTTGCCTAAGTCAAAACGTGCCTAGTTTCCGGCTATATTCAGTGCCATGGTTTAGATAATAAAAAAGAAAAATAAACCTCAATGCTTATACATTCTGAATACATCATAAAGTAAGGACGTTTATACTTGTTCTTTGATTATAAAACTAATTTGATCTGCTATTCTAGCTTCGGACAACACAGTCCTACACATGGCAGGTAAATTTAAATAATGAGAAATGACGGGGGTTTGTTACAACACTTGTAGCTAAATATAGACACAGGAATTTTTAAAAATGCCAAGTGTGTGTTAAAAATAACTACTCAGGCAGTATAATCATACTTTCAAACAATAATATGAGTTTTAAATCTTAATCGAAAAATTGTTTCCATTTTGGACTTGCTAATGACACTGCCTCTACCTGGCCTAGCCCTGCAATTTCGACGACGCAACCAACTGAGCTAACCGCGACAAAGCATGAAAAGGTTGATCGGATAGCCCTGATATACCTCATCATCACTGCATGACATCGGTGACGGGTTATTTTACGGATAACAGACTGACTATATACTGTTAAGTATAACAGTACTGCTATGACACCGTCAGTCTAATCTAGTATATATGTGTGCATTTTCATTACTCTTCTAATATCCCTAGTTCATCCAGAAGACACAGCCAAGATGTGGAGGGGAAAAGAGAGCATGATTTATTAAATGATAATTTTCAAAGCGGTCAATATCAAAACTTTGGGAGATTAAACCAGGCTTTTGGGTGCACTAACCTCACACGCGCCTTAACAGGTTCTCATATGGACAAAGTACAAGTTGCTTTGGTGAATTAGCTCCAACCCATATATCACCTCAACAATTTTGCATGTAAAAGCAAACAAACATATAAAACATAAGAAGCTAATGGCATTGTCAATGACCTTATTGAGAAATTTCAAGCGTTATAATGTTTTGCACATATTGTGCCAGGTGCAAATCAAACCCAGATGAAACTTAATCACGTAATCTTATTTTATTAATTGTTACTTCACTGCGCGAATTCATGCCCGCCTGAAGATGCAATTCGGAGCTTCTGTGCAAAATTCGCTTCCGCGAAATCAAATGAAAGCACATCAGAGACCGTTTGTCGATTTTCTTCCCGCAACATGAATGGCATGTATCAGCCACCATAGAGTAAAGATATCGATGGAAAAAATATATATGTGAAACAGCTATCCGCAGTTATGAATCAAAGGAGCCATGACATGCAAGAACAGGGAGCTAGAATGGGCACTGGTTAATATTGCATAAAACCAACAAAAGCAATCAAGAGCTAAAATAGGCAGTGCTGAATATTGCATAAAACCAACAAGAGCATGCAAGAGCTAGAGGAGGCAGTAAGTAATATTGCATAAAACCAACAAAAGCATGCAAGAGCTAGAAGAGTCAGTAATTAATATTGCATAAAACCAACAAAAACATGCAAGAGCTAAAATAGGCAGTAATTAATTTTGCATAAAACCAACAAGAGCATACAAGAGCTAGAATAGGCAGTAATTAATATTGCATAAAACCATCAAAAGCATGCAAGAGCTTGAAGAGGCAGTAACATATATTGCATAAAACCAACAAAAGCATGCATGAGCTAGAATAGCATGTAAGTAATATTGCATAAAACCAACAAAAGGTTGCAAGAGCTAGAAGGCAGTAATTAATATTGCATTAAACCAACAAAAGCATGCAAGAGCTAGAATAGGCAGTAATTAATATTGCATAAAACCAACAAAAACATGCAAGAGGTAGAAAAGGATGTAATTAATATTGCATAAAACCAACAAAAACATGCATGAGCTAGAATAGGCAGTAATTAATATTGCATAAAACCAACAAAAGCATGCAAGAGCTAGAAGAGGCAGTAATTAATTTTGCATAAAACCAACAAAAACATGCATGAGCTAGAATAGGCAGTAATTAATATTGCATAAAACCAACAAAAACATGCATGAGCTTGAATAGGCAGTAATTAATATTGCATAAAACCAACAAAAACATGCAAATGCTAGAAGAGGCAGTAATTAATATTGCATAAAACCAACAAAAAACATGCAAGAGCTAGAAGAGACAGTGCTTCATACTGCATAAATCTAACTAAGGCGCGCAAGCATAACGAGCTAGAAGATGCGAAGACCTAAAATTGTCATACTTATTTGTTTGGGGCGGGGGTATTAGAGGGAATTCCAGTAGAGCAAACTGACTAATTCTGTTCAAAATGTTTTCTTACATGTATGTCTTATATAAACAACAATTTTGAATTTCCTAGAAATCGGCAAGACTGTAATCTTAAACCAGAAAACGTTATTCGTAAAAGATATGCTCATAACAAAGTTTTGTTGCTTATTTTATGTGTTCATAATGTTTCATTATCCAGTCTTGGTTTCAAGGGAAACAACAATGTGTCTTATATTACATGATAATATTTCAAATATAAAAAAGTAAAGTATGTAAATAAGAACTTCAGGACCCCATGGAAAACGACAAACAAGGATATTGCAGGGTTGGTTTCGTTTACAGACAGTTACCAAAACACTCGTTGGCACAACTCAGGTCAATGAATAATGACTATAACAATTTATGTCCATTTAAATCTACGAGTAAATTGTGCCGTAGTTAGCAATGTAATGTAAATAACTGGAAACTGCAACGAATGCAAATATTCCAGCAAAGAAAAAACAACAGCAACAAAAATCATTTTTTAGAATTCAGAGAGCCTGGAGGTATCCCACTAGTCTGCTAGATTTGAATGTCTTAACACTTGTCTATGTAGCAAATTTATTAAATTTTGTCTCGCTTCTTAGTCGAAAATACACAAGGCTCTTACGAAATTCAAGTTGATAAAAGTCTCTGTTAGAGACATAACACAATAATGGTGTGATAGCTTATGCTTGTAATATTTAAAAACGATAAAGTCTTATATATGGTTTAAGAGAATTTTTTCACAAACTCATATTAATAAAATACTATTTTGCAACTCATTTTCAACGTTTCTTCACATTCTTCTTATTGTCAAAGATCAACTTTTCGTACTTATTCGTCAACCCAGGCAAAAGTCAACAGCTCAGGGGCGGATCCAGGATTTCAGCAAGGGGGGTTCAACTCAGCGAGTCGTATTTTTTTAACAGCGTCAATTTGCAACTAAGCTAAAACATCAGTCTTATGGACACTTCCAGGGTTCTCAATAAATAATGTTTGTAACAGGCCCCTATGAATTTAAAGAGTCCTAACTAATCTAGGGGGTCCTCGGGCCTGCTCCCCCGGAAAATTTAAAAAATAAATATGCGAAGTCCTGCATTCTGAAGTTTTTTTGTACGAATTTTATAGTTTTGAACTACTCCTTCATACTTTATTGTAACTATTTCATTGTGAGCAGTAGTGATGCGATTTTTAGCACTCAGAGATACTCTGCCTCATTATCTAAGTCTAGATATGCGACTTACAATGTTTCAACTAAAGAAGTCGCTAATTAGAGAAAAAAAAACTGCTCGAAATGGCTAAGTTCAGGGTTCCCAGTTTCTGGTCAATACTTTCGCCAGTTGGAAAATGTTGAAGACATTTTAGATGCACTAATAACTGTTTGTGGTGGGATGGGGTTTAGAGAGGAAATTAGCCGTGAGATGCTTTTGGTTTCCCTACTGGACAAACAATATCGTTATATTGAATCATTTTGCATGAACAAATTTATGAACATTAACGTGCTGAGCCCTTAGTCAACTTTTAAAAATGATGGTTTTACTGTATAAGTAAAGTAAACTCTGTGCAAGTTAACTACCATAGAATATTAAGAACCTTCCTCTCTCGGTATCAGAACCCGGCGAATATTTGTCTATATTTTTTCAGAATAATAAAATATCTTGTTTTCGTAAACTTAAAATCTACAATGTTTAATAAGTGTATAAGAAGTCTCATAATCTAGTAGTATCGTTTTTAGTTAGAAATAATTTGGAAAAACGGTGCGGTGCCAACATAAATTCGTATGATATAAAGTATGTTAAGACCGGGGATTTTTTGACTATTGAATGCTTAATATTCATGAACAGCGTGAAATTCATTCCCTACTGAAGCCCTGACCAATTAAAGCAGAAACGAATGCGTAAAGATTTAAGTACTAAAATCCTGAAACGACATTGGCGCACCCGGCATATTTTTGAGGATTTTTTATATATTTTTTATGATTTGTGCATTACTCTACCTCAGTAAATTACTCTATGCGAACTTACAGCAATTGTGCTCGTGGTCATTACTTTTTGTCTTTGATGACTCGCCGCCGGACGTGATAAAGAAAATAAATGTATATGTTTTTATTCAAACTTCATTTCTTTCTTCTATTGCAAATATAAGCATAAGAATGAATGTTACATTTTATTCCACATACTTAAACTGCGAATTTTAATAAGTTGCAAAGGTCAGGTGATTTATCAAATGCCCATGACGATAGATTTGGGGACGCAATACTAAGTTTTCCATTGATTAACAATTGACGGCTTTGTATTTTGATTAAAATTTAAGCAGATTGGTCACATGCAGTGGCAAGTGTGCAGGGGTGCGAAGTTGTTTATTGGCAATACACAGTTAAAATTGAGAGCAAGTATGAGCGTGAAGTCCAAGTTTTGACACTCGAGACGATCATAGAGGCCGCATTTTTCAAATGAAAAATTTTGCACCCAACTTGTTGTCCATTTCTTTCTGGAAACCATTAATATTGATTCGTATCCACAAACTTCGAACCTCCAACCACCCACCCGGAACAAAAATCGGGAAAATTAGGGGGGTTCGTTCGAACCCCCCGAACCCCCTCTGGATCCGCCACTGCAGCTACAACTTTGTTGATTTTTTCCGCAATATGAAAATGGTGAATGTACCTTCATTTACTTGTAGACCACGGATGCAGTCATACGCAGTCATAATGGAACTGTTTGATACACGTCGCCAAAAGAGTGTCAACAAATATTTACAAGTCTGGTTCTAGGACTACCGTCACCCGTTGTGATCGTGAACTTATTTGGCCACGTGCAATTATGTCGTCTTTTAAAAAAAAATCTAGATCACTTCCTTAAACGAAATTATGAAAATCTGTACGTAAACAAAACTTTTAGACCTACAGAAAATATGTTCCAGTTTAAAATATGAATGCGAACGCAGAACGCTCTGAAGCAACAAGGTAACAAGTCTGTTACATAAGGCGAACAATTATTAATGTATGTCAATGTGTTTTTGCTCAAAACATAAACATATTTTACTACCTCTGATACATGTGTTTACGTGTAATATTCACCTCAGTAGATATTTACATATCTTTACATATCTTTGTATTTTTCTATGAATTATATCTATTAAGCGAATATTTGCGAAATGTCATTTTTCATTTTTCACGAAGTGTAGGTAACAAAAAATGCGACTACGTACAATTTTGTTCGTTCTTTTGGTAGGTAAAATATTTCACTACGATTATTATGCTATTGAAGGCGGTTATTATAAATTCAGGTCCGTGGGATAGACACTTATATGAATTTTTGTAGCAATCTGTGTCTCACATTTAGCCTCTAGAACCTTATGTGAAAAGTTCAATTCACGAGGGACGATTTATAAATGCATCTCAAGCCTTTTTAATTAATTGGTGATCAAAATAAAATATAGACAAGATGTAAAATGGTCAGAATAGTTGACATACAAAATTTGTGTAAGTTAAGTCTTTTCTTTAAGTCTACAAATTCGTCATTTTATTTAACTTGATATTTAAACAAATCGGATATTTGCTAAACATAACCATGCAGACTTCTTGATAAACTTGTTTCAAGGCGTTTGAATCCATGGACGATCCTCAGTTAATTTGAGATTTATAACCGAACACAGTGGTTGAACGGTTCACTTAAACCGATGCACTGTTTGAGACCGTTGTTATAGAGTTTTCAACCGATGCAGGTGAAAGAAGATCGTTAGTTTAGGTTGATTCTATTGGCTGTTTTTAAGTCGTTATAAAGAATGTTTATTTCGCATAATATTTACAAGCGCCAGTGAGTCTTTTTATTTGATTAGATTTTCTGACAGTCAGTTGGACCAGAATACAGTTGATTGGACCAGAATACCTCAGTTTCAATGCATATGATCGAATAATGTCTCTATATTTTTCTGGGACATGTTTAAACGGGACGAAATGAACAAAAAAATGCGTTGACAGAAGACAACTGAACAGATAGTTTAAACATAGCATTCAATACGTGAGAAATTTAAGTGAAGCTCTGGTCAGAATAACTTTACATGCAAAATTTCTGACTTTAGTCTTTTTCTTTTATTCTACAAATCCGTCATTTTATGTAACTTGGTATATAAATTATACCGAATTTTTTTTAACCTGAAACACGTCAGACTAATATGAAATAATGAAGTCCGTTTTCCCTATGGATATCGCGCTATTGCATGGCTAAGCCAATTACGCCGATATAAGTGCTTGGTCATTTTGAGGCAATGATAACATTTTCTTTTGGCACTTCATCTATCTACAAAATTGGAATAAGCCCGTGTTTTTATCACGAAATTTTGACACTGGAAGAAAAGGACGACGATTTTGTTATCTTAGTTAATAAGAAGATACACGAAGATTTTGTTGGTAGGTATCACGGACGTGTCAATCAAATATTTCACTATTGATGGGACCATTTGGTCATTGTTCCAGCCGAAATGTTTTTCTCATTTATCATTCTATATCAATGAGACGATCCATGCCGTATTCGGACGACATTGAAAGTGCCATCAGTGAAAATTTACATTCTTCTGTTCTAATCATTAAAATAATTTCTCATTGCATATATGCCTAAAATATATGAACGCCGGCTGGTATGATATCATTCTTTTTTTGTAAATAAATAAATAAATAATGCATGATTAATTGCTTATTTCATCAACATGGTTATTTATTTTATTTATTAATTTTTATTTATTTATTTTTATTAATTATTTTTATTTATTTATTTATTTATAATTATACTTATTAATTTTGTTTAAATAATAATAATTTAATAATAATAATAATAATAATAATAATAATAATAATAATAATAATAATAAGAATAATAAGAAGAATAATAATAATAAGAAGAAGAATAATAAAAATAGTACGAACATAAGGCCATATATGCGATAATAAATTATGAAATACAGCAGATCATTTTTTTACTTCATTTGTTAGTCAACTATGTAAACGGCATTTATGCTAACCACTTCTCTGTTCAAATTGGTCCATTCACATATTGCAATCCTTGACAAATAAAACTGTTTTAATATTTTACTGATCAATCATCTTTTTGTGTTAAAATATAAAACTGTTAAACTCTGTTGCGGGACTATTTTCACTGTTTTGCAATAATGCTGCTGTCATTTTGTATCAGAGTATCCTTGTCAATTTTGTATAATTGTTATTTTGAACTCTCGCCAAATTTTACAGCTCGTTTTTATTGGTTTGTTCTTATTTAAACAATAACCATACCAGACTTACAAAGTTTTTTTCAGTTATAATTTTATACGTAGAAATAAAACACTTCAATTTTATCGTTCAAAATTAAGATACCTTACAATAAATTCAT
The DNA here is from genome assembly GCA_038501625.1 of Corbicula japonica. Taxonomy (NCBI): domain Eukaryota; kingdom Metazoa; phylum Mollusca; class Bivalvia; order Venerida; family Cyrenidae; genus Corbicula; species Corbicula japonica. The sequence goes on from JAZAYU010000004.1 coordinate 574,221, forward strand.
ATATACATACTAAGAGTGCTAATTTCCACGTAGATTTTACTCCTTTTTCATGAACTTTTACCAATCCGCTGAAGAATTCAGTGAGTCTGAAGTAACCAAATGTGTAGGTGTGTTATCGGCCCAGCATTTCTCGATATGCAAATGGGTATAGTTTCCACTCCATATTTTTAAAGGCCTCATTGTAATGTATATGTTGGACTGAAAAATTTACCAAACATTTAAAAATTCCAATGCCTATAAATAAGTTCAAAATGTTTTTATTATAGAAATTTTTAGTTTAATTGAAAGTAATTGCAATTATTCTTGAGACATTCGTTAATTATAGCGGTTGATAAAAAATGATGATAGAATCGTTTAGAAACAAAAAAATGTCTAGTCCTGCAAATTGCTCAATCACTATGATAGACTATCATCCTAAAGGGTCAGTTTCAAGCACTGTGACCAATAGCAACAAAAAGAATGAAACGCTTCCAAATACTGAATGCAAGTCTGTAAAAATTAAATTCACAACGACTTTCAAAAAGAACTCTGCGGGCGTTTGTCTTTTTTGCTTGTTGTCACCAACATAACATTGCTAAAATACACTGTATGTTTCCTGGCTTCTGATAGACCATCGGCTGATCGGGTGCGTGATTTTTCTTTAAATTTCGTCCATTTTAACGCGCTTTGTATGTTTCACTGTCCCGCCGAGGTACAGATCTGGTTTGTCATGATGTCCAGAGATGCTGCCTAAAAGTTCCTAAGCGATCATGTTTATGCAATATTAACCATTTAAAGGCCGATGTTCCACTGTAAATCATCTTAAACTAATTTTCTTGTATGTTTCTGTAATATTTCCGCGCTCATCACAGACATTTCTGTGAAAAGTTTTCGCGTTTTCTCCCGACAAAAAAAACAAGTCTTTCAAATCCACAATTGTGTTTGTTTGTTTGTTTCAGGCCTTTTATCAGGGTAACCCCATTTATTATGCATTTTTGAAATATAATTTCGCAAAATACATCTGTACAATAGTTTAACGCACTATAAAATATATTTTTAATATATGCAAAGACAACTGAAACAAAAAGACATTTTTATGTAGAATAAGTTTGATTCGTTGCAACATTTTAGCATCTTTGATAGAATTTGTATATTTCAGCTTACATAATTGTCAATTATCCTAGAATTACGGCTAAATGTTGTAAAAAAGCAACGGCTACATGTTGTAAAACCCACGGCTAAATATTATTGAATTTTGTGACAAGAAAGATAAACTAAAATAACTTTATTTTGCAAAGGGAAAATGGGAACATTATTTCTCAAACCACATCAATAAAATTAAATTAAACAAGAAATATCTTTAAAAAAGATAAACGGCGTTGATGGAAAAGATTTATATTTACATGTATATAAGAAAGAAAGAAATACAGAGAGGCAAAGTAGACACAGTTTAGATATTTTATTTGTTATAGCTGTTGACGAACCCTCCCTGCCTTCTTAGTATGACTTAGAGATTAAGCGACCGAATCATGACAACTCATAAATTTATTGAAAGTATCTTTCAAAAAAAAATGTTGAAGCTGTTGCAACAATTTCATACAGTGCTAACAAGGCGATTAAAGAAGCAAAATATTCAGTTTCAATAAAATACCTCGTGTAGAGTGAGAATTCAAGATGAATACATGTCCTTGAAATTTAATAAATATAAATAATAACAGCCTGTCACAAGAGCGAAATCTACCAACTTTTACCTATATTAAGTTTAAAAAAAGTGTCCGTCCTGAGTATTGAACCCGGGGCCTCCGCTTGAGAGGCAAGAGTGTTAGCCACTACACTACATAAACTTGTCTTACGAAGTTGAAATTAACAATCAGTATCAAAGGAACTAGAAAGGAACCAGTAGGAACTAGGAATATCTACACTTCTCTTTCGTTTTACACTGTGTATTGTATGCAAGTGACACCCAAGAATATTCCATATAATATTGTATTAAAGCCATCAATATTGACTTAACTGGTTACTTAAATCGTAAATATGTTTTTCCTCCAATACAACACCCACTAACAACCAATCTAATTAATCTATTTGATTTTTCCGCTGCATAATAATAAAATCCCACTAGATACCTCTCCAGCCTGCTAGATGCCTCTCTGGTGTAAATAGCTACCAATCGAAATAGTTTATTTCATTTTCCCTCTGCATAATAAGAGAATACGAGTATTATTAAGAACATTTCATTGGTCGAACAACTAGGTCAAAAGTGAGCTTAGACAGCTAACGCCGAATAACGCCGAAAAATAGTGTATATTAAGTGATTGTCCATAATATGCTACTTCCGAAGTAAAGAAACAACATGAAGAATAATCTATACAGATTTTTCGGCGTTAGCTGTCTAAGCTCACTTTTGACCTAGTTTATCGACCAATGAAATGTTGTCATTGTAGTGTAGTGGCTAACACTCTCGCCTCTCAAGCGGAGGCCCCGGGTTCAATACTCAGGACGGACACTTTTTTTAAACTTAATATACGTAAAAGTTGGTAGATTTCGCTCTTGTAACAGGCTGTTATTATTTATATTTATTAAATTTCAAGAACATTTATTCATCTTGAATTCTCACTCTACACGAGGTATTTTATTGAAACTGAATATTTTGCTTCTTTAATCGACTTGTTATCACTGTATGAAATTGTTGCAACAGCTTCAACATTTTTTTGAAAGACACTTTCAATAAATTTATGAGTTGTCATGATTCGGTCGCTTAATCTCTAAGTCATACTAAGAAGGCAGGGAGGGTTCGTCAACAGCTATAACAAATAAAATAAAATAACTAAACTGTGTCTGCTTTGCCTCTCTGTATTTCTTTCTTTCTTATATACATGTATATATCTTTATAATATCCTATAAATCTTTTCCATCAACGCCGTTTATCTTTTTTAAAGATATGTCTTGTTTCTTATTTTTATAAAATGGCGGTTACTTAAAAAGTTTTTTTTAAATATTTATCGAAAAAACTGCTAAGGTTCCGCTGTATCCCGCTGAATTCGTATGTGCTGGCAAAAGGGGGCAATGTCTTTAAGAATCCAGATTGTAAATGAATTAAATTATCTTATTTTACTTGTGGTATTCATAGGCAAACTCAAAACGAATATTGTTTTTATAGAAAAGTAATTTGATGCGCTCTTAGAGATTGTTGTTAAACTATTTTACAACGTATTGTAATCCAATCATGGCGGCATCCGTAGACTTCAAATTTGCGAGGTATTAGCTCCGTCCTTCCAGGTACAGACGTGAAAATATACATTTTCCATCAATATCTACACCATTTCTCCAGGGATTTTCCGCATTGTCAAATTATTGTCGTTATAGACGTGTGGTCTTTTCTATTAAAAACTCTCCGGGGTGTGGGTTCAGAGTCGAGAAATCGCATGCAAAGAGTATGTTACTAGCAACAGCATATATAAAAAATATTGAAACAAATTAAAGTTGACTACAAACCCTTACGTGTTATTTTGTTTCATTAAGTCTTTTAATAGCTAGTCAGATATGTAAGCATAAAAATAATAAGTACTCTAAAACCACGTGTAGAGCCGATGCAGTTAGTCAAAAAGTTGGTTAAAAGGATAAGTCATCACTTAAAACAATTGCTGAAACGTACTGTACATAGTCAATGGGATAGAGATTTGGTATATCGTGGGAAATTTGTATTTTGATATCTCACTGTCGCTGTGGTTAATACCACATAATATCTAGAACATGCCTGGTTTCCTTTCATCAAAAACTGAGGAATCTAGATCAAATAGCTTGTTTAGACACTCTCAAGCTGCATGGACAAACCGCTGATAATCCATTGAGTCATAAACCAACATTTATAAATTGAAATATGTTATCAAATTTTGAATTCAAATCTTACTAGGTGGCAATGGTAAGACAATTTTGCGGTGATGATATATTACTGAAGTGGGAGGGACAGGTCTTCCTAAGAGAGATATAAATCATATTTTTGTGTGTAATGGGGATACCAATGATTTGTGGTAACTAGATACGAGAGTAAATAAACCATCTACAGAAACCTCCTGCGATTTGCTTGGTCATGATGTCAGCGCATGAAAAATCATTAAATGAGCGACAAAGTGCGAGGTCCGTGTACTCAATTTTTGTTAAAGAAGAATTGCCAATTTACTGAATTGAAAATTTCTGGGTCCGGTTCGGCCTTTCTGTTGCTTCAACATGTTCATTAGAAACAATAATTATGCTCAAAAGCCATGTATTGCTATAACTTTAGAACTTAAAACTATTCCGAAAGTAAGTTCCTAGTGGTTGTTGTTTTTTCTTCAAATTTGATAGCTGGACCTAAACAACAATGTGCATGGTCGTGTACGCCCAATTCGGTCTCATGCCAAGAGAAAATTGCCTCCTGCCAGGACCCATTTTAGCCTCAGCAGCCGCCGATTGTTGTCATGGAGTTTGAAGGTTATGCTGACCATCTTTTATTTCTAGTCCATGACACTTTAATCACCAACATGTAAGCTGTTTGCTTTCGTCAAGATGTTATTCTGGTTATCAGCAACCTAGCAGGAGTTATCTTCCCATTAAGCTTAAATGAAGAGACTCGCGAGATAACAACAAAAACTTCTTGTCTTGTTTAAATACAAATAAATGATTTCCAAATGGTTGGCATTCCACAATTCTCCGTTTCTACAAACATTTGCAATTACCCGAAGATCTGCTGCCAAAATAGAACTATTTTTGTCAACATAGGCCTATGTCAGATATGGTAGTCATATCCAGTGCTTTTTATGCAAATCGTTATATTTCTTTTCTATTTGTGTTGGGTGTAAAACAAAAGCTTAACTCAAAAATAAGGATACAATTACTCTAAATTTTAGTATTCAACTTGCAAATGCACATCACAATAAGCGAAAAGACGAATTGATCATAAACAGAAGAATAATAACGATGCATAATGTCAAATTCACAAAGATGTAATTTTGAGTCTGACTATGTACTGGCTTCTGCTCTCCGTTCAGCCGGCTGGTCAGCTGCCATTTCTGCAGACGACACTGTCTGTAGTCTGTGACATCCGGCAACACGATGGAGCGGTATAGTCCTACAGAAACGGCAAACAGTCGGTCACCAATTCTTAGTTTTCATCTGATAGTTACTGGGCCCAAGATCATAAAAATGAAAATGGAGACCAGTCTCAAGTGGCGACTGGTCGCCATTTCAGCTTGATATCAAATCCTGTTCCGTTCTGTATTATGGATAGCGAGTAGTTACTATTTTTTCAGAGTCAAATCTGTTGAGCGAATATAGTTTCTTCTTTGTTTAAACAATGACAATTCTCAAATTTTTAGTTGCTAAATTACGTTAACATTATTTTATTCTGAAATGAACCATACTGTACAGATGTCTTCAATTTGAATGATCTTAAAGCCGTATAATAAAGCGACTAATACAGTATACACCCTGGCTAACCTGGTACGCTTCGCGAACGGCACTACGCCGCGATCACGGCATATGCAACGCTTTTAACCGGCATAACCGGTGTCAATGAAGGAGATTTTGTGGGGTAAGGTAAGAAAATCGCAGAGTTTTTGGTAAGATATTTAAATAGTGCTCAAACCAATAGGCCTATACGGCTGTCAAATCATGGCTATTTATAATTCTAATCTTCTCTGTGTACAGAATACAGTAGTTTGCTCAATCATTCGTGAAAATGGACCAATCTGTGCTGCAAAAGTTGTAAATTTCCTGTTCAAACGTATTTTTTTCTTGATCTAAACTGAAGTCTAGTGAAGAATTATGACTGCATAATTTTATGTTGCACTGGAGGACACTGCAGTGTACAATTTGAGTGTGTTTTATCTATATTTTACCTGCTTCTTGCAAAAAATGAGAGGCCACGCACCGTACACCGGCACTTGATTTTTGCTACGCTGCGTATCACGGCATTTTATGCGATGCTGGTATTAAAATATACTTTAGTTGTAGCGTACCAGGTTAGCCAGGGTGGTATAGGCCTAAGTATACAAAGAATTTTCAAATTTAAACAGAAAGTAAAAAACTGAAAGAGTTCTAAATTCAGATTTCTCCAAATCTGTGTTTTGTGTGACTTTAGTTCTACAAAACATTGTAGTACTTGAAGCTATCAGTATGCTTAACTCAATTGCTGCTAGAACACGCGCTGTTGTATATCAGTGCATTTCATAGCTTCAACTTATTGCTGCCTAATTGAAGGAATCTATGGAACGCCTAAACTGTCTTATGTTTAGAAAAACTATAATGCTCGGTCTAACTGTCTTTCTGTTGAGTCCTAAAAACGATATGCCGTGTGAAAATTGTAATGTGACCTGTAACTGAAATGTCATGTTAAGTGATGTTATTGTTTTCTAGTGTCAAAAGAACGTGTTGTTGGGTGCTGTGTTTAAATGAAGCAGTGTAGTACTGAGTGATTCTTTCGTTATGTTCAGTTCCAATGACATGCCGTTGGGTGGTAGAAGTATCATGTTCTGTTATGATAATATTCTGCCTAGTGTGAAATTCTTTATGTTCAGTCATGAAAACATACTGTTGAGTAGTTTCAACATTATGTTTAGTCGAAGCAGTGTCGTGTTATGTGATTATTTCATTGTGTTCAGTTGCAATGACATGCTGTTGGGTGGTAGAAGTATCATGTTCAGTTATAATAATATTCTGTCTAGTGAGTAATTCTTTATGTTCAGTCATAAAAACATACTGTTGAGTAGTTTCAACATCATGTTTAGTCGAAGCAATGTCTTGTTGAGTGATTATTTCATTGTGTTCAGTTGCAATGACATGCTGTTGGGTGGTAGAAGTATCGTGTTCAGTTATGATAATGTTCTGTCTAGTGAGTAATTATTTATGTTCAGTCATGAACTTATGCTGTTGAGTAGTTTTAACATTATGTTTAGTCGAAGCAGTGTATTGCTGAGTGATTATTTCATTATGTTCAGTCGCAATGACATGCTGTTTGGTGGTAGAAGTATCGTGTTCAGTTATGATAATGTTCTGTCTAGTGAGTAATTCTTTATGTTCAGTCATGAACTTATGCTGTTGAGTAGTTTTAACATTATGTTTAGTCGAAGCAGTGTATTACTCAGTGATTATTTCATTATGTTCAGTCGCAATGACATGCTGTTGGGTGCTAGAAGTATCATATCCAGTTATGATAATAAAATGTTCAGTCTAATGAGTAAATCTTTATGTTCAGTCATGAAAGTATACGGTTGAGTAGTTTTAAAATTATGTTTAGTCGAAGCAGTGTATTATTGAGTGATTAATTCATTATGTTCAGTTGCAATGACATGCTGTTGAGTGGTAGAAGTATCATGTTCAGTTATGATAATGTTCTGTCCAGTGAGTAATTCTTTATGTTCAGTTATGAAAATAAACTGTTGAGTAGTTTGAACATTATGTTTAGTCGGGACAGTGTATTACTGAGTGATTATTCCATTATGTTCAGTTGCAATGACATGCTATATATAGGGTGGTAGAATTATCCTGCTCAGTTATGATAATGTTCTGTCTAGTGAGTAATTCTTTATGATCAGTCATGAAAATATACTGTTGAGTAGTTTCAAAATTATGTTAAGTAATACACTGCTTCTACTAAACATAATGTTGAAACTACCCAACAGTATAGTTTCACGATTACATAATTAATTACACACTAGACAGAACATTATTAAAACTGAACATAATAATTGTGCCACCCAACAGCATGTCATTGTAAATGAACAATATGAAAGAATAATTCCGTAATAAACTGCTTCGACTCAACATAATGATGGAACTACTCAACAGTATATTTTCATAACTAAACATCATGAATTACTCACTTGACAGAAGATGATCGTTACTGAACAGGATACTTCTACTACCCAACAACACGTCATTGCAACTGAACATAATGAAATAATCACTCAGTAATACACTGCTTCGACTTAACATAATGATTGTTCTACTAAACAGTATAATTTTATGGCTGAACATAATGAGTATAGCACAAGACAGAATAATATCAAAACTGAACATAATAATTGTGCCACCCGACAGCATGTCGTAATAACTTAGAATAATTAAAGAATCACTCAGAAATGCAATGCTTCGACTAAACATGATGATGGCTCTACTAAATAGTATATTTTCATGGTTGGACATAATGCATTACGCACAAGACATAATGTTATCATAACTGAATAGAATGACAGTTGACCGAGCATAATAGCTTTTCTTAACATAAGACAGTTTAGGCGTTCCATAGGAATCACCTTACGGCCTACCTTCTATCAAGATTGCTTTCTTCGCTTGACGAAGACGTCACAGACGAAGACGACAAGGTCTGAATAGTGCTACCCGTAGCTCTTTCTTTCTCCATCAGGAATATCAGATCCGTTAAAATGTACCATAGTATTTCTGAAGATTGACTAACGTGTATTGTTGCCATTAACAACCAATTTTATGACGTCAATCTCTTAGAACAGCAGAACGTCGTTGATCTTCGAACCGCAATTTCTCGACTCATCGAAAGCTATGATCTCGGATCAAGCCGCTCAGAGACGATTGGTTTAGAACAAGATCTCGATAAAAGCTTATCATACTATGGAAGCATATTTGCGCCACAACTTAACCATATAAAATAACGTGAAAAAAATGGAGGATTTCGCAAAAAAAGTTTTGTTTCGCGAAAACAGATAATTACACACGACATTAATTAACACGAATTTATTCCTGATAATGCTCTAAATTGCCTCAACGTAAAGATATAGTATCCATGAAAATAATGGAGGATTTTATGAAAACAGATTTTTTTTCTCGAAAACAGATAACTTTTTTTTCGCGAAAACATCCATTATTTTCACGTTATTTTATGTGGTTAAGTTGTGGCACAAATATGCTTCCATAATTTTTAGATAACTGGCATCTTTCGTGAAATTGTAACGCTTCCATGAAAAGTTATCTGTTTTGTTTCATGCAAAAATATCTTTCGTGAAATTTGTAAGGTTTCGAGAAAAGTTATGTGTTTTCGTGAAATCCTCCATTATTTACATGAAAACTTTATCTTTATGTTGTGGCAGTTTAGAGCACTAACAGGAATAAATTCGTGTTAACGTAACCTTTTTTTGTCGTGAACATACGGATGTTTTCGCGAAAAAAAAACTTTTTTTGCGAAATCCTCGATTATTTTCACGTTATTTTATGTGGTTAAGTTGTGGCACAAATATGCTTCCATACTTATCTTCTCGAGAAATTCCCAACAAATATCGGAGACAACTGGTATTTTCGGGTGTGTTGACAAAGTGGCATGGAATTGCAACGTTTCTCAAGCTTCGGACGGCTTATTATGTGAATATGAAGACAATTTTGAAAATATCATAGACAAAAAACGAGTTCATTTTTATTTTTAGAGCACTTCTTAAACACTATAAATGAAACAAGTCATAACTACTTCTGTACGACAATCTTCATGAAAACAATTCTTATGAATCCATGTCTTAAGTAACTTATTGGACAGTATCTTAGCATTTTTCTTAGATACCGATTGGCGGTAAAAAAAATACGAGAACATCTTAGTTTTCAGATTTGCATTTATCAAATTAACAAAGATATGTTGTCATTGAACTGTGACAAAATCGTAACAACAGGTAATATGAAAGAAACATTAATGTAATGACAGAAACAGAGATGCAAATGTTGTATTGTTTATAATCGTAAAATGTGGTGTCATTGTTAAATAAGAGATCTTTTTACAATGTTTAATGGTGGGGGCTGAGGCAGAAAATCAATTTCATAATTACCTGTCTTCATTGCTTTTTTTCTTGTTCGTCGATATATGTATTAACAATTATTTTGTTGCTTACCTTCAAATTTAGCCTCCCTTGTGTAACCTAAAGTGCGATGTTATTTTGAAACCATTTTGGATGCCCTTTTCAATTAAATAAATCTTGCTAAACAATCAAGGTGTGTTCGTTGGCGTTTTGTAACCCGCATAGTAAATTTGCCAATATCAATGATCAACTGTCTAGATTTCCAAAGACAGGAAAAATATATATTTAAACTAGAGCACCACGAAGCTGGGCCTTTACGCCCGTGTTATGAAATTTCGGGGCCAACTACTGACAGGAAAACTTTTGTCCTTCTGATTTATTACATATGATCCAGCAGTGATACAGTAAATGGTGCAAAACTAAATGAAAATCACTGCTGGATCATCTACTAACCTTGCCTGTTGACCTATTGCCACCAATAGGTAATGTATTGGACAAGTATATGATTCCCTCCCTATCATAACATCATTAGTAAGTTAAGTTAGATCTGCTCTTTATTTCTTTGCAGAAGTAGACATTCTCTCCATCAGTGACTCATTTATGTGCACTATGCACAACTATGTACAGTCTTTTCGCAAATCGAAAGGGAATCGTACATTGAGAAGATAAAACGTAGGCAGTCATTTTGCGTGACTGTTTCACTTGGCATGTCTCTACCATAATTAATTAATTATTTACATTTTTAAGGAAAATATTAATTGTAATTGAATTATTTGGCAGTATATTCACAAATACAACCCTGATATACATATTTATGATTCATATCATGCTTTTCGTGTGTACTTTACATGCCATTATCATAAAATACTGCCCTGAACATTCTTTATAATGCTTAACGATCGACAATGAAAATTTGACTTGATGCAAATAAGTCAAATTGGATTCCAAAAAAATTAATATAGATCTAAAGACTTTCCGAGCTACTGAGAACAGTAGTTAAACTGGTGCAGAAAATGCAGGTAGAGCCAAGAGACCAATATTGAAGAGGATTTGATTGATTAATGGAACAAAAATTTCCTTAATTACGTTACATGTACTACTAGTTATTGCAATTCAATGGCTTAATTTTCATATCCAAATTACAATAATAATATTATAGATGACCAACAGGTGTGGGACTTGTACTGAGTGCAACAGTTTCAGATTCATATCCAAAACACACTTGTACCAGATGACTAAAAAGTGTGAAATTTATAACCCTAGGTGATAACAGCTACTTTGCAATGAGTTGTATTTTGTCAATATTGCCATAGCCTGATTGCGCCAGTTTGCTACATGAAATTAAGTAACTGACAATTAATTCGCTTTCTTGAATTTTTATTAATTAATTTATCTTAAAATAATTTATTTTATGTCACTAACTAATTATTTTCAATTAATTGAAAACGTGTTATTAATTATAATTAATTAAATTATCCATTTCTGGTCTCTACTTCATATAATGATAACATCAATAATGATTTAACGATAAAATCATTTAATAATAATAATAATAATAATAATAATAATAATAATAATAATAATAATAATAATAATAATATTATTATTATTATTATAACGACTGGGTGCGAGTCAATATTTTTTGCGTGGGTGTCCATCCACTTCAGGATACTGCATTTAAGAGAAACAATTTTATTAGCAAAATATGGGTAAATCCAAAGGATTGCCCAATGAAGATGTCCACCAAAGAGTAAACTATCTATATCAGGTTTGTATGCTTCAAAAAACTCTTTCAAGTATTAAAACTTCTTATGTACTGTGGTAATGAACAACTGTCGAGCACCGAATATTTGAAGTGGCATATATTCCGGATACCGAACTGTTACCGTCTAGAGAACTATCATCACGATACATGTACAGTTAGCTAAGTTTCGAATAATAAATGAAGAAAAGTTTGTTTCTACAGTAAAAATATACCAATCCTGGATTGGAAGCTTGAATTTTAGTCGGTGAGAAAGGTTTTGAGGGTCTTAATAATTCGACTCGAGCACAGACCCATTTTACATACTGACATTTTATCTGTTTATTGATGTCTGTCCTAAAGATGGGCCTCACTGGTACCGCAGTAGTTAACTTAGCTGCAAAATTAGAATATTACAAATCGCTTATATGTTTCTACTTTCTATTCCACGAAGAACTATCACATTTTAAATCTTTATCCATAGTCAATATCCCTTTAGAGGAGCGTACCTGTCCTCTTTGTAAATTAGAAGTTGAAGATGAGATACACTTTGTTTTGAAATGTAATGAGCTGCAGACAGAAAGGAATAATGTGGTCAATCTGTTGAATGACTGTGTACCATCATTTAGTTTGCTTAATGATGGAGAGAAATTGCAATTTATTTTAGGCAATTCATGTACTGACATTGATATTTTAAATATATGCATTTACAGCATTCATAATTTATATCAATTAAGACTGTCAAAGTTATCATAGGGTTATGTTTATAGTTTAACAAGCAAGCACTGTTACGGAATGGAAATCCACATACTGGATTAACAATCTCCGCTTGTTGTATATTTCTCTATTTATTACTTTTGATTATAACTACATTAATATGCATTGTATGTTTGTATTGTCTTTGTACTGTTGTGGTAACAATCCTGTTTGTTTGGATTTAAACCAATAAAATGATTTGATTTGATTTTAGTCAATATTTTAAAAGTAAGGACCCTTAATATATACTGTCCTCAATGTTATTCATGTAGCACGTGAACAGTATATTTTCTCTAGGGAAAAGATAAGATTTTCCTTCCTTGGGGTAAATCAAGGGATAATAAACATTTTATCGGGATTCAAATACGGAAGTTATTGATGAAATCTTAAAATTCTGCGTTTTATAGCAAAATGCTCCATAGATCTGAAAATCTGCATAAATCTGTTAGCACTATTAGTAAATTTAATCATTCCCCTGGCAATATGTGAAATATTAGCTCAAACAGACTTTTAACACGTTTGTGAGGGCTTAGTGAATAGAGCTGGGGTATAGAAATGGGCAGGTCCATGGAGCAGAAAGCGAATTTATTGGCGGTATCCAGGAGCAGATAAAATTGAGTACAGAAAATCGTTTGATGTTTTGTTTCAACACAATTTTATGTCCTCAATAATAAAAATTTGTTGACAAACAAAAGATAGGATAGTCAAATTTTTATTTTTATTCTAAGACTTGTAATTTTATAATACTTTGAAATTTACAGGCTGCACTTAATAGCATTAGACAGAATCCAGAGAACCTCAGTCTGTGTAGATTCTATGTGAATACCCTGATGGTGATTGCAAGAAGACAAGGAATGCACCTGTAAGTAAAGTCTTTCAGTGCTAGTCAAGATCTGTCTGCACTTTCAGTGAACAATTTATAGATTTGCTTATTTTGTAAGAAGAACATTAAACAAATCCAGTCTGTTAAGGATTAAATAAATTGTAACTGATCTTCTTACGCTGAATGAACTCTCTGTAATCCATATTTCTCAGTGATCAGCTTCTACAGTATTCATTGTTCAGTATAATAAAAGCAATACTACAGACAGTGATTCTTTTCAGCAGACTGGATTCATCTCAAATGATTGGTGGATGGATTGATTAAAAAAAAGCTATTTATTGTAAGTATCCTTTCAGACATCCAGATGTGAAGAGAACTTTATGCAAAAGATGCTGTTTGTTGCTTGTTCCTGGAGTCACTGCTATATTCAGGGTTAAAAGTAAGTAAAGTCTTCAGTTAATGAAGTTTGTTCGTTTACTACACTGCCCGGCAGTCTAAGAGGATGATTGAAACTTACTGCTATAAATTTTATGTACAGTCCAACTTCGATGGCGCCAACTCTACGGAACTGGCAGATTTGTTCCAGCCATCAGTAGTTCGAGCGATCCATGGTTGGTATGTGAGAATGAGTTTATAATTTTCAAATAAATTTTATAAATACGACAAAATATTACAATTTTCTAAAGAAAACTAATAACAGTGTTTATAATTATCATTTGTGTGGTACAAATTAAAACAACAATCAAAATATTTTCACATGCTTTAATGTGTTACTTACTCGACTTAATTAAGTGTGCATCGTCCTAATTGGCGAGACATTTACGCACCTTTGTTCGCACCTTTGATGATTACCAATAACAGTCTGTTCAAGCAAAGAAGTGACAAAAACATTGAAAACTAACTGTTGGGACCTTGATTGGTGTTCGACTGTTCGGGTTTTGGGTAGTTCGAGCCATCTGAGGTAGAACAATACAGAAAATATAGAGTTCTAGTTCGGGACCTGATGAACTGTTCGAGAGAAGGGAGGTGTTCAAGTGAACGGTGTTCGAGCCATTGATGTTCAACTGTATTTTAAACATGACAAACATTATGTCACAAGTATTTTGACCAAATTACATGCACCATAAATATAAACAGTTAGAAATTTCAATGACAGGCTTTATTGTTAGTGATCACTAATCTATTATTTCCTGTTATATCTGTCCCGAGTCAAACCTTGGTACTGGATTGTCAGATTTTTAACTCGGCATTAATGTATATATTGTTAGGGGAATAATGCCCATCAAATACTGTCACACTCCATCAATGTTTCGCAGAATTATGGCCCTTTGTAACTTTAAAATGATTTTTTTATATAGGGAAAATTTCTGTAGCCTTATCTCACTACAAGTTGGTCACAACTCACTGACACTTTCATTAGGTTAATCTTTGGGTATAGGAATAATGGTCATCAAATGCTGTCACAATCAAGCAATGTAAAGTAGAGTTGTAGCCAATGGTTTCTTAAGTTTTACATTTCTGTTGTTGTGTAAACATGGGCCACTTACTGTCTAGAGAATAGGGTGGTCTAGTGTCCTCAAACCTGTTAAGGTCATAGTGGCCTTCAATGCAAAAAAAACAAAGTAGGAAGGCTGGTCCAAGTGAATTGATTTTAAGGCCAACAGGTCAGATGTTAAGACTATGGTGACCTTAAGTGCAAAACTTTCTGATGAATATTTATAGATATTTGGCCATAACTGTTTGGTTTTGGATTTTGAATAAATTTTACATGTTGAATACAGAGAAGCGGCAGAAACAGACAGTGGTGACATGTTTGGGATGTGGTACACTACGTCGGTTTGTGTGGGTGAGTGGGCGTGTCACCTGGGTTGACAGACCCGAATCCTGGATGGACATAATTGTCAAAGGTCAACAAGTCATAGTACCACAACACAAACAAGGAGCTGGAGAACTTAATCAGGTACGTAGATCAAATCAAACTGTCAACCTTTTTATTCATCTAACTGCTATATTAAATAGATCACTTTTAATATCAGTTCTCAGTGGTCAGGAGATGTTCATGTTTTAATGCCTGCACAATGTGGGAGGCATATAGAGTTGCACTCATCCATCCTTTGACATAAGTATTTCCCCCAAATGTGGCATCAACTCCTTATTAACTATCTTGAGGATTTCTTTCCAACTTCCACAGATGATCAAGCAGGATTTGTAGATGATTGTAAAGAAAAGATTTTTCCTGCTACCATTTTTACCAGAGTTATGGCCCTTTGTTACAAATGTTCTTGTTACAGTGGGGGCGGGGCATCAGTGTCAAAGGACACATTCTAGTTTTTTTTTAATGATTTTCTTTGTAAACAAAGAAGAAATTTTACAGAATTATTGCCATCACATCAAATATACCACAGAAAGCTGTCATTTTAATATGACTGACTTCATATTTTCTCAGACAGATTCCAGCAATAGTGCATTCTTGTATCATTCAGACATACATTTCACATTCATTTATATGCCTGTGATGCTAACATGCAATGTTATCTTTCACGGAGGGTTTAAGGTTATGCTTGTGCTCAATCAGTAGGCTAAATGTTTACTATGATTAAGCAGACTGTTCTAGGTGAGAACTTTTTGCAATAGTTATCCAGATTATGAAGATTGTTCCTTGCAAGCACCTGTTGATATAGCACAACTATTTGTGCGCGACAATGACTTTTCTATATATGTGATGCTAGTCCTTCGCGCACAACCCAGTTACTATTCAAATCAATGCGGAAAATTTTTCTTCTATTTCTATATGCCGCCGATCAGAATTAGAATCGCAACTTTGGCGGCTCCATAAAGCATCTAAAACCATATGTATCTTTAAAAAATTTACATACCTGAAAAGCCACATTCAAGTAGAATCAATATACGAGATTTGTTCAATATATAATGAGACTGTCCTCATATAATTTTATTCCGACATGAAATATATCAAAATTTGGTATCATTATTAAATATAACTTATCTTTGATTAGAATACCGGCTTTGGTAGAAAAAATATAATGCGACACAGAAATTATGATCATTCCAAAAACCATAGTAACGCATTATCGCCCCCGTCCATTCTGCATTATGAAGACATATATTATAATATAAAGTAAAGTAAGAACCTATTTTTGCAATTACATAAAAATCTGCCAATAATTTGTTCGTTATATCAAAGACCTCATATGAAAAAATGACGTCATTTGGTAGTAAAACATTGAAATAATCAACATTTGTTTACGGTCACCCTTACACGTTGTCACTTAAAAATGATGACACAAGAACGTATTGAAGTGCGGGCAAACATTAAGTTTTGTATGAATTTAGGTAAATCGGCAACGAATACAAGAGACTAAGGGGAAAGACAGTGCTTGTCGTGTGTTTGTATTTAGATGGCACAAAAAGTTTTCTGAGGGACATACAGCACTTAATGACGAGCAAAGCTTCGGTAGTAAGAAGTCCGTGACAGCGTAATGCGTAGTGTCAATTCAGTCAGCGCTTGATATGGACAGACGTTTAATGGTGCAGGAGCTTGCCGAAATTGCTGATGGAGCTTTGAAACTGCGCATCGCAAACTGACAAAAGATTTAAGCATGAGAATAGTTAATTAAATATTTAATTCATAAAAGTGTTGCATAATTCCTATAGAGGTTCAGTAATTTAAATATATCGGCGTTTTGTATCTATATAAAATCATAATAAAAACATAAGAATTCAATTATTTACCGTTAAGACATTTATAATTCCTGCATTAATATTTATCAGTTAATAAGTCATTAATTTGTGGGCTGCATGCCACCAATGATGTGTTCTGCATTCGGCAGCTGATTTTGAAAAGCTATGAATGTGATAAAACAATATAGCGACGTTTACAATGCGATTGACGTCGCAACATATTTGTTGCCCGGGAGCGATGATGCAAACATGACCTTCTTATAAATGCTGTAACTTTAAAGCTGTTTTGTGGATTTTTAAAATATTTTCTGAATGTATTCAGAAATGAGTGAACTTTGTTATTATCTATTGCATATTACCGTTAAATGTTTCAAATAAAAGATATGAACACAGTCTCATAATATATTGAACATCCCTCGTATTTTATCCTTTATAAATAACGGTTTCGTTTTTTATGCAAAACTCTTTTAAACCTCCACCCATGTCAACAAATTTCGATTTCGTCGCTTAAAGTTTACCTGACTCACGTTTATCAATAAATAACAGGATTTAAATTGGGTCGATTTCCACCACAGTTTTGATCGTAACTGCTTGAGACGTAAAGGACAGACATCTGTAAAAAGTCAGTATGATAATGGGTCTGTGCTTGCAGTCGAATTATTGAGACTACTGTTGATAATGACTGGTTGTGTTAACTTTACTGAGTCAGCACCTGGTGCCATGGTAGCCTTGATTATGTAGACTCTTCTGTGCCAGCACATCTTTCCATGGTAACCAGCACAGTTGGTTGTAAAGGTCATGCTATAGGTCAGCACTTAGTTCGATGGTGATCCTGACTATGACAACTATTTTTGGTCAGTACTTGTTGCCTTGGTGATTCTGATAATGCAGACTGCTTTGGGTCAGCACTTGTTGCTGTGGTTGTCAAGATTATGCAGAGGGCTTTAGTTCAACACAGATTTTGTTTCCATGGTGATATTAATTTTGCAGAATACTCTTGTTCAGCATGCGTTGCTATGGTAACACCCAGGGTAATCAGGTTGGCTAATTTATACCTTTTGATTTTTTTTCAGCCAAAAGACAAGACAAAGGCTAGAAAAAGTGTACAAACAAAATGAACACTCTGGATGTAACTACAGTGCTGCAAGCGCAAGACTGTTCCAAGACAATTAAGCACACTCATGATGATATACAAAATCAGCACAACAACATGTTCATCAATCTTCCTGAGATTATCAACAAAACATGAACCCCTTGAATAACATAAGCAGCATGACATGATGTAAGAAAATACTGGCACACAGCTTATGAAAAAGCTAAGCCACCAGTGAACATATGTGTTTAGAAAGTTAACATTGCCATAGTGTCCTCCACTAACAACAGCTCATAAAAACTGACAGTTCTGCCGTTTGTCCTCAAAAACATTGTCAACACTGCCAGTATAATCCTCATGAACACTGACAACACTGCCAGTATTATCCTCATGAACACTGAAAACACTGCCAGTATAATCCTCATGAATACTGACAACACTGCCAGTATAATCCTCATGAACACTGACAACACTGCCAGTATAATCCTCATGAACACTGACAACACTGCCAGGCTGACATGAACAGTTGAAAACAGCCCATGAAAACTGCCAACATGTCCTCATGAACACTCACAACACTGCCAATAAGTCCTTATAAATGCAACCAATGCATACATGCTGTTAGAGTAATGAGCATTTTTGATAAGATTTAAAAATGAATAAAACAACTGACAATGAAAAATAAACAGGCAATTTTGCAAATTATTTATTTGCAAAAACAATTATGCTTCTTTTAAACATATTAAATACATGCTACAGCTTAGAAAAATGTGATAATTTTGTTGAGATAATAACAGGCATAAGCATAAATATTAGAATGCAGTTAAATTTGTTTGTATTCACTTTGGAAATATGAAATACCTGTAAGCAAATCCTGAAAACTTAAGTGTGTTTGTACTGAGTGGAAAATTGGAGTTGGGATACAAACTGTTGTGATAACAGGTCAGTGCAAAATGCATGCAAATGTTAACTTCTTATTTCCTTCTAACTCCTTAATGTCACAGGTTGAGAAAGAATGTGCAGCCAGACCAGGATTCAAACCTGGGACACCTGGCTTACAGGGTGAGTCCCGACAGAGCTGTCTGGGGTGCTTACACATTTTCTCCCCATATAGAGATTAGATTCATACTGCGATATATTTCCTCCCAAAAGTGGATATTTTGTCCTAGAATTCCAAAGTGTACTTTATATAAACAATTGTATTTCTTCTTTCCTTTCTATTCTCTTTCACTCATAGTAAGAATTTAACATGTGCTGGTGACTGTAAACTGTATCAACTGTGTAGGATCAAGAAACTAACTCTCTTCTCTAACTTCAATCCATTAATGGCTCTTTCTTGTGTATGAAACAAATGGAAGTTAAACATCATTTCGGCAAAATTATGCAGAAACACGATGCTAAATATTGCATGTTTGCAACATGATCATGTTTAACTAATTCCTCCATATATATCCCTCCATGGCATGGACAAACAGTGTAGAAACAGATTGGATGACACATTTGTGCAATCTGATCAAGATATGCACTGTTCGCTTCCCGAAAGAGCATAGAAATAACCTCAGAAATCAAAGGGCAAACGGTACCGATCCAGGTTTGACAGACAGTTCTTACTTCTCATTATACAAATGTTCATTAATGCAGACAGATATGCAGACAATAGTTTACTTTGTATGTCTAATAACACACAAGAAAGGTTACAATTAACAAATAAAACATGGCATTGAGGGCAATATGCAAGTTTACGGACTGGTTGGTCAGACTGAGGAAGGTATATGGCCCGAAGCGCAGCTGAGGGCCATATACCTTCCGAGGTCTGACCAACCAGTCCGTAAACTTGCATATTGCCCTCAATGCCATGTTTTATTTGTTATATTATACCGAATCTAAATTCTTTCATATCTTTTGTTGCTGTCATTTTTACTATAATTTGCTTTTAAATAATAATTTGATTTGTTCAGTGTGTAAAAAATCCCATACAGATTTTTTATTATTTACAAGCCATCAGGCATATAAAGCACGCCTTTTACTATTCCATTTTTGTTAATCAAATTAAATATTACTAGGCAACAGACCCGCACTTTATAAGATAATTATTCTTATATTAGATTCTGAAGTAATCAAAAACGGTCAATATAAGAATTATGGACCGGATAGCCGGTCAATATGCGATTTATGGACTGGATGACGTCATATTAAATACAGAAGGGCTTATGCAAATGAGGTATAATATTAGACATTTGACATGCTCTCATCTAAGTAACCCATAAAAGATGCTAAACAGATTCCAGTTGAAGTCTCCATGTACAAAGACCCTAGAGCATAATGAGGCAATTGTTGTACTTTCATGGGTTGTAAAAGACATTCATGCATTCATTATACATTCCATTTGCTTATTATGATTGCAATGTGTTAATCATTATAATAAATGTTTTAAATCAAGTAAACTAACTTTTCCTTTGATATAACAGTGGTACTTTTTTCTGTAACCCAGTTTTTAGGTTAAAGACAGCAGTAATTTTCATTGACTGTAAATTGAATGTGGGGGATAAGGCATAAGAGAAGAATTTACAATTGAGACCAGACTTCTAAATCTGTAATTACATGAAACAGGAAAACCTTTTTAATAACCAGGTCTGACAACCTTTTAAAACATGAGCATGGTCATTTAAACAGCAGTTGAAATGAGCATATGGTTGGTAAAAAATTCTAAACATTTATTAGTTTAAATAAAGATATATTTTTAACTTGGGTATTTTCCAAAAATTTTAAGATAGCTTAACAGTCAATTAAAATGTTTTATTTAAAGGAAAATAATGAACTCTTTAGATAGATATGCATAACAGAGTTGTGTCCCCTTCAGTATTATAAAATCCGATTCTTCACATTCTGACAGTGATTTTGTTCAGAATTTCACTAACATTTTTCTTGTAATGGCTTTCCATCTAAAGATTTGTTATTGTAAATTTTTTTAATATACCATCTTAAACATCACAACTGACATGAAGGCAGCTTCAGGTAGGAAAATGATTGGGGTGTCTTAGCTTACTTCTTATATTACTTAAAAAACATAACAGTTCTACATATAGCAAATTGGGAACAGGTATTACGTAAATCTGATGAAGAACAGTAGCTATTAGTTATTGCTGCAGAGTTGAAGATGGTTACATCAAGAGCATTTGACTAGGAACTGGCATCAAGTAACAACACTTTTAACTTAGATCTCAGTGCACAATAAAAAGATTGAATTCAAAATCATTTCTGAAATTAAAACAAGAGGGCCATGATGGCCCTATATTGCTCACCTGAGTACAAAAGTACTCTCAGTTTTACCCCAGGGCCACAGTAACATTTAAATAATGCTGGTAAAGGGTCTCTTCACAATACTCAACACGAAATATCTAAGGTCTAGTCGCATTAGTTTCAGAGAAAAATGATTTGTTTATATTTTCCTATATAAATCAATGTAAACTAAGAGAACCCTGGGGCGTGGCCAAGTTTGGCCCAGGGGACGTAATTTGAACAAACTTGGTAGATATCCACTAGACAATGCTACAAACCAAATATCTAAGCTTAAGGCATTGAGGTTTCCAGTAAGAAGATTTTTAAAAATTGCCTTTTTTACATATTAAGGGCCAAAGGGGCGGGCCAATATTGACCCCAAGGCCAACATTTAAACAATGTTGGTAAAGGGTCTCTTCACAATACTCAACACCAATTATCTAAGGTCTAGTCCTCTTAGTTTCGGAGAAAAATGATTTTTCATGTTTTCCTATATAAATCAATGTAAACTAAGAGAACTCTGGGGCGTGGCCAATTTCGGCCCAGGGAACATAATTTGAACAGACTTGGTAGACATCCACTAGACAATGCTACATACCAAATATCTAAGCTTTAGGCATTGAGGTTTCAAGTAGAAAGATTTTTAAAGTTTGCCTTTTTCACATATTAAGGGCCCTCGGGGCGGGGACAATATTGACCAGGGCCAACTTTTTAAAAAAGTTGATAAAGGGTCTCTACACAATACTCAGCACCAAATATCTAAGATCTAGTCCTATTAGTTTTGGAGAAAAATGATTTTTCATGTTTTTCCTATATAACTATTTGTAAACCAAGAGAACCCTAGGGCATGGCAGATTTTGGCGCAGGGGACATAATTTGAACAAATTTAGTAGACATCCATTAGACAATGCTTACAAAATATCTAAGCTGTACGCGTTGTGGTTTGTGAGAAGAAGCTTTTTAAAGATTTCCTATGTAAGTCTATGTAAAATGAAGTGACCCCTGGGGCGGGGCCAATTTTGACCCCAGGGAAATAATTTGAACAATCTTTGTAAAGTTCCACTAGAGGGTGCTAAATGCCAAATATCTAAGCTCTAGGCCTTGTGGTTTCAGACAAGAAGATTTTTAAAGTTTTTCCTAAATAAGTCTATGTAAAATGAAGTGACCCCTGGGGCGGGGCCAATTTTGACCCCAGGGAAATAATTTGAACAATCTTTGTAGAGTTCCACTAAAGGATGCTAAATGCCAAGTATCTAAGCTCTAGGCCTTGTGGTTTTAGACAAGAAGATTTTTAAAGTTTTTCCTATATAAGTCTTTATAAAATGAAGTGACCCCTGGGGCGAGGCCAATTTTGACCCCAGGGAAATAATTTGAACAATCTTTGTAGAGTTCCACTAGAGGATGCTAAATGCCAAATATCTAAGCTCTAGGCCTTGTGGTTTCAGACAAGAAGATTTTTAAAGTTTTTCCTATATAAGTCTATGTAAAATGAAGTGACCCCTGGGGCAGGGCCAATTTTGACCCCAGGGAAATAATTTGCACAATCTTTGTAGAGTTCCACTAGAGGATGCTAAATGTCAAATATCTAAGCTCTAGGCCTTGTGGTTTCAGACAAGAAGATTTTTAAAGTTTTTCCTAAATAAGTCTTTATAAAATGAAGTGACCCCTGGGGCGGGGCCAATTTTGACCCCATGGAAATAATTCGAACAATCTTTGTAGAGTTCCACTAGAGGGTGCTAAATGCCAAATATCTAAGCTCTAGGCCTTGTGGTTTCAGACAAGAAGATTTTTAAAGTTTTTCCTATATAAGTCTATGTAAAATGAAGTGACCCCTGGGGCGGGGCCAATTTTGACCCCAGGGAAATAATTTGAACAATCTTTGTAGAGTTCCACTAGAGGATGCTAAATGCCAAATATCTAAGCTCTAGGTCTTGTGGTTTCAGACAAGAAGATTTTTAAAGTTTTTCCTATGTAAGTCTATATAAAATGAAGTGACCCCTGGGGCGGGGCCAATTTTGACCCCAGGGAAATAATTTGAACAATCTTTGTAGAGTTCAACTAGAGGGTGCTAAATGCCAAATATCTAAGCTCTAGGCCTTGTGGTTTCAGACAAGAAGATTTTTAAAGTTTTTCCTTTCGGTTGCCATGGCAACCAGAGTTCTGCATGGAATTGATTTCTTTGAACAACTTTGGAAGAGCTTCATGCAAGGAACATCCATGGCAAGTTTCATCAACTTTGGCCCTGGGGTTTAAGAGGAGATGTTGTTTAAAGCAAAAATTGACGACGCACGACGCACGACGGACACAGGGCAATCCTAAAAGCTCACCATGAGCACAAGTGCTCAGGTGAGCTAAAAAGGACCATGTCCTACTCAAGAGAGATTCATAACATTTTACTCAATATATATAGGTTTTATTGTTTGTGCAAACAACATAATTCCAGATCATCTAGCACATTTGTGCCATCTAATCAGAATCTACAGTTTTCTTTTTGGACAGAAATAACCTAATGAATCTATAAGCAAACAGTGTAGATCCTGATCAGTTGGCTTAGATCTGGACCTACATTGTTTTCCAATGTAATATTAGTCATATATATGGAGGACAGGGTTAAGCAGATGCCAATCTTTGGTTGTCACTGCTAATCTACAATAAGCCTCAGTTGTATTTGATGCCTCAAAATATCAAAGCAGTTGACTAGTTTGCTAGAAAAAATGTGTGGGTAAGGGCATAATTGTATAAAAAGACTTGCCGGTAATATGAGGCACTTGATGGGTTAATGTAATGCACATGATGGGTTAATTCGAGGCACTTGACGGGCACATATGTCTTCAAAAAGCTGACATATGTCCCTGAAATAATGTCATAAAGTTGAGAAGACAATATTGTTTATAATGCATTAAGCAGTAAAAATAACATCCTTGCCAAAATGTGTAATTAATCACCTTTAGTTTAAACATATTTTATTGCTCTTCTATATAGCTGTATATAAACATGTAAATGTACATGTATTCAAAATGTGTATATTTGAGTAACTAATGGGTTGGGTTACAAGTTATACCAACATCAGAGACTGCTCATCCCAAAATCATCCTTTAGTAATGAGAAGATAAAGTATAACTGTAAGTTCCTGCCAAGTATTGTAACAACTTGATACGAAAAAAAAATTCATCAACAACCCCTGTTCTAGTGATATGCCCGCTCAAGTTGATGGTTTTCTCTGTCGATATGGAAAATCATTCAAGATAAACTTAACACAATTTGATTTATAAGGTATTGATGGTTTTTTTTTTAGTGTAGCAGTTTTCAGTAGATGATTTTAATCACGTTAATGGAGAATCACACTCGTGGACTTACCAAATGGCTCATTTAACAGTTGAACAATAAAATACAAGTAGAGATAATTTTTCGAGTTTATTCATTAGGTGATATTGCAAATTGACAACTACATCCATATACTTCTTACAATAGTTTTAGAAAATTTATTTAAATGAAAGCAGGTTTACAGTTATTGACTTACTGTAGAAATGTTAAGATGTCACAACAAAATGGGAAAAACAAGAGCTGTCACTTGAAATTGACATATGTCCCCGAAATGCAGCTTTGAAATTGAATTGGTATACATATGTAGTAAAAATATGCCTGTGGAAGTTAAATAGTTAAGAGTAAGGGCCTATAACCCTTGCAACAAGAGGGTCCATAGGGTGGCTCAAAGGTCAACAACTGCTCAATGGTTGTAAGAGTTGTGTGCAAGTTTGGTAAAATCAAGGGAAAGAAGAGGGCCATGATGGCCCTTTATCGCTCACCTGAATACAACAAAGTTATGTTGTATGTGACCCAACGTCTCGATATGGTGAACATTTACACCAAGTTATTTTAAAATCCAATAAGAAACAACAAATTTACAGCTTGGAAAAGAAAATGCAATTATAAGTAACAGTGACCTTAACCTCGGACCTACCGACATGGGTATTGTACGCAACACAACCCCTTGTCATGGTAAACATTTATGTAAAGTTATTTTGAAATCACTCCATTCATTAGGAAGTTACAGCCCAGACAAGGAAATTTTATTTTTAGTAACAGTGACCTTGACCTTGGACAAACAGCCATGGGTATTGTATGCGAAACAACATCTTGTCATGGTAAACATTTGAGCCAAGTTATTTTAAAATCCAATGAGAAATAACAAATTTACAGCCTGGACAAGATTTTTCTATTTTTAGTAACAGTGACCTAGTTTTGACCCCAGATGACCCATATTCAAACTCGTCCAATTAATAACTGGGACTAATGTCCTGACCATGTTTTTTTACAATCGGACAATCAGAGCAAAAAAGTGACCACTAAAGTGTTAACAAGAAAATTCTATTTTTAGGAACAGTGACCTTGACCTTGGACCAACCATCATGGAATTACTGGGACTAATGTCCTGACCATGTTTCGTGACAATCGGAGCAAAAATGTGACCGCTAGTGTTAACAATAAAATTCCATTTTTAGTTACAGTGACCTTAACCTTGGACCAACCATCATGGGTATTGTACTCAGCACACCGCCTTGTCATGTTGAACATTTGTGCCAAGTTATTTTGAAATCCAATGAGAAATAACAAATTTACAG